>JAHWFO010059101.1:1475010-1556899 GCA_023313115.1 Rhysida immarginata
AACAACCCTCGTAGAATACACGTTTGCCCTTTTGCAAACATTTACCTACATTCGACTAAACTTTGTAAGCAAATTCCGAAATGAATGAAACAGTTTCTGAACTTGCTTAGTCCTCATGTAGCACACCTAGATTACCCAACACAGATTTAGACGAGCCCGAAACTGTAAATTATTTCGGACTTTCACTAAAATGCTACGCAATTGCTTAGGCAAATTAGTTTTGATGGAAAAACGAACTTTCCATGTAACTTCTCTTCTGAAGAGACTACTTAACTATTACTATTAATTAGCGGATTGACATTGTAGTAAAGAATTTAATTGATTGAAGGTTTTTCATCCGCAGTGATTAATAATAGAGGAATTTCTTATAAATGAAGAAGACAAATCTTGTAAAACAGCATATTTAATGCTACAAGTGAATAATTCAGAAATTATTACGATTTTTTTAATAATTTTATTAGTGCGTGCGTTTCCAATGAATTTTTGAGTACATTAAAATGAAGGCGCTACAGCAATCCAAATGTGCAATATTAAATTAGGTGAACACATAATTTTTAAATTGAAGTCTAAATTAACTCCACTCAATACCATTCTAACTCCGATATGTTTTTACAAAGCAAAGGCAGGACATTACTGGAATTAAAAGTGCAATCCCATGTAATATGTCAGTGTATATAAAAAAAATAAATGAATTCCGGTTTCAATTCGGCTGCGTTTGGCGATGACTTGGGGTTTTCGCTCCAAAGCAAGAGTGCGGCTGCATTAATATAAGCCATTGTAATGGTAGCCCCAGTGTTCAATACATTTCGTTAGGGACTGAGCGCTTGATTTGGTGGTTTGCCTTTTACAATGGCAGTGACATTTGTACATGGTAAATACAATGGGAGTCCTACATCGTGGTTGCAGAGTGAGGGAATGAGTGAATGAACCATCTGGCACCCACTGTTAAATCAAATCAGAAGTCTAACTGAAGGTGGAGGAAGGAGACTACGGGCGTCGAACGGCCAATCATCATTTGTCTTTGACCATCAACCACAATGGAGACTTTGGACATCAAAACTACATTACTCACCAAATTGCGTTCGCAGTTCTTGGGGGTGTTGTTTGAGGGAGAGGGGGTTTAAGGGGATACAGGGAACACTGAGAAGAGAGTTTCCGCACTCGGACCTTTAATAGACTCATTAGCCGGGCGTCAAAGGTGGGGGTGTTGAAACAGTGTGCCCGACAAAACGACCGAATGAATTCTTAATTTCATACACGTCGGCGTTCTGCTAACGATTAACGCCAGTGACCCCTCTCGGGTTCGTCACTTGAACCGCACCCGCCCATGCTATTAGGGCGCACGCAGAGCCCCAGCCAATCAGCGGACGAGAGGAAATTAACCTCGCTTGCAGAGGAAACCGAAAGAGATGCAACGCTCGTGTCCAACAACCGACTGGCAACAACATCCCTCCCTATTACCACGACAAGTCCTCACCCCCCTCCCCACCTCACTCACCCCATCTCGCCACTCAATGTTCATGGAAAACTAACGGCTTGTTAAATTAATTACAATGACACATCAACAATGACGGAGCACATTGTCGACGAACTGGGTCCGTGTCAACAAAATCTGCCAAAACTCTGCGTCCTATCTTAAAAAGGAGAGGGACTCGAAAACAAAATTTCGATTTGGCGACTGTGAACAGGGCGAAAAATGAACCATCAAACTGTTACATTAAGAGGATGGACGGACGGATGACGGCTCGTGTGCGTGAAATCATATCGCGGTGGCTCCATTCTATCCATGGAGAGTTGAACGAAAATGGATTCATCTCGAAAGGACACTTCATCAACAAAGAGCATTCGACCGTTTGACAACCGACCAATCCACTAACTAGAATTATCGCTTGTAACTCTCGTATCACCTGCTGCTCGCCCTATTGCCGAGCCAATTTATTCGCTCACGTATTAAAAAGAAATTATTGGAGGATTAAAAAGAACCGTTAATCGTTTACCAGCTTCTTTTGATCCGTTGAAAATTAATTTCGGTTGATAACCACTCAATGGATCCATGAATAGCCCTCTTCATATTCTGTTTCAATTGTCGAGACACAAAGAGCGTTCGATCAACGCATCTTCACCAACTGAATCCATTCGGAGCACGTGGTTGTAGAGCATCCTCGCTCAAGAACCAGATTATGAATTCAAAGGCAATCGAAAATTGCATTCAGAGAAACAGTTTAAACACTCGACAAGAACAAGTGTTTTATTGCTCTTCCCAAGAAGTAGGGGAAATCTCAAAACCTAATGCCTTCCCCTCGACCTTTAATCTTAAGTTGGCACCTACAATTAGGTTTGAACCTGGCGTGAAAGCGAACAATTCCTAAGCGAGTTTTCCAAATTAATTAAGTTTGATGAAAAATTTACATATTTTGGGCATAAAGATTATAGAGACAATCTTTCAACCGTTTGCGAGTTCTTTACAACTGTAAATTAGTTATTCGATGCGTTTAAAATATTATTAACCATAGTAAATGTTGAACTTGAACATTTTGCAAGTATATACTCAAATGATTATCCATGAATTCGATTAAAAAAAACATTCGAATAAAAGTTTTTCACCTCTACTTAAGTTATTGCGATATTTTTTTATTTCGTATCGGTATTCAACTATCGCCGATTTAAAGAACCTCTGGAGTAGGAGAAAGTGTCCCCATGATTCTAATTTGCACTAAGCCCAGGATCCGGTAGTATTTTTCAGGTCTACGCACTTCTCACATTGGTATTTATGTTAAGTTCACCATGAAAGAAATATGCAACTAACACTAAAGTGGGGACGTAGAATGTATATGTATAGAAGAAATGACCTTCAGAACAATTTATTGGATGGTGAGCGAATCAGTATGACGATGGTACACATTTGACTTGGATACTAGGCCATCTTTAGCCTACATCTGTTCTTGATATGGCATGGACTCATAAAATTATCGGGAGGTGTTTTGAGGAATATCTTGCTAACGACCTCTAAGTGGGGCCTAATTCGTCGACATTGTGGATCGGTCTCAGGCAACGCCCTGTCACATCCCAAATGTGCTTATTAGGTAAGAAAGGCGTAGAGTGTATAACCGAGAGCATTCTCTTATTGAAAAATAAGCCCCAGAATGCCGCAAAAGAAAGGGTTGCACAGCAGGTCATAGCATGTCCTCATCACACCGTTATACTACGTTCGCACTAGCACATTGGATCTAGATCGGCAGCTTGAACTAGATTCGAATTTTGAAGTGCGAACGCTAACGATCTGGATTCGAACTAAATCGACTGTCTCCAAACTCGATTCACTGAATCCTGTTCGGAGAACTCGATCGGTGCTGCCAATCTAGATTCGTTCCTTCCCACAATCCCTTGCACGATTAAGTTTTCACAAAATGGCGTCCAAACAATCGATCCGAATTAAAAAAGAAAATTCTGAGACGACAAAAAAGAAATTCGTCCATATACAATCCCTTGCACCTGTTAACTATAGCATAGCCTACATTATCATGTAAACTATGACTATAGCGAAGAATTGGAGTTGTAAAGCTGGGTGGAGATTAATGTACGAGTTCGTTAACTGGATAGCAGCGCTGAAGTGTGAACATTCTGTGGATCTGAAATTAATCCACTTTCTCAATGAATCTAGTTTGTATCTGGATCGACTCGATCTAGTTCTGTAGCGCGAATGAGGTATTATGCTGTGAGGGCCCCACAGAGAACTAACTAAACGAATTGGAACCCCAGACAATAATTGCCTGTTATCGGGCGGTAAGTCGATTGACAGAAAGAGTGGAGCCCTACACTGTTCAACCATATCCAGACCCACTTGCGAAATTTTGATCAGTTTGCATATCAGATCGGAAGTCTGCGAACTTTCATTAGAATCGATTCATTTTCTGGGATGTGTCGATTTTTTTTTGTCAGACTTTTAGCCCTATATTAACTTTTATATTCCTTTCTATTTTACAAAATCCTTTTGACACTATAATTTTTGGATGGAGAATTGGAAAAGACAATTTTTTTATCCTGGAATCGAATCAGGGACCCTATTCACTATTTATTTCCTATTGAAATTGGCCAAGCGAACAATGCAGAATGACCATAAGTCTCTTTACCGGAAGATTTTGAATAACGCAAAATGTACATGTACAAATCTTAATGAAATATTTGCGTATTGTTCTCTATCTTATGCTTAACAGATAATTCCACAGGTGGTGTCTAAAATGTCCCCTTTCATCTATTCTATGACGTATACTTGAGATTATGCATATAACAGAAATCCCGTCAATTTTTTTTGAAATTTTATTT
Organism: Rhysida immarginata; assembly: GCA_023313115.1. Lineage (NCBI taxonomy): Eukaryota > Metazoa > Arthropoda > Chilopoda > Scolopendromorpha > Scolopendridae > Rhysida > Rhysida immarginata. The sequence goes on from JAHWFO010059101.1 coordinate 1,479,334, forward strand.
AAATTCTTCCAACATATGGGAGTTATTATCATAAACCTTCAGAAATGGTGCGAGGAGGTTAAGACAGAAATGATCATTTATTATGATAAACTTTTCGAAACCACCCAGTCTTAAAACATAGCTTGCACCTGTTACAGAAGGCAGACATTCTGACTGTAGCCGTTTAAAAATTACGCTTAAGTATTATATTAGTGTATCATTAAGTTTTTATGGCGTTCTTTATTTAGAACAAATGATATGCCATGCATTATAAACAGCTTGGTAATATGCCTATTTGTTCGAGAGTTATTCATATTTGTTCGGTTAAACGTATTTAATGATCTCGTTGCTTCTGTTGGTGAGGTTATCGAGTTCAGTGGATACTATGGTTACCGAGCCTGCTCCGAGCCTACCTAAACATAATAGCTAAGTACTATTGGATAGTGTGTTTTCCGTGAAGGTAGTAAATTTTCATGATCTAATAATACTTTATCAAAGAATACTCTAGAAAGAAAAGAAGCAAAATGTTTAGATGATGGGAACAAATTTTCCAACTATTGCTTTATTTATATTATTAAGAGCACTTATATAATTAAATGGATAGTCGAGTAAATATCTCCTATTTAGCTGAATTTCCTATCCATTATTCCCAAAAAAAATTTTTTAAAAAAACTCCAAAATCGAATGAAATGTCGAGAACATTTTTCACATTTAAGTCAGCTCTTTTATCTGATTACACGACATGATAAGAAAACAAAAGTGGGAGGGCACTTGAATGGAGGCTTCCCATCATTCCCCCTTGAAATATGGAGATAAGCGGAAGGGAGAGTGCGTCTGTTCGAGTGTGCGTGCGTGTAGTTGGACGGGAGATGAACAGTCTTCGGTGAACAGAGAGCTTTAAGCGATGCAGATATGACTGACAACCGGTTGGACGGGATTTTAATTGGGGATGAAAGACACTATCAAAGGGAAAATGCATCCAATATAATTGATTGCCCGCCAGTCCTCCCTTTCCTATTCTCCTACAAAGCGAAGTCATCATTTGGAATTGAAAAGCTTTTACCTAATAAACTTCATTTTTGTAATGGATTTAAAAGGGGGAACCGAACGGTATCACCACGGACACCAAAACCAAAGATTAAAGAAGAAGGTTAACACCTTTGGAAATCGGGGGGAGGGGAAGATGAAACTCTAAGGAAACTGAAAGTTGAGTAAAAAGGATAACAAGTGAATATCCTATATCAGTGACTTAATAACACAGGCCAACAAAAAATGACCTTTTAAAAACTTTAACGTTAAGAGATGATTCTTATGCTTTTTTTGTGCTGAATCCGTATCTAACCTCATTTCTTTTCCTATCACCCAGAGATTTCTTGCCTTTCAATGAAACATTTAAAATTATTCAGAGTTTACAGCTTGATAAATTTCCTGGCGGCCCAAAAATTATGGATACTTTAACATTGCAACCGCTTCTCTTCACATCGATTACTCTAACATTGCAGTCTGTATGTGCTGAACTTGGAACCGTTACGTTATAGAAAAATTATAAAAGCATATTCGGATTCAGCACAATAAAATAAAATTTTCTAAGCAACTCAAATATCATTGTTTCCGTCAAAGGAAGCCACCTTTTATGCTCCTTTAGGCCACGAATAAACAGAATGAATTGTAATAAATTTCTTTAAAGAGCTCAGAATTCTGGAACCCATTCCAAATGTATGCCATTAGAAACAATCAGACTGATTGATTTAGGAATTTTTATTTCATTTATTCAAGCTCACGTTCTCTTGTAATGTTCACGAACTGAATAGATAATAAATAATCAGAATCTTCCGAGTTGAAGTATTTATGTAAAAACTACTCCAATTGAGTTCACAGTTGGATAGGAAACATTCATTTTCTTCATAGAAGACGATTGGCAATTGCAAGAGAAGCCTTAGTTGATAAGGTTAATGTGAGTGGAAGTCAAAAATTTCAAAATATTTCCACGAGCAATCAGATGGTACGAATAAAAGTCGTGAAGCAATGTAAGTATTGTATTGCTCATTAAAGTTTATTTCTCTTTTCAGTAAAGGTCATGGAAAACTTCTGTTGTGTCTACGGTTTATAATTTAGACTTCTTCTATTATGGCTTCAAAAAGAGAAATAAACCTAATATGCACTTTAAAAAGAGTAAAATATTCGGTGACTGTCTTTAAAAATTCAAAACAATTTAAGTAATGGAATTCAGATGCATAAAATTTTGAGAGGCAAGAAACAAATTTACCTTTAATGAGCTTTAATTCGCCTTCATTACCATTAAAGAGATTTAAAGACTATAAACAAAATTAAATAGGCCTACAATCTAATAAAACCATCAATTCATACAGATTCTTCCCGATTTCATTCCGAATCTTCGGAGAACGAAATATAAATTTACTTAATCCATTACGCAGAAGGATTATATATTTTGCTTGAGGTTTATGCTCAGAACCTGCTTAAAATCTCGACGCATTTTTCAGCCTTATCTCAAATTCAGTAGCTTACTTTCCAAGACCGGTTAGCCAACCTTAACTCTCTTGTCAGAGGGAAAACACCCACACTATCAGAAAAATTAACATAAAGTGGTGTAACGATTCAATTTTTTGAATTAAAATTTCTTCCCACACATTTTGTCTCCCCTATTAGACGGCTTTGCTAAACTCTTGATTTTAAATCAATGTTTTCTTTTGGCTCTATTTACAATAAAGCCCTGAGGATGATTCCTCTTATCTAAAGATAATTGGCTTTCAATGCTATTAGACTGGTATGACTGCCTTCTCCGTTTCAGACGTCCGCTCATCGCCAATTCTTCATTCAAAAATGGATTGTGTATACTGTCCCACATACAAATGGCTTAGGCACTGAGTTAGAAGGCACTTATCTTAGATAAATAAGACAATCTTTAAAAATAAATATAAACAATTTTACCTTTGACGAGACTTTTTTTAATTTTTCAAATGAATGTTATTTTAAAATGATTAACAGATAAGTAGCAACTACTATCGTTATACAGGGTGGGCCGTAAGTCGCGCACCAAAACATTTAAAACAATTCTGATAATAATAAACGTTATTTTATTAAAACCAAGCTTAACTAATGAACTAAGAAACACGTTGCTGGTACAATAACAAATGCTCAAAATGCTCGCCATTTGCTGATTTTACATTGTTTCACATCATACTTCACGTAATTTATTAGTGCGCGATTTACGGCCCACCCTGTATATTTATAAGTATCCAGATAAACTGTGTCAAAAATAGATGGCGCTCCCAAAGTTGTGATATTAGTTTGGTTGGTTGGTTTGTTTGGTATTAACGTCCTTTTCAACTATCATGGTCATTTCAGAACGGCGTTATAGGGGCCGCAAATTTTGCCTCGCAGGGGTTCTTTAACGTGCAGCCGGCAAACGACTACATGGGACCAATGGCTTTATTTCCCTTCCGAAGGAAGTGCGTGATCTCAGGATTTTCCCCCTGAAAAAAATCCTCGTCGTCTTCGGCCGGGGTCGAACCCGCGTCCTCGGGCATCAGAGGCGATCACGCAACCACTGAGCCACCGAGGCCGCTACAGTGCCAAAAACACACTCCTTATATAGTGTGTTTACTAAATATACGGCAAAAATTCAACGGATAATTCTTTAGGTTATTTTAAGAATCTTTTATCCTTTGATGATTTCCGGAATGCAGCTTTGTTTTTCGACAAAAACAATAATGATATCTTTTAACAATATTCTGATTACTAAAAACGGCTGTCTTTTGCATTCACGCCAGGTTAGTGCAAATATTGAAAATACTGAAGATCTGAAATCGTTAGTTTGCATTACTTCAGTGGGAAATATGGAATATTTGAGAAATCGCATATTGACGGGTGTTAATGCAATAAGAAACAACGCTGGGGTTTTTTAAAGAGTTCGGCAGTCAATGAGGAGAAGATTGGATTTAAGCATCCTGCTGGTGTTAGCCATTTTCAGGAGTTATTGCAGATTAAGAAATTTTACATGTAATATTAGGTAATAAAAGATTGTTTGTTTGTTTTTTTTTATCAAAAAACCTTTATCTTCGACACAAAGCGACATTCCGAAAACCATCAAAGGACTAAAGATTCTTAAAATAAACTCAAAGAATCACCCCTTGCATTTTTGCCGTATGTATATTACGCTTTTGAGAAAAAGCGTTGCCATTATATTTGATTAAAACTGCAGGCATACGTCTATGTTCTAAATTATTCATAATGTTAGTACTTTCGCTGTGCAACTACAAGCATTGTTGGGGTTGTGTCTGCGCAAGAGTCTCTTAAACCCCGGCACAGCTCTTGGTTTCGATCGGGTACCGAAGTGAATTAGTCGGTTACAAACTGAATGAGGCAATAATCGATCGAATTTCACCAGATGCCTTGTACAAGACTCGGTGAAAGTGTTGGAACAAGAGTTCCTGATTTATAGGATAAGTGCTTTGACTTGGCTATCAATAAAAGGACGACCGCACCAACGTCCAATCGCTTTTGTCTTCAATTAAGTCCACTGTGTTAAATAAAGATCGCTGTTATTTTTTAACAAGTTCTTTGTTTTTTATATATACTTTTTAACAAGTACGAAACTATTTTTAATATACATCTCTATCAGTTACGTTTAGGATTATGATTCCTTAGAATTAATCAGAAGATACCAGAAGATACTCCTTCCACGAAAGCTAACATTATTTTGGATATTTTTCCTTTGATATCTCTCCTTTAATTCCTTTTTGTTTTCAACTTAATCAATCCAGATCGTCTTGTATCCAGGAAAACAAAAGAAGACAGACAGACGCACACACGCACGCACGCACACATGCACATACACACACACGCACACACATACACACTCACACACACACACTCACACACACACACACACAAATTTAAAAGACAAAAGGAAGGCGAAGTTTGTTTGGCTCATGGGACTTCGGGCGACATCCTCCTCTGGCAACAAATCGACTTTCTATTCAAAGCAATCAAGTACAAAACGAGTCGATTTGAGTGAGTGCGATCCGTCTCGGTCGACTTCCTTTTCCGCGACTTTTATGTGCAAGTTGTTGTTCCAGGCAAATGAAAAGTGTAATGGAGTCGTCACCCACCGTCTTGGAAATGGAACAAAATCGCTTCCTAAAACTAACTGGATGCAAATAAATGTCGGCTAATCCCCTAAAGCCGATGACTGTATTTACCATCTCGCTTTACAATTTTGATAGAGAAGAGCGGCTCTGTCTTAAGATTTGATCGATATTCTTCAGAGGACAATTGAAAAAGTAAACGCTCTAAGAAGAACAAAAAGGACCATACATGAATAAAGAGTTTCCCCGTTCGCCCCGCAGATAAATATTGATGTTGTTTCTATTTTAACGGCTTTATTATTTGCGTTGCGCCTAAGGATTTGCCCAGTGTTGTTCATTATACACCCGATTTAAAATAAACCCTGGAAAGCTCATACATTTTTGAACTTTTAATGGACATTCTCAGTGTCTATTGTCCATTCACCTCCTCTTTATTCAAAATGATTGCCTTCAACTTAAGCACACATGTTTTCATAAAATACTCATCCTTTGAAACTTCCGAAGATAAAAATTTCATTCCGAAAATTTTTGGAAAACATTAGGTCTTTTTCATATAAAAAATTAAATGAGAGATAGAAAACTAAAAGCAAAAAGTTTTAACATATCACAAATTTATAATAAAAATTTGTAAAATTATCCTTTGATGCTGAAAGCGTATTCTACAGGGTGTCCACAAAGTCTGGGTACATAGGGGATTAACACATACTTTTAAAACAAAACAATTTTATTTAATTCTAATGTTAATAAATAATAAATATTCTCTCATGTGGTTTAAATCTGTAATCTTCATTGAGTAAACTTTCTCTTTCAACATACCCCAGAAAAAGAAGTCAAGGGGAGAAAGGTCTGTTGTACGAGGGGACCACCCCACATGACCTCTTCTTCCAATCCAATGAGGAAAAGTGGGCCAATGGCTGTTAGAGAGTTCAGCCAATCTCTAACAGCTGTAGCAAAATGGACAGGGGCCCCATCCTGCTGAAACCAGTCCGGCAGTCCTTCCCCTATGTAACCAGACTTTGTGGACACCCTGTAGTATTCCAAGTTATCATATGTTGTGTATTTTGAGATGATTAAAACGCTTGACAATGACGATATACTGAAGTTTGTAAACAAATTATTACTTAAACAGGGAATGATTCTTGTCTGTTTTATATACCCAAAAAGCAATAAGGGAATTCTGATTGGCTTACTTACGGAATTGAATATCTCCATTCTGCTAGTTTTACTTTTAAATTTTTTGATTAAAAACTGTATACAGGGTGTTCTCGAAAAATGTTGAAATCTTACCTGGGTTTGGATAGATACTGTTCGGCACACTTAAAAGACATTGGTCTACAAGACACCAGTGGGATCCGATGAAGAGCTGGTAGCTGCGGACCAGATTCGCGAAGAACCAGGAACTTTTGAAAGTTTACGTCAGTCCATGCGGAGACGTTGTTCCAGAAGCACGGGTTGAGTGGCATATTACGTCTAAGCGACGTCCAACATTTTTTATCTCAAAAACAATGCCCCAGAGAAAAAAATGAAAGAGGGGAATGTTGCTTAGATTTGATCCCTCTATCACCCCCCCCCAAGTTTGTACACGTTATTCGAGAACACCCTGTATATTAATACAATATTTCCAAATTTCAAAATCGGCCTCGGTGGCTCAGGGGTAGCGTGATCGCCTCTGATGCCCGAGGACGACGAGGATTTTTTCAGGGGGAAAATCTTGAGATCACGCACTTCCTTCGGAAGGGAAGTAAAGCCGTTGGTCCCGTGTAGTCGTTTGCCGGCTGCACGCTAAAGAACCCTTGCGAGGCAAAATTTGTGGCCCTTATAACGCCGTCCTGAAATGACCATGGCAGTTGAAAAGGACGTTAATACCAAACAAACCAACCAAATTTCAAATTCCAAATCTTTTATATATCCTCCTAAACAAAATTATAAATTCGGTCATATTTTGTGCAAAACTTTAATAGAAAAGAAAAAATTACTTTACAAGCTTAATAGGCAAATGTATTCAACTATTAAATGACCACTGAAACTTGTATCATGTTTTAGGCTACATAAACTTTTAAAAAATTGGAGAAAAACAAAAAAGATGAACATTCAGCAAGGCCAAAATTACAGTATACAGTCAGTCTACAAAACAAATTCTTTCCACACATTTAATACTTCGTGGGGCCTTCATTATTTCTGATAACTTCCAACATTCTGTTTGCACTGAATCAATAATTGCATTTTTTTGTTCTTAAACGCTTTGAAACTATTTATGATTTTTGTAAACCTGGCGTGCAAGCTGTCTTCAGACATTTTCAATTGGATTGAGGTCTGAGGAAGTGCTGGCCAGGCTAAAACGTTAATACGATTTTCGTGAAACCATATTTTCATCATGTTTAACGTTTGGCAGGGAGTATGATCTTGTTGGAAAGTCCATTTTTAATTTTAATCAACAATTATCAATTTTACCCATAGAGGAAAACTAGCATTCATTTTTTATTTATTTTAATTTATTTTATTTATTGATTGCAATCCAATACGTCCATCCAGGGCCTGTATAGGGATAGACCTGGATTAACGGTTGCAGCAGCCAGGGGGGGGGGGTGAAGATCGTATCTCACTGATGGTTGCCCATCCAGTGACTAGCCGTGCCTGGTGTTGCTTAACTTCCCTGAAGTTGTGTGTTCAGTGGAAGTCCATCAGGCCACGGCCTCCCCCAAAAATTCATTCCTTTTAACGACTCATTTGAACGTCCATCCATCAGGACCGTCTAGGTTATATCTCTTATCATCCAAAAATATCATTTATCATTTCCATATTATTCGTGAGACCAGGACATCTTTTCTTAGTAAGGTTCAAACACGCTGTTTCATGAACTTGTTTCAAGGGCGGGTTCCTTCTCATCTTTACATGATAGATAAGTGGACATTTCTGCTGTACACGAGAAACAGTTCGTCGAGAAAGGTCCAGGGCAAGAACATCAATAATACCGGAGGCAGAAAGATTTCTCTCAGTTGCAAGGTAGCGAACATGAGATTCAGCTCTGGAGTTGAAGATTTTCTTCCTATCCGATGGCTTTTTCGTTTTCTCACCAAGTTCCCTTATTAGTACATCTCTGATAGCACACTGAGATCTAAACATGTGAGCTGCAATTTATCTCTGGGACATCCCAGAATCCAGCAGCCAAATTTTACGAATTTTTTTTTCTCCAGTTCAGTTCTTCCTGGCATTGTGAAAATACAAAACAAGCAGCTAACCACAGACAGTATGAAATAATCTGTTATTCCTAATTTAATTCTAAATTGTTTAAATTCATTCGCATAAAGTGGACAGAATCCTTTTATTCATAATGAGCCAAACTGAATGTACATCTTTTTTACTTTTCGACAATTTTTGAAACATTTATGAATACAAAAATATGACATAAGCTTTGGCGGTCATTTGAGAGCTGAATAGGTTTGCCTATCAAGTTTATAAACTGTTTCAGTGATCATTTTGCAAACTGTATGAAGAGCCAAAACATTACGACCATCACCACACAGGTGAATAAACTCGTCTGGATCACGTGGAGGGCACATAATTAAGTGGGAATGGTATTTAACTGCCGCTGAGAAGGTAAGGAATCAGTTTTGCGAGTGATGGGAAAGGCTGCTGATCTAAGCGAATTTCAGATTGTAATGGCCCGAAGACTCGGAACAATTATCTCCGAAACTGCACGACTGGTAGGTTGTCCAAGATCTGCCGTTGTTAGTATTTATGCAAAGTGGATAAATGATGGTGAAACCAGCAGTAGACGCCAAGGTGTTGGACGCCCATGCGTCATCAAAGAAAAAGGACATCGGAGATTGTCCCGCTTGGTAAAGCAAGATCGGCGTCAGACAGTGGCTGAGGTACAAATACAAGTGCAGGTACAAGTGCAAGTGTTTCGGAACATACAATTCAGCGGATACTATTGGATATGGAACTGCGCAGCAGACGTCCCACTCGTGTGACTCTGTTGACCAAGCGTCATTATCAACTACGCCCGGGAACATCGAGACTGGTCCATGGATAAGTGGAAGAGAGTTGCCTGGTCGGATGAATCACGATTTCTTATTCCTCACGTCGATGGTCGTGTCAGGGTACGCCGACTTCCAGGCGAACAGTTGCTCTCTCCCCCCGTACAGAGGGCCAAACACAGGCTGCTGGTGGCGGTATTAAGCTTTGGGAGACGTTCTCATGGGCGACTCTGGGACCCGTAGTTGTGGTAGAACAGACCATGAAAGCTGCGGACAATCTGAACATCATTGCGGACCAGTTGTACCCTTACATGGCGTCTGTCTTCTCAACTTGAAATGGAAGACTTCCAGTAGGACAACGCCCCATTTTACAAGGCTCGAATTGTGTTGGAGTGGTTCGAGGAGCATAAGGATGAATTCCAATTAATGTCCTGGCCACCAAACTCGCCGGATCTTAATCCGATAGAGCACATTTGGGATGTCATGCAGCGGCAGCTCAGAGCTTAAGCATCACCACATCGGAATATCTCGACTTTGCTTGACCGCTGCTTAGAAATTTGGTACAACCTACTTCCAGTCATCTACCAAAAACTCGTGGCATCCATGCCAAGGCGAGTTGCAGTGATCTATTTCATACATTGCAGGCCAAAGGTGGCGCGACGCGTTATTGAGTAGGTGGTCATAATGTTTTGGCTCTTCAGTATACATGTAACCTAACCAATATTTCAATTGAGAATTATATATTTATTTTTCAATTAGTATTTTTATTTATTCATTTTGAGATCTAAAATATTTCTTTTACAATTAATATTTCTCATAATAAATATTTAAAAAATATTATTCTTTAATATGTTTTTAAATAAATCCATAATTGAAAAAATATCTTATTTAACCATATTTTAAGTAAAGGACCTTGATTTCGTTTTATGATTTTCATTATTATTTTCTTCAATTTTAAAATGTTACGAGATTTTTTTAATTTCATTTAATAACAAGTGGACAAAGCTTTAGAATGCGTTACCAGACTTACCCCTTTCTACAAATCATCATTTAATTTTATAAGTCATCATTAGCATTCATTTGTGTGTGGTTTCATAGGATTTGTAGTGGGAATACAGTGAATGTTCCATGAAGATCAACAAAAAGAGCCATTTCTTTGTTTTTCTTGCTTTGTTGTCTTTGTGAAACATCATCGGGAAGCTAACCTGACACGTCGACAATCTCCGAAATAATTCACATTGTAAGAAGGGTATTATTTGCTAACGTAAACAAGCTCTACAATTTATCATATGGGCAATTGTGGATTTCTAGTTTTATATTAATGAATTCCTAAAGGAAGACCCGCCGATTTAGTTCGCCAATATTTGAACTACAGTACCTAGAATCGCCTCAGATGAAGGTTTCAACCAAACTACTTTAATCTTTTATCCCTTCATAACAAAATCTTTAGAATTTAACTAAATAATAGCTAAAATTTATTTTAGAATTTAACTTTATTTGCATGCTTCAGAAACGCAAAATATGCTCGACCATTAGGATTTTAAAGTTTTCTTCCCAAGGTAAATACAAGTATCAAATATAAGATCAAATATAATGGTATAGTTATCTACATAAAACCTATCGTTCCTTTCAAGTTTTAAAAGATTAATTTGAAAAAATAATTTCATTCATTTAGCTCTTTTATAATTATCCCCTCTAAATCTATATGATAAAAATGGAGTAAATTTAAAATGAGAAAATCCAATCATCGAATCAACCAGCGAACTCCATTCTGCAAATGAAGTTCATTTCCCTCCACAAAACATAAATCGCACACGAGTGATAGTTTCCTTCTCTCGAGAAAAGATAATTTTATGTGGCAGTCGGGAAATACAGTAAGAACCTTTGGTGCTTGGGTGATCCATGAATTCTTGTTGTGAGGGTTTTTTTCCCCTTTTGATCTCCTTCTTCCGTGCAGCTGGAACTTGACGTTCCCCAAGTTTTAATGCTCAACTTCGTGAATGTACTCGCAGCTATTTCAGGATGACGACTTCATTTACGTCCAACTCCAATCAATACTTTAATTAGATTCATTTTTGAGCTATAATCGATTACTTTAATTCTAATCGATTTTGCGCCTTAGGAAGAGATGATAATTTCCTTGGGTTTTTATGTTGAGACGTGTGGAGAGGGAGTGGCGGGCGAACTACTCGGCTCTCTTGCTTGCAACAATTTTTCACGGTATCCTGACGTCGAGGCGGCAGCTCCGCGTGAGGAACTAAAGACCTAATTATACGAAAAACCAAATTAGTAGCGAAGGGAATATGAAAATGAGAAACGAAAACGGCCCGGATTCAAACTGCTTTTGTCTCGACTGTCCATTTGACTCAAATATGAATTTTCATTCAATGAATAAGATGATGTCGAGCTCATCCAACTCAAATACATTTATTCGCATTAAGTTTCGCAATACCACCGAGTTCGCCTCACTTCATTATCATTCAATTTAAAACACGAAATAAAAATTCAAAATAAAGCTATATTCTAAACACAGCTGAATCTGCTTTCTCTCTTTCACATTTGATGTTTAAGAAATAAAATTCTCTTCTAAAATTACATTTCGTTTGCCGTTGCTATTAATTCTCAAATGGAGAAAACATTTTCTTTATTTAATCAAGTAAGTAACGATACTGATGAATTTATTGCATTTTGATTTTCCACATTGTTTAGAATATGAAATAAAGGAAAATGTTCTAAAATTAACCATGGTAATTAATACTGTCTGGCTACTTTATTCCAACTTCTACTATTGGGTTGAACCTTCCTAGAGGCTATGACAGCTCGTATGCGAATGAACATGGATTGCATCTGTGTTCAGTACGGCTTTCTTCCCATGCCGCAGGGATAGCGCCCAGCAACTGTTGCAAATTTCAAAATTGTTAAGCTTATCCCTAGCAATATAAATGTTGCTTTTACAATTCAATTAAATTGAAATCCCAATAACCAGATATCATAATTAACGATTAACATTTCACCAATGGGTGGATGATTGTTGTCACTTCTGAACAATCCGTTTGGATTAAGGTTTCCTGATTGTGCGGAATATGAAAATACGACAAAGTCTTGGTCATATTCCAGGAACCACTCGGATACCAAGCGACCTTTTGCACCTTGATGAAACAGACTATATTGTACAGTAAAGACCGTGCCGGCAGCAATATTCCTAAACTATGAAGTCTACAAGATCAGGAGATCTAATGCCTGTCATGAAAAACAATTCTCATATCATAACAGTATTGCAATGTTAGTACCATATAAGAGGCGTGTTTTCTAAGTAAGAAGTCTGCCGCCAGTGAGGAAAGTTACAGTTTTCACTTCTTCATTGTCGCTGAAACGCAAGCTGCCAATGAACTCCCTCTGATTAATGATGAAAAATAGGAAAGAAAATTCCACAGCCTGGGTTCGAACCAGGAACCTTTGGCTCAGACCGCCAACGCGCCACCCAATTGCGCCACTGTGGCCATGAAAGCAAACCGCTATTTACATGACCTTCGGGCTCGGTTGGAGCAGTTACCTAGTCCGGAGGCTGGGACTATCTTTACTAAGGCGTAATATTCATTAAAGAATAATCATAAGATATTCAGTGAGGGTTTTATTATACGCCAACTTCAGCTGTTCAAATTAATGATGAAAAATAGGAAATAAAATAGACGGTCTGAGTCAAAGGTTCCTGGTTCGAACCCAGACTGTGGAATTTTCTTTCCTATTTTTCATCATTAATTTGAACAGCTGAGGTTGGCGTATAATAAAACCCTCACTGAACATCTACGATTGTCCCTCTGATTAGTTGGGAACAACTTGACCACCCGTATTACAGTCCGGACCTCGCGCCCAGTGACTACCACCTGTTACGGTATCTAAAGGAGCTCATCGGCAGCTTGCATTTCAGCGATAATGAAGAAGTGAAAACTATGTGGCTTTCCTCGCCGGCGGAATTATTGACATCTCTTCACTTCCCGGGAATTTGAAATGCCTCTGAAACCTTTTCCTGAAGTAATTTGAATTTACTACTACTTTTTTGTTTTATAGTACATCTTTCCAAATACTTTTGAAATAGAAAACATATTAAGTTTAAACGGGAGATATCACTTGAAAACTGTATATTTTTAAAGTTAACATATAAAATGGGGTCATAATAAATAGCAAAAATTATTAGTATTAAGATTTCGATAAACCATCTTTAAATTTCATTCATGAATTCATGCTTTACTGGATTTTAAAAAGGCCGATTTCCGCTTGGATACAAGTACCTGTACTTGCATCAAGTACTCTCACTCGGCAAGGAAAAAAAAAGTCGGTAACCAGTGAACAGATTTACGTGAAATTTAATAATTTGGCAATTAAACGAAGATTTGTTGGATGCGTTCGGATGAGAGTGACTGATAACAGTTAACCTTTAATAGATTAGGTAATAATAATTTCTCGCTAAATTATATGAGAATAACGAAATTTGATAGATAACTAATTGATAAACAATTAAAGACGAGGTTCGACTTTATATATAAAGTTGATCAATTACAATTACAGATTTATAAATAACCAAACTAATAAAGCACTTTTAATCTAACCTACAGTTAAATAATATTAAACTGGACATAACGTCTGGTTTGGTTATCATCACTGTAATCCGTGTTATAAATTTAGACTATAACGGTAAATATGGTTGTTCGGTTTTTTTCATAGCTGATGTAATTTATAATCAATAATTCAGTAGTTAATTAATTAAATATAAAAAAAATCTGTGGATACCGTACACAATAAATTGGTAAATTTTTATTAAGATTTACCAGCTTAACTCGTTAACCACAACTTCCAACATATGATATAATTTGTAATACAAACTGTAAAACAAATATCGGAACGGCAATCAGAAAGTTCCTGATTCTAGTCCAGGCTGTGGAACTCTCTTTACTATTTTTCTCTATTTAATTACGGTATAAAAACAGAGATTAATTCAAATAAATCAGAATACGCATTTCAGCAACACTGCTGCCATTATTTAGCCAATTTTGATACAGTATAAGAAGTGTCAATCAATCCTGAAAGAATAATAAGAATCTTCAAAAGTTAAAAAGATGAGATAGAGCAATAGGAACAATAACTTTCAACAATAGCAAAAGAGTCTCTAATTATTTTGTGTTTCTTGTCTCTTTAGCTGTCTTAATTTTCTATAATACTGAGATTGCTTTCGTTTTTCCAGATATTATGTTTTACTTCGTGGTGTTAACAAATTTAAGTCCTGGGTCTGGGATCATTAGTGAATTTGCGAAGTCGTTCGTTCTGTAGCCAATATTTTTCGAATTTTTTGATTTTGACTTCAGATTCGAAAGAGCATCAAATCTACTTTTACGTTTAATTTTCACTTTTCAAAAAAACAAAACAAAAGAAACTTCAAAAAGCGTTATCCAAAACAAGAGCTGTGGAATGTTGTCTGCAGGGATTGTGGTGATTCATGGCAACGCTCGGCCTCATGCACCTGCAGCATCACAACAAGAATTGCAACGTTTCATATGGGACGGTTTTGACTATCCCCTTTACAGTCCCGACTTAGCGCCTAGTGATTTCCACCTTTTCTCTAAAATGAAGTGGATTCTCGGGGGGGCGGGGGGGGTGACACTTCCAACATGATGAAACGCCTAAAGAAGCAATAACTTCATGGCTTCAGTCATTGGCGGCAGATAAGTATAACATCGGCAATGAAAAACTTGTGTCTCCTTTTTAGAAGTGCCTAAATAACAATGGCGATTATGTAGAAAATAATGTTGGAAATAAAGTTTATTCTGATATCTTTTGTGTTTTATTGAGATACAACCAATCATTCTTTACTTTCTAGTTGAGCCTCGCAATTGGGCAATTAGAGCTATGTCTTTACAGATAAACTAACTAACCCCTTTAATAAAGCAAATAAAATAAATGACAGATAATTATTTAAATCGTAATTTACATATAATTTTTGTTTTTTTTTCCTCCTTATAAAATGTAATAGAGGGACTGGAAAGGTCTTGTAATTTTCTAAAAGTTAAAACTTCTGCTCTTGATTTTACAGTATGTTATAATAGAACCAAAGGATTTCTGCGGCCAGGTAGTTATAATTTAGCCCAAGAACTTAAGGAAGCCGTGTTACTTGTAAAAAAGTACTTTTGCACAAAGAAAAGAGTCCTGTCTAATACAATTGACATTTGAAGACGATTAATTCGCTTTTATCTTACGTTCTATCCCCTTCAACCCATGAAGTCTTTCTAGGAAGAAATATTATCGACTTAAAAAAAGAAAAATAGTGGCGTCTTTATTCTCCGAGGAGAGTTGAGTAGCAGGGTAAGTTTTATTCCCTCCCCTTTGAACTCCCCTTTCGAATGTACGGCGAACGAGAATTATCTGCGCGCTAAAACAGAGAGGAAATGGTTCCAACGATAGTAGTATGTGTGGGAGGACTCCAATTTCATCGATCCGGTAACATAAGGCATCCTCCTCTTAATGCCTGGTCCTTTAAACAACACTCTACCCTTAGAACAATGGACTGACCCTTAAAAGATAATGATACACGGAACGATAAAGAAGAGGAAGACCGAAAAACAAGAGGACGAAGACGAGAAGAGAGGAAGTGGGGGGTAGAGAGAAAAGAAAAAGAGGGACCAGACACAAGCGAGAGATAGCCCTGTACGGGAAAATCCCAAAGCATGCAAATTTCAATTGGGGGCTATTTGTTCTCTTAAAAGGTTCACTTTCAAGTTAAAAAAAAAACGGAGTTCGAGGATGGCATAACAAATGGAAAAGAGAAAGATGGACGACCTCCTTTTCAGCACCTCCATCAACGCTCTCACCTATCTTCTCATCCAATTCCCTCCCATCGTGTACTTTTGGGTGCGGATGGGAGTGCTATCAACAACCCTCTCCCTTTTTGCTTTGCAACGTGAAAAGAGAGGAGGACCGATAGAGCGCCTTGCTTCATATTACACACCCGACGAATATGAAACTGTCGATCAGAGCGCGCCAAAAACCTCCATTCCTTATCGCATGGAAGAAAAAAAGGGGGAAAAAAAGAAAGAAGAAAATTTTCTGGCTGTGTTTTACGTTGCAGACGAGAGAGGGTGGATGGTGCGTGCGAAACGGTTCCAAAAAAGGTAGAATAAAAAGGGGTTTGGTGGTGGTGGTGGTGGTGTTGGATGAGATGAAATTAAGGGGAAACCTCGTGACGAAGGGAAAAAGACGTTCTGTTCGCCCGGGGATTATTTTACATTCATCGATTTACATAAACATGCTCCGGCAATGCAGAGGATTAGGATTATTGGCCCGCTATGATTTCACGAGCGGTGTTTGATAAAAAGCAACTTTAATGATTAGAAAACATGATGCGTGGGAAAAAATGGCTTAAAACATTATAATGTTCGTTTTAAAGCAATTATTGGAAGAACTCAAGCACGCATGAACGCTGACGCATCTAAGTTGAGACGTTTAAAGGCCGTGTTTGTATGATGTTATATTCCAAACAAGAAAGTAGTAAAACTGTTTTTAAGTTGCACAAAAACCCAAAAGCTAAGTACCTTAGTATCATTAACCTTTCATCTCGTACTTTTTATTGCAACTTGTTTCATCAAATTTTAATTTTTTTTTATAAATATACTCAAAGAGGAACGAACAAACTTTTTTCCCAAATGTAATGTATCCAAATTTTTTCATCTAAAACTTCATCTGTATAGAGAAAAATAATTTATGAAAAAAAAAACATGTAAAGCTAAGCTTATGTACAGAGGACAAATATTATACATGTGTTAAAGCAACTTCAGCTGTCAAAAATACATAAATGATTATGGAAACAGAAGAAAAAAATTTACCTCCTTTGAGCTAGATTCAATCCGGTGGCTTTAAATTTATCGCGGAATGATATATACACAAGTAAACTTGAATAAGACGATGTATTGTATTCAATTATCATTTACCCATTGTTTTTCATCAAAAGTTGGTCAAATTTTAAAAAAGACTGAGGCCTAAAAAGTATTGCATTATTTGATGCTGACCGACTTGTTTCGGCTCTATTTCCTGCCTTCAACTGGAAACATAACAGCTGATGAATGGCTTTATAAATAGTAAACGATGGTAGTAAAGCCGTTGATCATCTTCTATGAGCCAGTTGAAGGTGGAAAAAGCAGAAACTATAATCTGGTATTTTTTTTTTTTATAGTTGGCCATCATCAAATACTGTAGGGCCTAGATCTTTTTAGCATCAAAATACAACAAAATACTTTTTTGGTCACTTTCAGTCCCTGGATGGCTTTTGGGCCGCCGCAACCCTAAATAGTTAGAATTGACTGATTTTCGAACTCGACCGAGAATCGTCTCCAGCTGTCGATCAGTGAACAGGCTCGAAAAATTCGAAACCCTTCCAGAGATATCGTGTTCATATACGGATAAACAGACTCGACCAAGGATGCCTTCGCTAGTTAATAACGAGCGCCAGACTTCTCGCAATCTTCAGTTGATTCTGGAGCATAATCTGCAGCATTAGCAATTCATTTTCGGTTATAATAATAAATTTGAAAAAAATTTTTTTCAGAAGTGCTTAGTAATCACTCGAAATTAAAATATCCTCCCAAGCCTATATCCTCTTTAAAAAAAATAGTAATATGAATTTACAACCAAATGATTCAAATAGGGCAGATCAGGATTCATGTATATGGTTTATTTTATTCAAATCATAACAGGTATTTGAGATATCATTGAATTTGGCATTCTTTTCAAGGGTCGTTACATTTCGAAAAATTTCACGTTGCTTGTTTATAGATGTCGACAACCATTTTGAGAACTGAAAGGTCACTCAAAATTTCAATGATTATTTTAAAAGTGAGATGAAGAATTTTAAAGAACCAAATCTTATCTTATCACCTTTTACATTTATTCAAATTGCTATTCTAAAGAGACGGTCATACTTACTAATTGGATTGATTTAAATAAGCACATATTGCGCTCTATCTACTGTTCTATTCTAGTTGTGTATATGCTAAAGCAGTTTTCTCTTGTTGAAATAAGCTCAGATATCTATATTTAATGTCCATTATTAACATTTTATAAAATTAGTATTATAAAATTATTGTAATTCAGATATGGTGAACACTTTTGTCCTCAGATATCAGCAATTTATATGCATGAGTTTCACCAAGACTTGAATACAAGTGAATATATTCATTTTATGCTTCTTTTACACAATGCTGAGTATTCTCTATAAACATTTTAATATAAACACTTTTAATATTTGAATTACACAGAAAAAAAACATTGACATCAGATGCATTAAATTCAACCTCGCAAACATCTGGATAGTAAAAAAAAGTCAAATTCAATAAAATTTACTCGATCAAAATAATTAAATTTTCTTAAAGGTTCTTTGAAATTTCCCCCACCAGATTGCCATGCTGAAGCAATTCAGTCGGATTCTCAAAATAACCAGTGGATAAAGGGTAGTTCTGAAGTCACTGAACTTCGTATGAGAGGAGAAAAATCATTTCTTTGGACCGACGAGTTTCGCTGGTCAGAGAAACGTTATGAACCTTCTTCCGTCCCTCCCTCACTAACTCACTCATTCACTCACTCACTCACACAAACACACATACTCTACAACTTGGGGTCTTCGTTTCGTGAGGGGTTGGTGGAGGAAAGGAAACAGCGGTCCTACTCTGTTTGCTTCTATTTATACATATCTTCGGATAACCACATTTACACGCTTCATCGACCACGATTTACTTGCAAAAGCACGATTTCGCTTTCCACCGTCACGGAATGATTGCAGCGCCACAACACACACGCACTATCCGTAGTAGTGCAAACACTGCAAGCGAAGCAAAGCCGAAGGCAACATCACTTGCTTTTATTTATAAAGATCAGAGGTTCAAATCCCAGACGAAGATTACAGTAGAAGACAAAATGTCGACAATTTCACATTCTTTCCCTCCCTCCGAAAGCAGAAAAAAAAAATTTAATTCAATTAATGGCATGTACTTCGTGAAAATCTAGAAAGCTCACAAGATAGAATGCTATGAGTACGCTTATATGGAGTTTGATTTAAGTTTAACACAATTTTAAACGTTCTGAGATTAAAAGGAGTAGTCGGTTGAGGGCAGGAACTTTTATCTGCTTATTTCTAGATTTTAGAGAAGCTGAAACACTACACACCTCAATAACTATACAGAATATCGGACTATTTAAAATTTAAACAGTGAGGTGCGTTTCACAAAAAAATAAAAAAATAATTTAATAAAAATTATTTATAAACTTAACAAAATCAGGCTTAATTTTCTAAATTTTATGACATGGGAATGATGTGGCTAATATCCTCGAGTTCCGCAACAGATCGTCATATTACAAATTAAAAAAGGAAAATCATTCCAATAATCTAAGGTTCTGTAAAGGAAAATTCTTTTCTTAAAGGTACTTAACACATTAAAATGACTGGGAGTTGTAGTGAACCAGTTATGATATGAGCCTCTTAAAGCCAAAATGGTGTAACTCCACTTTTTAAAAAATCTGAGTTAATGCTAGAAATGAAATCCGAATATGTCAAACTACCTATAGGAGTAGTGGTGTGACTCCTATTTCCCCAAACAGCTTCACAGATGGCAGTGCAAGTTTATGCAGTCAGCAGTGATATCTATCTACTATTCTACTAAAA
The DNA here is from genome assembly GCA_023313115.1 of Rhysida immarginata. Lineage (NCBI taxonomy): Eukaryota > Metazoa > Arthropoda > Chilopoda > Scolopendromorpha > Scolopendridae > Rhysida > Rhysida immarginata. The sequence goes on from JAHWFO010059101.1 coordinate 1,499,100, forward strand.
TTCCTTATATTTCAAAACTGTTGTTAATGGACTTACACCACTGGCTTTAACAGGCTCATATGATACATACCGATGTGACTATCTACAGTAGTAACAGCGATAAAACTACAGTTATTACAAATGATTCTTATCTCGCATGGTTTAAAAAAAACAACTTTTACTTCGCAAAAAATTACATTAATATTATTAAATACTATATGAAAAGAATTCAAAATTGACATACTTCGAGTCAAAATAATACAATTGTTCAATGTATACTCCTCTCCTCAAATAACAGATGTTCATGCGATAGTCTACTTTCGAGACCCGTCACGGCCTAATAGAAACTACCAGGCCTGAACATGACGTCAATAATGTATTGTTGAAGCACTAAGATTGTGACGTTGAACTAACTTCTGTAATACACCTTTTTAGAGAACATATTGTCCGCCAGGAGGGACACTGTAGTTGTCCGCCATTACACACGGTCTTTTTGACTCCTAGGCGTCGAATTGTCCCGTAGCGAAGCTGCAGAAATAACGAGCTATTGCACGAACTATAGGGTTTGTTATATTTTTGTTCTAACACAATTTCTTCTTTTGAATCGGTGTAGTTCACGTTTTCTACTTTTTATATTTTTTGCACGACCGTAATGGCGGCGCCCATGAGATGACGTAATGAAAAGATCTATAGCACCACCCGTAGCCAACGAGAAAGACAGGCCTCTGCGCGGAAAAGTCAACTGATCATAGTTGTCCGGGCAACAATATAATCTTCATTGTTTCCAACAAACGAAGAAATATTGATTGTTAAAATCCAAGATGGAAACAATGAAGGTTACACTGTTACTCAAACTAGTTTGGTCAGGTGACTTTTCCGCGCCGGGGCAACATAACACCTCCTAGAAAGAAAGCCTCACAACTGAAAAGTCATACATTCTTACATCATCATAAGTCGACCAAATTTAGGCTTACTATTGGTAGAAATACGATCAACAATGGTCGAATTATGATGGTGTAACAATATGTGACGTTTCAGTTGTGAGGCTTTCTTTCTAGGAGATGTTGGGCAACACCACCTAGACAGAAGGCCTGCGCACAGAAATGTCATACATTGTTACATCATTATCAAACGGCCCAAGGCCTACGAGATAACAAGGCCTGGAAGCGAAAAAGTCACCTGACCATCGGGGTGCTAGCAACAATCCAACCTTCATTGTTTCCAACAAACGAAAAAACACTGATTGTTAACATTAAAGATGGAGACAATGAAGGTTGGATTGTTGCTAGCACCCCGATGGTCAGGTGACTTTTTCGCTTCCCGGCCTTGTTATCTCGTTGGCCTCGCAAACGGCCAAATTTAGGGCTTATTATTGGTAGAAATACGATTAACAATGCCCTACTTAGATGACGCAACAATGTATGACTTTTCCGTGCACAGGCTCTCTCTTTAGGAGGTGTTGGTTGGCTACAACCACCACCAGTCCGACGTAACAATGTTTTATCTTTTCCATGTTCAAGCCTGGTAGTTTCTAGAAGACCGTGGTTATGGACTTCGTACGAAGAGACGTTACTTCCTTAGTGATTCGCCATCTTGGTTCCACACAGCCGTTGCTAGGAAGAGTTTAAATCATTTTCTCCTTTTGAAGTTAATTTGTGGTCGTCAAAAAAAACGTAGCAATACAATATAGTTTTATTGCAGACATTCTGATCGCTTATGTAGCCAAACTAGTGTCAAAATCAGCATATCTAATGCTTAGCAACGACATGTGTGGAACCAAGATGGCGCGTTGCCAAGGGGTGGAGCTAACTGTTACATCACTCGAGCGAAGTCCATAGCAATTCCACTCCATTGTTAGAAACGCTTTCTCATCCGCTGAACCTTTGCATCGACTGAGAATCTGTATTCTTAAACTGTAGATACCAACTCAGAAAACTTTGGTGACCTGATGGTTCTGTTTTATACTACCTTCGGAAAGGTAACAACAGAGGGAAAACCCCCACGTTATTACTAAATGGAGTTCGTGCTGCTATTTGGTCTGGCACCAGAAAGTCTGCCCGAGATAATTTAAAAATTTGAAATATTTTCTTTTAGTAAGTTATTGATAGAAACGAGTGCGATCCTTAGATTGAAAATTGTAGAATTTCGAAATTTAGAAATTGATGAATCACTGTAACAGCCCTGTATCTTCAACGAACTTTTTAAAGTTGATTATTGAAATCCATGAATCTGTGCGTGTGTCCGCAAACATATTGGATTTTTGAAATTCTGACTTCGGATTCTTAATGATCATCAAAAGGTAGAATAGAAATGTATGAATTCTTCGGTGATTTTATATATTAAATATTTTCAATTAGATTTACTTAAACTGTTATAGGAATGCCTTCAGTGCTGTGGTAATTGATTTGATAAGAAGTTTGTGGAATGGCTTATATAAATTTTAGTGCACATTAGATTATCCAAAGAGATAAGGAATTTGAGATATTTATGAGCTTTTGCTTTACTCATCCAGAATTTGAGGAATATAAGTTACAAATGTCTTGATATCTTCTTTCCTAAGGTACTCGTACAGGCTAAGATAGCACTTAGTCTAATTCAAATCGTTAGGAACTCAACCTAGCAAGTGATTGGCCTACTGCCGTTTAAACCGATGCTCCGAGATGTTGGTAAAGGACAAACACAAACATCCATGCCCTCAGTGGGATTTGAACCCGCGATACGCTGGTATCTAGAGCGATAAAAATCTGCGCCTCGGCGCTCTCCGTTACCGAGCCAGCAACTTTCCTAGTCTATTGGAAAGGCATAGAAAGTTGTTTTTTAATTTATATTTTCCAATAAACAATAAAAATTTTAATCGATTGCTTCCTTTTGAATTCATTTTTGAGTGACAATTGAATACGCATTTGAAGAGCCGAATTTAATATGCAAAAGGATAAAATGCATTTTATTTCCTTTTAATTAAAACGATTATCTATTGATCTGTTGGTGTTGAATTTAGACACCCTCTTCAGTCGCGAAATCGTCAATTAATATTTTACATTTTTCGAGAGAAGGTGAGCAGAGGGAGGAAGCGACCAAAATCGGAAGAATAACACAACAGAAAGTAAAAACTGTTCGATTTATATAGAGGATGGCGATGGGGGGGGGGGGGGGGGGTAGAAGGCGTGAGAAGCATGGTTGTCCTTCTTAATTTTAGGTGGTAGTGTCCTCGTGAAGGAGCTAAGGAGAACGTGCTGTATCTGTACAAAATGTCTCTTTAATGCCAATTTTCATTTCCGGCGGATGGGGTGCGAACGAAACAGGCGCCCTCTCACGCACCACATCGCGATCGTTCCTCGCCGCTTCTCGCTTAATCTCATTCTCTGGAAATTCCAGGAGTCACTTTCATTGCAGCACTTTAAACAACATAAAAAATTTACATTCTATTAATAATGTATTCTTTATGGAGCCGGAACGGCAGCCGCGAGACGTTGCGCGTAGATCTGGTGGAAAGCGAAACACTCGGAGCGCACCCCTGCCTACCCATCACACACAGATACACACACGCACCATATACCATCCTCCTTCTCCTTCACTTTCTCTCTCTTTCTCAATATATGTGTGTGTGTGTGTGTGTCTGCATGTATAATATCTATACGCGAGAAAACCGAGTGAGAAATGTACACCGTCCGTCGAGAGAAACAAGATCGTTTTACTATTACGCTTAAATAAGATTAAGCGACGCAAACGCACTTCGCTCTCGCTGGAAAAGATTTCTCTCGTATGGCTCACCCGAATTTCAAGGTTTTTAAAATAACGCAACGGATTGTAGAAAAGCCATCGGTTAAGGCAATCAAGGAAAGCATTCAGGATTGTTTAAAACGGCCTGACTACTGAAATATATACATAAAATGTAGTAGTGCACGGTGTTGAAATCTCCTCTTTCGAATAGAAGGCTGAAGACCGTAAATAAAAAGGTTGCAGATCCATTAAAGGTTACTCAAATTAATTTTAAAAGCAAATATAAATTGTAAATTAACCTTCCCTCACAATATAGGACAACGCTTCTGTAAACAATGTCAATTTTGGAATTCCGAGAATATTAAAAACACATAAGGAAAGCTAGCTGAAGCTGTTACGGATTTACTGCTTACAGCTAACCATCATATTCGTCCATCATCTTTTCGTCGTGAAGCTTCTGCCGCAGAAGAACGTCATCATCCCATTGACGAACTCTCTCTTCACTTCACAGAACCCTCAACTCGATGTTGAGGAAGGAGAGATGGCCATTCAAACTAGTGATAATAAACCCAGCGCTATTTTAAACCCGTCCAAGGATTAGGATCCTCGCGTATGCGACCAAACTTCAACGATTCTAGGAAGCTCTTTGGACGTCTTCTTATACTTCTGAAATTACAGGCGGTCGCTTTCTTATAAACTCTGAGAATTATGATGGCCTTAAAAACATTTAAAACTTATATCCTAAGCTTAATTTTACCCATATAAAGAGATCATAAAATTTGACCGCTTTAGATGCTTATTAATTCGCAAACGGATTTAATTTATTATATAGGACAGCATTATTAGAAGTCTGTTGTGTAATACCATGGCGTAATAGCATTTTTAGAGCATTTAAATGCATTGTGAGCCTCGGTGGCGCAATAGTGAACGTGATTGCCGCCCAAGATCGCGGGGTCAAATCCAGCTAAGGACGCTGGAACCTTTTTCAGAGGAAAATTCTGTGATCACGCTTTCCTTTAAAAGAGAAATAAAACAGTAAGTCACTTTAATAGTTTGCTTTCTGCACGTAAAATTCTTTTAAGTAGGAAAAATTTCCCTGCCATGACTAGCATGTATCTATTCTTGCTAGCAAATATAAAGTTGGTCGTGTATATAGCAAATATTGCTAGGAATCAGATTTCGACTTAGGCAATTTTCATAATTACTCCAACAAAATGTATTTTATAAATGGAGAGATTGTTAATTCAAAAATAAACTAAAGTTTACTGACAATTCTTTATATAGAACATAGAAGCTTTAATTGACGTATAACAAGGATTATTAACCAGAAGTAAGGCCGTTAACTATCTGCTAAAGGTACAAGTATTAAGAGGAAATATCCCAATTACAGGATTCAAAAGTTCGTTCGTATTTTAACAGATTATATTTGAGATCGAGCATCTCAATATTAAATCTTTCATTTCCTCTTCCATATGTACTTATTTTATAGAAAACGATTTCTGTCAAGCGATTTTTTTCCTTCCATAACTAAAGATGTCAGGCAGAAAACACGCAATTTTGCGTTATCCTTGAAAAAAGGTTTGACTGGAAGGGCAGCGGCTAAAGAAATCAATGATATGGAAGGCACAAGGATTGTCAAGGCACGGCATAAAAATTGGTTCAAACGCTCCAAGAAATGTGACACCAGCCTCGAAGACAAAACAAGGTCCGGATGAAGATGAAACCCTGTCAAAAAGCAGAAAACCACCAGCATCCGAAGATTTTCGGTAGAACTTGGCCTTTCTCAAAGCAAATCCTCCGAGCACCGCTACCAACTCGAACTTGTGAACAGGTGCTGCTGAGAAGATCCCCATGAATTGATTCCTGCCCAGGCAAAAAAAAACAACAAAAAAAAACTGATATTCCGGGATGTCTTTTTCTGGAGCCGAATTGAAAAACCGGAGCGGCTCCGTCCCTGACAACTTCGAAACTGGTTATCAAACGCGAGCAGTTCGAACACAAGGCTATGTCTGATGGACCTTCGATAGAGTGGTGCAGGTCGTTTTGCAGATGATCACACTGTGAACTGTGGCCTCTATCACAGCCTTCTAGAAACTACCAGACCTGAACTGACGTCAATAATGTATTGTTGAAGCTCTAAGATTGTGACGTTGAACTTATGCAATAGCACCACCAGAACGACGTAACAATGTTTTATCTATTCCATGTTTAGGCCTGGTAGTTCCTAGAAGGCCGTGCCCCTATGCTTAAATGCAGCGAGTTTATGACATCCTAAAGACCCATCGTCCTGGAGTGGTCAATGTATATTCCTGCAGCATGAGAACGCCCCAACACATATCGCCAATGGGACCAAGGATCCAGGAGCTTCAGGAAATTGAAGCGCTATCTCATTCTGCATACAATCCAGATCTTGTTCCATCAGACCACCACCTCTTCCGGACCACTTCTTCCACGGACGATTATTCATTAATATGGATATAGTTGAGAACGAGTGCAAAGAGTTTTTATGAATGATGCCATCGCGGAATTGAGCTTTTGGCACAAAGATGGCAATGGCAGTTATTTTATCTGAACTTTTCATTATGAGCAAAAATATGAACGAACTTATGAATCAATCTTGCGTGTTGTAACGAGCGTTTAATTAAAGGAAAATAAAATTATAATATAAACCTAAAAAGGATTTAAATTTAAGATTTCTGCCTTCATATAAAGTTTATATTGTAAATTTTTACATAGAAGAATATGTACGTGGCAACTGAACGATTTGAATACTGGGAGCACGTGGACATAATGTGAGCGTAGTTGACCAAGACTATAAATATAGCCCAGTTTTATCATAGATGGGAGACGTTTGCGTCGTGTATGCCATTAAAATTTAATCAGTTTCCAATGCCAAGTATTCGTACTTTACCATTATAAAATGAAAAGGTTAAACATTTCGAAAGCAGGAATCACCAATGAAAATTGAAAAATCCGATACCGGCATCATTGGACGAACCAAGCCCTTTCAGAGGTAATAGAGAAAATGAAGAACCTCATCTCGAAAGAAAATCGAAAAACGGAGTTGCTAGACAAGTAATAGTCTCCCAGTCAACAGCGCAACATTGTCGTTTAAAATTTTTTTTCCAAATTCCACTCTCTACGGATAGCACGGCAAATTCATCGGGGAAAAGTCCAAGCCAATAGTCATTACGAAAATGACCGACACTGACACAGGAATATTCATACGGGCAAGATATTCCAGCAAAATCACTAGACGCTTCGCTTCTTAAAACGAATCTTGGAAGTAACCAACCACCTAACACAAGTTGGCTATCTGTGGAAAGTCTTTAGAAAGGAGGGAGAAGAGTATTATGAATTCCTTGCGCCATAGTTTCCTGGAATTGAAATTATTCGCAAATATGGTCACCGGACAGAATACGACCGAGGTTTTCGTAATGTTTCAACAGTTGGAATTCGTTTGTTGTATGGTACTCAACCCTCTGTACTTTTCTATTTCGTATCCAGATAGTATACAGGGTATCTCAGAAGTCTTTACCCAAACTTAACAAAGAAGTAGAGGGGATGTATATAAACACTTTTTACCAATAAACACTTTTTTCTACACTTTTTTTTTATAGTCTTAAAGACTCAGTGTCCAACAATGGCACATTAAAAGTAAAACCACATATTGACTAAAAAAATGTTGTCACATCCACCAAAATAATGAGATCTTTTTAAGAACGTTTTACCAGAGCTTTTAGAGGACATACCTTTGGTGATTCGCCGGAATATCTTGTTTCAACATAAAGGGACACCTCCACATTTCACCCTCGATGTTCGTGATCATCTGAATTTCAGATTTCCAAACAGATGGATTGGTCGTGGAAGTTTCATTAACTGGCCACCACGATCACCTGACTTTACACGCTTGGACTTCTTCCTGTGGGGCCATATGAAGAATGTGGATTATGATACCCCTGTAGAATCGGTAGACGATCTCGTGGGGGGCGTGGCAGCTGCCGCAGCAGAAGTTCAGGAAATGCCTGGAATCTTCGAACACTTGAACGGTTCGATGTTATGGCGATGTGAGTACTGTATTGAAACAGGTGGTCGTTATTTTGAACACGTACTATGATAGCTTTTGCTGTAAGTTACATGATAAATAAAATTAATTAAATAGCTTACCATGTCTCTTCATTTGTGGCCTGCAAGGTGATCTTTCAATGTGCCACTGTTGGCCATTGAGCCATTTCCGACCATGGGTTTAGTGGGGAAAAAATGCTCATATAAATCCCCTCTACTTCCCTGTTAAGTTCGGGGAAAGAGTTCTGAGATACCCTGTATAATATGGGGGATAGACAACTTGTGCATACACGAGAGCTGCTCCGAAAATACTGTGTGAAAATCATCGTATATGCTGAACTCTAAAACATGCTCAAAGCAGGGATTGAATTCCACAAAGATAACGTTTGTACAGTTTGGAAGATAATTTATTGACTAACGACCTTAGAATTCCCTTATTTCAGGGGCCGACTTATCCGACAAATGCCTTAGAATTTAGAGGTCGTCTTGTATGCTGCTGACAATATAAATGAATGTTTCCTTTACACACTTTTTACTACATAATGATTCGACATACCTTGCCTGTATCAGCTTTTCTGATCACGCGACCATATCTTGAACTCTCTGATCTATACTCTATACTACTCAAGCGCGAGTCTATACATTACAACTTCCACACATACAACACACAAACATTTGCGAAACGTTCAACATAGTACTTTCTACGCAACCAAGAATTCAATCACAGATCCATTGTAGCAACTACTACAGACGTATTAAATATTGGAATGCCATGCAGTTCCGCACAGAAACGCAGGAAACTTCAGCGTGCAAAAAAAAAAATCATTCATACCTTTATTATTGACTGAGGAAAATAAAAGGGCATCACCAGAGAAAAATATATCCACTAAATCCCATGAATATAAAAATAAGGTTAAAAGCTAAACTTTTTAATATGAAATATATAATCTATTTGTTTCATTCTAAATAAAAACCATTCCTTCAAAACTGCCCCGGTCTTCTCTTGGAAAAGCCTTTATTTTATTGTCCTAAAATGGCACAGCGTTAGTAAGAGATTTCAGGAAGGGGGAAAGAGAGGAGAAAAGAAGGGCTAACTTCCTTTCTCTTTGAATCCGCTTCTTTCCTCCTTTCTGCAAATTCGTTTCATTGCAAGTGTTTCAATCCTGTGCTCAGAATAGCCACTGAACGGATAGGAAGTCATTAATCTAAATAACCCCACGGAAATTCTTCGCTCAATCAAGCACCGAGAGAGGCATATGTGCATCTGAAAAGAGAGAGAGAGAGAGAGAGAGAGAGAGAGAGAGAAGGTGAGTAGAATTAGGAGGTGATCCTCATTCTCCCCTGCTTTCTTTTATGTAAGTGTATATATAACACTTCCCTCCATCAATGTTAGCGAATAAATTGCTTTCGTAACAGGCCATTGCAAATATTATGCAGCTGATTTTTTTCTCTCTCTCTCTCTCCCTCTCTCTCTCTCTCTCTCTGTTTTTGATCATCAGTTGGTTACCATTTTTTTGTTCCTCCTGCATTTCGCTTCCTTCTAAACTCCTTCCCACCGCCCTCGATCATATGGAAATGATAATTCCTCGTTAAGCGTGGGCGTCGGTGACAAGTAAATGGTACGTGAAGAGACCGGGCTACTCTTCTTAGGCAAGCACCAGAATAAATTTAATTTCAAATAATGACTGTGCAGTTGCACGGACAGTGGAAATTATTCTCATTTACATGTCGCGGTGCCCTTCAAGGCTCCTTCCAAATGACTCTCCACTGTGCCGTGTCACAGTTGGTTCTTCGGCATAAACAGACAGAATTGCCAAAGCGAAAGCAGCGAAAGAGGGAGCTTTTGGGGACTTGCGACTAAATGAAATAGCGATAGATTACAGTTAACAAACAAGCTGTATACGTACCTAACGCCTTTCCCTATAATTAGCACGTGGTATGAGAGTAACAAAAAAAAATTTTATAAGTAATTTCGACTAAAATATGAAAAAATGTTTTATATTTATATGCAAAAAAGAAAAAGTAACATAATATATAAATAAATTAAATATTGTGTAGTTATAATTTGCCAAAAGATGGCGATATCCTCAAAGCGACATTTTTAAAGAACAACAAAAAAAATTTCCATATGATAAAAAAATACATGTATATTTTATCGATTTGAACAAATTAAGAGCATTTGAGCTACAGAACTTATTCAGGAAAGACATTTGAGAATCACTGATCTATGTACCTTATATAATACGTTCCCATATTCAATTTCCTAGCTAGCCAAAAGCAATTTCTTTTGCCTTTCTTATTTACAAAAACGAGTTCCCTTAATAAGTATTCTCGACAATTTTACTAATACGAGAAGAAATCTTCAGATTTATCAAAACCTAATTAAGATGTTCCTAAAATATGTAAATAATTTTAGCAAGTCCTAAGGCAAAAGATAACTGCAAAATTTTATTTCCAGCCAGAAGCAGAATTGTCTTTAAGGCTGAAGTTAATTTCTTCGTGGATTTCTTTGTTCATTCTTTATGATAGCAAACTAATTTTAGACTGTTATGTCAAATAAAAGCTTAAGTTATTCTCAAAAACCTAGCCAATAACCAATGCAGGTTATTTTTAACCTCAAACAAGCTTACCTAAAACGAAGACCTAGCTGCAGATCTTAATTGTCTTCACATTAAATAGTTAAGAAATAGAATTATTTACAATTCTTAAAGATTTAATGAATAATAAAAAATAATATACATATATTTCATCGGGTAATCGAATTCTTAAAGGTGTGTGAATTTTTTGTGTGAGAACACGATAAATCAAAGACGAAATTATAGCTAGAGATTTCCTTTTATGTCAATGACGAGTCCAAGCTGATGTTATTATAATTTTCATAGGAAAATCCAATTACCCGAAATTAGGAAATAAAAATACCTTACCTCATTTCTGCCTTCGACTTGATAAAAACCAGGACTGCTTGATAAAAAAACCTGGGACTATCCAGGACATGATAAAAATCAGTAGTTGATAGAGAATCCTTTATCCATAAGTAAGAACAAGATAACTATCCGGTACGTTATTTGATATGGGTTTTATTAACTTCTCAATTTAATTCTATTACATTCCCAATTACTATGATTTTGAAATTTGGTAACCGGAGAAATGGAAATTTGAAGTTTAAGACGCTAAAAAGGATAAAACCAAGGTAATTGTAAGACTATACCAACGAAAGTTTGACTGGGTGTGCCCAATTGTTAGACATTGTCAATTTCAATTGGCAACTAAGCCTAACAACTGAAAGCAGATATCGAACATGCTAGATCAACTTTCGTGGAACAAAGCATAATAATCTTTAATTCATACCAAATTCAGATATATACTGTACTACGAGGGTCAGCCATAAAGTCCTTGTAATCACCATGGAAGCCCGGAATAATAGCAGTAGTAAGTAGAGATGCCGAACTAATTTAACCCAGTCCGTGATCTATTTCATGGATTTGCGCCAGAGCACGAAAATCCAAGATGGCGCAGCCCATTGGGAAAATCGAGGCGCGGGCTGTGATACGTTTTCCGCATCTTAAGAGATACCCTTCACACAGTTCCATGCCAGGCCCGTAGTCAGGGGGGGGGGGGTCGAGGGGGGGCGACGACCAACCCATTATGGAAAAAAGTCCGCCTCCCAAATATGGAAAAAGGTCCGACTCAGTGGAATTTTTGAAAAAAGGTCCGGTATTTTTGAAAATCGACCCCCCCCCCCAAGATAACGTCCTGATCATGTGGCGGAATGCTTAAAAAGAGGCCTGAGAGACGATCTGTTCTGACAAACTGCCATCAGTTCTTAGGATCCCAAAGGGGTTCTGCTGACCGATTACACCTGGAAAGAACAGACGATCACGGAAACGTACCATGGGAACTTGCTCCGAGATCAAGAGACGCGGAAAACTATGAAAATTTGAGCGTTGCTCTTGCATTACAATGCTCCAGTTGATGCAGCACAAGAGACTGCGGGAACCCTTGAGTACAAATTACTGCCAAACCAGCTCTACTCAACCGACATGACACGTAACGGCTTCTTCGTCTTTCCATGCATGAAAAGCACGCTGCGTTGACGCAGTTTCCAAGATGACAACGAGATCATCTTTGAAGTGGAACAGTTCCTGCAAGGCCAAACAGAGGAATTCTTCAACTCCGGCAACAGATCCATCGCTGGGAAATTTTCCTGATCCTGAATGGGATTTTTAAGTGGAAACAGACTAACCATTACTTTGCTAGGTGTACTGGAGACTCTCGTCCATCATAGAGATTGTAAAGAATTTATGGCAGACTCTCATATATTGGCCAACTTGATACATGGATCGAAGAGAGAAGATTAGAACAAACTTATGTTGTGCAAGCTGAATGAAATCGCTATTTCTTCGAACTCTGCAACAGTAATCCTTAAATGACCGTTCTCTCCTTTGTCATATCAAAATAATCCAAAAATACATCTGAATAGAATAAAGGTTAGGACATTACTGGACATCACGTGAGTAGAAAACCGTTGTCATTCACATAGCGAGTATAAGAGAATTTTTAGGAGATTTTTTATGAGTGTTTATACGTTTGAAGCTTGCATTGAAGTGTTATGATATTAATAAGAATTAATTCAGTAGTAACAGCTTTTTTATGTATGTAAACTTCCAAGTAAGTTATAGCGAAAGACAGTACGATTTATTTCTTTATTATAAATGATACTAAGAATTCAAATAATCTTTCTTAAAAAATGTTTCTTTTAAACACTAGAAATAAATTTGCCAAATAGTAATTTCAAACATAATCCCTTTGGTTTGACTTTTAAGTCATTCCTTTCTTGAATGAATAGAAAGCATATGAAACAATTAAGATACATAGAATTTTTAGTCCCGCGCTGATGTCTCTAACAATTAAAAATACAAAATTAGTTCAAGCAATCCAGAATGCTGAAAGCATTTAATAAGGTGTACCTGAAATATTAGCTAATTAACAAGAAACACACAACATGAAAGTGAATTCAATTAAACATGAAACTTTAATATCTACATAACTCATGATCTGAAGCCAGCAAATATTTAAACTGTTGGGTAAATGCTAGTTCACGTTTAGCTACGTAAAGATTGTGAAACAGTTACTAAGCAAACTCCTTGGACGTTTACTGTTAATGAAATATTCTCCTTTAGAAATATTAAAGTCCGCAAATTACCAGGAAAATAGGCATTTCAACATAGACGAGGTTATTTTTTTTTCCCTACAGAAATTAACGAAAATCTCAAGAAACTTCCATATCTATTTAAGTTCAGTGTTCTTGTTTTTACGGCAAACAATTTTAATTTTAAAACACATCGAGAAAAATTTCACATGAAAATTAATTCATTAACACATACTCCCTACATAAAGGAAAGAAAGCGACTGAATATTTTAATAAATTAATCTTTTATACATTTTGAAATAAATCATGAAATTATTTCCAAATAAATCATAGAAAAATTTTTATTAACGACTAGGTTCTCATGAATATAACATAATTTAGCACTGATCTTAAATATAAGTATACAAATTAATAGAAACAATTAATTAGAGCTAAATTAAATTAATTGAATTCATTCTAGTTTTATTCCTGTAATGATTTCTGTAATTTTTCGAATAAATAAGTTTCGAGAGCAACAGTAATCAAATATTTTTTATAAAAACTCTGGGTTTTAATAGAAAACACAATAACCGTTCTTTCCTGGAATTCCAACCATAATCCTACTTCATTCTGGTCTTTTTTTATATGTTGTTTGAAAAAAAAAATGAAGAGTAAGATTTTTAAAAATGAAGCGTAAGCATCAAGGAAAACAAGTTGTTGATCCAATATATTCTGCCAATCTGTGGGATAATTCGAAGAGAGAAACAAGAGCGAAAACCCAATGGAGAAAATAATGGAATCGGATTGTGTTGTGAATTTGAAGGCATCGTCGTTGTCATCGTGTAAGGGGTATGTAGACTTGTTTCTTTCACACAAAAGGGGAAAAAGAGATTAGGAAGTAGGCCCTGGAATGTGATCGTTAACCTATTCTTCGTGGACTTGACTTTCGATTTCGCTCCATTTCATCGGTTATGTTTGCACACGATTGGATTCATTTCGCCTTATTGACCGAGCGAAACGAGCTCCTCTGGATTCGACAGCACTGGCCCTGGCTGACTGGCTGGGTCGTTCGTCAAACGTTTTCGTTGCTTGTCTGTCCGTCCGTCCTTCTGCCACTTGCGCCAATATGTCTGGAACAGCTGCCTGGATCATTCGCTGAATTTAATACGAATACATATCCTCATGCAGAATTACACTTGTTCTACAGAGCGCTGTGCGAAAAACAGTTTTAAGGACGATAGATGGACGATCAGCACACCAATTTGGAAAAGCGCAACCAAGTAATAAAATGTGTAAAACATCATATTGATAACAAATGATGAAAAATAATGAGTTGCTGTTTTACAATACTTGATATTAAAAGTATAAATGGTACTCTAAGGTATCATGATAATAACGATTTCTAAAGAAAGTATTTTTTTAATTATCAGGTGGCATATTGATAAAGCTTTTGGTAATGATAAACTTTGAAATTATTAAATCCCTCATTAATTCCTTATTATTTATTTCTACCGATTCTCTAATATAATAGAACTGCATGATTTATGTATAAAAGAAATAGAAATGGGATAAACTATGCCCTGATTGTAAATTTCAATAAGACTTATGCGAGAATTAGTGCTAATCTCGATTAAATAGAGATATTGGAAACGGTATACTATTCCAAATTATTGGAATGATCACTCTTCACTTTTTGTTTTCTTTATTTCTCATTTTGAATATTCTTTTCTGCTTCCTTCCCATGAACTTTGATTTTTTTATAATTCTTTTATTCCTACTCTATGTATTATTGACAGGCTTTTGCCTGTATTTTATTGTTGTTTATTTATAACGCGATATACGGATGACAGACGTGAACAATTTGAATAAGCAAATAATGGGAACACGTGAACGTAATGTGAGGGAGCTTGACTGAGGCTATAAATGTGCCACAGTCAGCTGCTGGAAGAGGTTTTGCATGGAGTGTGTCACCAAAATCTGAATTGATGTATTGTTGTTCTGTTTCTCTGTAACATTCATTGACAATCCAAATGTCATGACGAAAATTCTGACTTCTCTGGGTGAAAGAAAAGTGCACACAGCCAACTAGCGTTTGAGTGAAAGGTAAGTTCAACAAGTCTAACGTTTCAACACAAGCATTGCACACTCAAATACGCTATTATAAGGGATTAAGTTAATTCATTGAAAATTCTTCTACAGTTCACTTCCATTATTGCTATAATTGATTCGTCCAAATTCCAATTCTATTCTGGGGAGACGCATGTCCTAGTGAACATGCATACCATTATCAAACAGACGTTCTAAAACCAGTAAACTGCAATAGAAGTTTCTTGAAAATAGATGAAATTTTTTTTTTCTGTTTCCGTCTATTTTCAAACTATTTAATATTGCAGTATATCTGCATAGGCACAATTTATATAATTTTCTATGATCATTTTACTTTGCACGGCAATGAATTAATTAATGTAAAGCACCACACGCAAACGGGTAGGAATTCACATTATACAAAGGTTGAATCAAAAGTAGAGACCGATCACCGCGCAAAGTTTTAAATGGGCATCAGACAGGAACCACTCATTGCTATCTTCAAGTAGAGTCCATCATGCTCGATGGTCTTCATCCAACGATCAGCCAGTTGACGGATGCCCTCGCAAAACCATTCCTCCGGTTTCTGGGCGAAAAAAGTCACGCACGGCGTCTTCAACCTCACGGACATTGGCGAAGCGCCGTCCACGCAGGAAGTGCGCCATGGACTGGAAGAGATGGTAGTCCACGCAGGTGCCAGGTCGGTGCTGTATGCTAGATGTGGCAAAACCTCGATTTTTTTCCAGCAGTTGACGACACACCTTCACCCGTTGTTGTGTTTGTGCGGGCGTCAGCTCGTGGGGCACAACTCGGCAGCTCCTGTTGAGCTTTCCCATGGCGTGTAGATGTCTAACCACACTCGACTGTAATGTCCCGATGTCCGCCGATGTCCGCCGATGTCCCGAAACCCTTGGCAGAAATCTCTCGCCGTCCATCCCTCAAGTAATTTCGTTTATAAGGTAGCAAACTGACCAATCGAAGCATTTTTTTTTTCTTTAAAAATATGAAAATGGATCTCTAGTCCACGGGTAGTGCTGCCTGGGTTGGCTTCCACTTGTTGCCGTAGGGCTGCGTCATCCACTTCTTTAGGTCTTCCGCTCCTTGGCGCATCTTCCAGGCCCATGTCTCCAGACGAAAACCACCGTCGTGCTGTCCGTTCATTGGTCACACCCTGATCTTCCACTCTGCAAATTTCGGCGGCTGCTGCTCGCGCACTGGTCTCCTTTTTCCAATAGTGACGAAGGAGCCCGCGTATCACCAATTTTTCTGCCATATTTTTACACTGGCTGACGCAGGTGGCACAATGTCTATGGCAATCAAATTCGTACTGACGTTTCTTTCCACTTTTTTCTCTGCGATAAACTGCGATATACCCTTGTGGTAAATGGTCTTCGCCAAGAATTCGTCAAATTCTAACCACCCCCCCCCCCCCCGAGTCGGCCACTACTTTTGACTCAAGCTCTGTAATACGAAGGCTTTTTCGAGTGATACAAGGTTTTATTTTCCAAACAGTAATACATATACTCCCCGACTTATATACAACAATCCCTCGATTCAATTAAACCTGGATTCACTCCTTTTATGTGAATGCTATTTATATTCAACATATGCCACAAATTCTGTCCGACAATATGACAATTGGGCCAAGTGATGATATTGTGATTGAAACCCGTCGATATGAAATGCTGGCTTGTGTTTGGCAAGAATTAACTATCTCTTGTTCATACGCCGTGTGTCGCTCAGCTCCTATACTAAATATTTGTTATTCATTGTGATATTGGTAAAATTTGTTATTCATTGATAGCTCACACTTTGCTTTGTAATAAATGCTTTGTACTAATCTGGTAGTTTCATTTATTTAGAATTACGCTGTGTATTACCTTATTGAAGATTATATTTCTGAAACGTTATCAGATCATTTAAAAAATTCTGCGTATTTCTGCACTCTGGTCTTTGGCAATGTATATCTGAACCCAGTGACGGATTAACCTCCGACCGTGCCCGAGACATAAATTTGCTTGGGTCATATTTTGTTGTGTTCACAACTAAATATAGAGAAAATTCTTAATTAAATTCATCGTGGGGCTCCCTTGGAGAACACTTGGCCCACTTTGCACCCACGGGCCCAAGACAATTTTCTTTTTGTCTACGCTACAATCTGTTCCTGAACTCCTTAACAGGAACAGCTCTATCCTATGATTTGTATCTTCATACCTATTCCTTTGGAAAAAGTCTTCGATAAATTATTTTATCCTAGTAACAAACGGTAAATGAGAGTCTGCAATGGTGACTACTGAAGTCAAAATTCGAGCAGCATTACTTTTCCATGAACTAAGCCATGACAAAATATATGTCAAGTGTATGGACAGGATGCCTTGTCAACAAGAAAAGCTCGGTTTTAATTTTCTAAACCCTGGGATGGAGATGAATCTTTTGAAGATAAACCCCAATCTAGATGACCGCCTACTGTTAATGAAGATGCACTGAAGGCATTGAAACCGAGCTCTGAAGGCAAGCCAAACCTGTCATGAATTAGCCACACAACTCTGTGTGAAAGGGAACTGTGTATAACCAACTTCCCATACAGGGAAATATCAACAAATTGGATAAATGGAAGCCTCCCATGCTCTGTCAGAGCCAATAAAGTGCAAGCCTGACCACTTGCTCTTCCTTGCTTACAACATCATCACAGAGAACCACTGTTGAACCGAATCATTACATGAAAAATGAATTCCTTACAATAATATTCCTCGCCTTTACCAGTGGCTATCTTTGGGTGAACCTCCTAGCAAGATCCTAAAGCAGGACCTAGATCCAAGAGAAAGTGTCGCTGACTATTTAATGGACAACAGTTGGAGCAATGCACTTTGAGATTTTTGAGCAAGGTCAAACCATCACAGCACATCTCAGGTTATATGCTCTAACGAGCTCATCAGAAATTTCTCCAACAACAACCTGCATTGGTAAATCGCAAAGGCCCCCCAACTGCTACAAGAAAATGCAAGATTGCACACAGAATTATAGAGCCGTTCAAAGATTATGCAGCTTGGATGGGAAGCTTTGCCTTATCCTCTGTAATCAACCGACACCTCTCTCACATACTATTACGTTTTTAGATCATTGGATAATAATAATTGGATGATAATACGCACACACGGCAGTTTAAAAAATCGTCGTGCATTAGAAATAGACCTGCAAGACTTTTTCATCTCCAAAACCAAAGATTTCTACCAAAGACATGGGATTTACACATTAACCATTCGTTGGAGCCATGTTATTGATTTTGAGGATGATAATTTTGATGAGTAAATTGAATATCTTTAAAGTAATGTGAATGTATCACTGAAAATACGCAAGGACTTTTTAAATGGCCTGATACCATTGAAAATAAAATTAATCGCTGAAAATAGAAATAAAATAGAAGTTATAAATCTAATAGGTAGACACCTCAGGACCATTTATTTCCAGTGGCACGGGTCAATCACCTTGTAAGTACCACAGAGGACATTTGATCTCATAAAGTCAAAGTTTAAGCCGTTATCAAAAGCGTCTTTTCAATATTTTTTTTTACTTCGCCATTATATCTTATTAGAATTACGCATCTAAAGATTATACATTGATAGGATTTTTTAAATCCTACTAGATATTCCCAGTAGGGTTTCTTTTACCGGAACTGGAAAGGTTTCAGATGAATTCTTTGTTGAATGCACCATAAAACCGATCGCTCCATCCCTCAACTATAATAATTTCTTAAGACAATTTTAAGTGAAATTTGAACTAACACTGAAAGTTAGATTATTTTCCTTATGTTATAAAGTGTTTTATAAAATATTGGTATTAGAAAAATGTCAATTCTTAAACTGTTTTTTATAACAAAACATACACGTTGGTATTCTGTGGACTTCATATGATACAATAAAATATTTCAAATTAATAAAAAAAGAAATTATTTTTGGCCTCTACGCATAAATAAACTTTTCACCATGAGCTCAGACTATCCATTGAAAATAAAAGTCCATATAATTCAATGTAATGCGCAATAAACGTCCAAAATGCTGCCTTATCAGCATTCATGAGCGAAATAAGAAATGTTCTTAAATACGGGGTGCGAAGTTGGCATTTACATTTCATTTACTTTTATCCAGAAATGTCCTTCTCTTGCAACGTGCGGCTCTTACTCGATGGTAATCTTTCCCTATTAAAATAATGACAAAATTAAATTGCCTCTGAACGGACTCTGAACGGACGGCACTGTTTAGACAATAAATCATGAAGGAACCGAGGGAGTTCTCTCTTCTGATCTCGAATGATTTACAGCCAATAAAGTTATACTCTCTAATTGTCTATGAATTAATTTATGTCGCTGATTTTCAAACCTTGGTTTTTAAAACTCACTTTTTTCCCTTCATGTTTTTCATTTTATTCAAATATTTAATGTCTTCCTCCTTATCTTAGCTCCTTCTACAAATGTCACCATTTTCTCTCCCACTCCGCCCTTTTTCCAACGCTATCGCCTCCTTCGCTATGACCAACTCCTGTTATTGCAAACTCAGCACCTGGAAGATAAGTATCTTCAAGACAGGGTTTTGGTACTTTTAAAAAAAAAAGTTATCATTCTCGCCAGTTAAGTGGTGGGATTTTTTTCTCTTTCTCCCTTTTTATATTTAAAATTGTGCTTCAATTTTTTTGTCTGAGTCGTACAAAGATAGTTGATTCCTTCGTAGCTCTAGGTCGTTGTCGGAGTTTTCAATTGATAGTTCGACCTGTGCAAACGCGACTTTTGCCCGTTAACTGGCAGAGCATGCTAATTAAAGCCAATACTTTATTTGTTCAGGCGAGTGAATTAATTATTCACATGTAATTGACGAGTGAAATTTACAAACATTTTACGATAATGGTTAAATTTGACCTATTACCGTTAATTACAGCGTGGGGGATTTTTTAAACAGTTTTAAACGGCAAACGGCTTCTCGCGTTCACTGGAAAAATGAACGTCGTTATTAATAGAGAATTATTACAAAGTTTTAAAGAATAATTACAATGATTATCCGTATGCGCTTTTATTTTACAAGGGGATTCGTCGAAACTGGATGTCATTTTCCTAAAGCCTCTGAAAACCAAGCAAATTGAATTTCTCCTTAGGTATCAAAGCGAAAGAACATATTGCTTAGGAAAAAAAAAATTCCCCAACTCATTGGGCCACTCTTTCCATTACCCTTTTTTGTGTTAATAAATAAAATAATTTTCCATGAATAAATATCAGGATGGACGAAAAGAGAAAATTCCAGACGACATCCTTCTCCTTCGGTGTCCCAGACGCGACAGTCGATTTAGGAAATATCTTCGTGATATTTCGAGATGTTCGTCATATACTTAATTCGAGGTAAATGGAGATATAAAACTGAGTTCTATTGAAAAGGGAGAATAACAACAACATAAAGAAGGCAAAATGGAAGGGGGGGGGGGGGAGGAATGGGGCAGCTAAAATACCAATCGAGAGCGGCGTTGGTGGTTATTACGAAATTGTGCTTGCATTCGTGGAGCCCACCCACCCATAGACTCACGATCCGCAAAAGACATACGGTCCAGCAATTTCGGCAAATACTTCAAATTCTTCTGATTTTTCTTTATTACTATTATTCCTCTTTCGATTCCGCTAGAAAAATGTAAAGTCTTTTTTATTTACTCTTCGGTCACGAAATCTTCTCCATCTCGTAAAGAATGATTGGAATATTTTAAACACAATGAAGATGTTTCCTCACTAGACAGTGCAAAGGCAATCTAAAAAAAAATTTTTTTTTTTCATTTCTAGGCGCTCTTCGTGCATTTTTTAATTTAGGTTATAGGATCATTTGGTTTGAACTCGGATCATTTGGTCCGAATTCTTTTAAAAATTTCTCACCGTCTTGGTTTTCATGGTAAACATTTTGAAAGATTCAATTTGGCAACAAAAGATGAAACATGAAGGAAACTATAAATTCCGCCTGTAACACAATAAGCTTTGTAAATTTCGGCTGTAAATATAGTTGTAATTTCCACATTTATCTTTATTACCACAAAACCAATCTTAAAGTTTGAAACCATCCGTAGAATCAAGTTTATAGAGAATTTTAAGATAGACACAATGTTAATTTTCATAGAGTTATTAAGTACTAACATTTTTTTTTAAGCTATGAGTACTATAAAGGAGAACTCAAAAACAAATTAGAACTGCTACTTCATTAAACTATTTTAACATTTCAGTGTTTATCTAGAAAGAAAATAAAAATGAGTGACAGCATTATCAGAAACGGAATTTGAAACTTGTAATTTCACGAAGATTACGAATATGCAACCTTCTTTTCGATATTTCAAAAGGATTTCGAATTTATTTGGCTTATATTTGAATTTTTCTTCTCACAAAGCTGCCACCACTTTATATTTTATAGAAAACAAGAAATTAAGCCTCCCGAGGAAGGTATAGGAAAGTAGCGGAAGCCCTGAGTTTATCTATTTTTTTATTCCTTCATCTGCGCCTTTTAACCCCCCATTTTTTTAAATCAAAAATTGATTTTCTCAAACCTTGTATTTAGAAAATATAAAAGAACCCTATCTTCTTTCCTTTCTCATCATTTTCGCTCGAATGATATACAGTGGTGGCCAAAAATTTAGTATAAGTTGTTTCTTACCAAAATTTCTTAACCAGTTACAAAAAAATTTACACCAATAAAAGAATTAAGTGTGAAATGATCCAACAAATAACCATGCATGATGAATTCAAAGTTGAAACAATGAGATAAATTTTTTTAATCCTTTAGGTGACTTTCCTATGGACAAAAATTTAGCACCATATACAGAATGAATAAATAATACATCATAGAATCAGTATTTGGTTGGGTAGCCAAAGTTTTTAATAACGGCTACACATTGTCTGTGCATGGATTCCATTAGACTTTAACACCGATGTTCTGGAATGTTGTTCCATGCTTCTTTGATGGTGTCGAGTAGTGTAAGAATACTATTGGGTTTTTTTTCTTTAACAGCCCTTTTGACATCAATCCGTAGCATTTCTGTGGGGTTCAAATCTGCTGACTGAGCGGCCATTCCATAACTTTAATATGATTTGTCCGTAACCATTTCTTGACAAGTCTGCTGGTATATTTCGAGTCGTTATCATGCTGGAATGACCATGTAAGGGGCAGATTATCATCGGCATAAGGAAGCATAATGTCCTCAAGGATGGATTTGTAAACAAATCGATCCATGATGTGATTTGTATGATGGATTGGGCCTACGCCATGCCAGGTACCCCACATCATCACATTTCCCCCTCCGTATTTCACGGTTGGCTGTAAATACTGTGGCTTGTATGTTTCACGTTTATTACGTCTGATGTACTTTCTGCCACCACATGCCACCTTTGTCTCATCCGACCACAGCACGTTTTTCCAGTGTTGTGGCCGGCCAGGTGGCCGAGAGGGCTAGGGCGTAGGCTTTCTAGTTCTCGAGTCCGCCTGGTCGTGGGTTCGAATCCCGCCGTGGGCATGGATGTTTGTGTTTGTCCTGGGCTGCGTACAGATATAACTTGTGTAAAAGGCGCAAAATGACCTTAGTAGTCGACGCCAAAGTTTTTAATAAACCAACCAAACCACTGTTGTGTTGTCTAGTTGAGATGGGCACGAGCAAAAGCTAACCTAACTTTTCTGTTCTTTAATGACACAACAGGTTTCTTTCGTGCCACTTGCCCGATCAAACTAAATTGGTTTAATCATCGACGAATAGTACGAGAACTAATGCTAACATGATGATGAGCAGAAAATTCACCTTGAATCATTGTTGAAGTTAAGGATCTGTTTTTTTTGGAGAGACGATGAATGATACGGTTGTTGTGTGGGGTTAGTTTTTTTAGGTCTTCCTGGTCTTGAACGATCTCTGACAGAACCAGTGTTGTTGTACCGCTGAATTGTACGTATAGAACAGGATTTGCTGCAGTTAACAATTTTGGCAATGGCATCAAATGTTAGTCCTTCATTGCATAACCGTCTAATTTGTTCACAGAGACTTAGCGATATGTTTTGTCGTTTTCCCATAATTGCTGGTTAAAACATGTACAAGTGAAATTAAAATAGTTGCTTATACAATGTGTATATTAAAATTAAAAAACAAACTTACAATGCAGAATCCACGTTTAAGTCGCAAACACGTTATCGTGCTAAACTTATGTCCAGCCAATTACTTAAATATTCTGAAACATGCTCCCCTTTTCATAGTGTATCCTCCAAAAAATAATTTTTTTAAATACTTTGTTTCAGATAGTGTCATTTATTTGTAGCAGGGGTGGAACTAACTTTTGAGCCTTGATTTTTCAAATATTGGCAATATTTTTAGAGCCATTTGGTTGGTGCTAAATTTTTTGCCACAGTTCTAAACACTAAGTGATTGCCACCCCTATAACTCCGACCCTACTGGGACAATTTGGCTCAAACTTTATAGTAATGTTGATCTTGCTTGGAGGAACCCGCATACCGAATTTCACTCCATTATATGCATAAATACGCGTAGACCTTTTGGTCCCCTCTAATTTCCGCCCCCGAAACTCCGCCCCAGTGGGCCAATCAAAACTAAATTAAATAGTGAAGGTGCCCATGCCCATAGTAAGCTACATTCTGAATTTCAACCTTCTACGTCAAAAAATGCGAAAATTATGAAGGGGACGGACGGACAGACAGACGGACATTGTGAAAACAATAAGTAGCGGAAGAATGGAGCTCCATTCTTCCGCTACTTAATAATAAAAAGAAAATAAATAATACACTGATGCTCTAACAGGTCAATTATATAATTACAAACGATGGTTTAGTTGGTTTATTAGAATTTGGCGTGGACTACTAAGGTCATTTTGTGCCTTATACACAAGTTATATACAGTATGTATGCAGCCCGGGACAAACACAAACATCCATGCCCACGGCGGGATTCGAACCCACGACCAGGTGGACTTCAGAACTAGAAAGCCTACGCCCTAGCTCTCTCGGCCACCTGGCCGGCTAATTACAAATGATTTATCTGGTTTGTGGCTGTATAGTTCATATCAATTCTAAAATTAAATTGACCTATCTCGATAACTTAAAAACTTTAAAAAAATGGATAATCTCAATTAACTCAGGTAGATATATGAAAATTATCTTGGTAGGCTCTATCACTGCCGAAATGTCGAATTTAATATTAGAAATCGTCGAGAACTTGGTGCCAGTGGACCAGTGAAAATTTACCTTGGCGCTCAATATGCTATTGACGTTTTAGATTTGCCGTTTTCGAGATAAGACTATGGCAAAAAATTGGTTTTTAGCCTATATCTCGAAACCTATACCCTTGCAAATAAACTTAAAGATATTTTCAAATCAAGGTGAAATTTTACACGCAAAAATTATGTCGATTAAATATTTTTTTTTTTTCAATTCTCAACTTAAATTTCGTTATGTAGTCCTTTGAAAAGAATTTATAGGTTTATAGTTTCTATTATAAAGGATTTTATATTACAAATAAAGCATTTTCACTTTTAATGCAACTGATTTTAGAATTTAGTTTGTAGAATAAAGAAAAGAACTAAATAAATCTATTTTTATTAATTAATGATTTGAAAGGTTTATTATTATTAAAAAAATATCTTAGTGATAATTATTATTAAAGAATGTATACTAAACTAACGAGTACGATCTTCAATGCAAGATTTTGATTCCTCTTTATTGACTGCCCAAAAACATCCACTAGGTATCAATTAAGTCATTGTTACATAATACGATTTTCAAAATTAATTGTTAAAGATTGTTGACAGTCCTACGAGTCATCAAATCTACCGTAAATATTTCAATAAGCACAATCATTGTAAAGATGTGCTAAAACAATAAGCTTTCAAGAAAAAAGCAAAAAATGTAAATAAAAAATTAAAATAATGAAAAGTTAAAATCGAATTAAATTATTTTGTGCGAAGAGTACAAAAAGCGAAAGAAAGCAAAGAGTTTACGCGATTACGCAAATATAATAAGAAATGTGAATTTGAATCCAATTTACGTCTGTTTACCTCAATTCATTAATTATGCTATCATTTGGGGGCTCCTCTTTTCCCGCCTAATCACTCGCGTTTTGCGCGCGCCTGAAATGGCGTTGCCTGTTGCGCCCTCTCTTGCCAAACTCGAGCGTCATCGATTGCCCCCAAAATGAAAAATAAAAAAGAGAGAAGAAAACCAACCCTCTCTGATTGAAATTTGCACGAAATCGAGAAAAAAGAATACGCAAAAACGGGGAAAAAATGCTTAATATATAAATACAGATTACTGTTAATAAATAAGCAATAAAGTTAAAAAAAAAAAAAAGGAGAATAGTTTTAGGCTTTGAACAAGAGAGTCGTTAGAATAATTTTGCGCGAGCGTTTCCGTGAAAGAATCCGTTTTGATGAAAATCGCATGTGACAGAAGTCAGAAATTAATCATTCACGAGTTCATGAAGGAAGATTTATGAATATTTCAATGAAAACGCATTCATGGCAGCGTTGCACATTAATCTGAAGGTTATTGTTTGCGCTTCTGAACAAGTTTACATGTAGTCGAATAAGGTGTTAAAAAAAAGAGCAGAAAGATAATGATAACGTCATACTTTAGGAAATTCTAATTAAAACACATAAAACACAGACTTATACACATAACGCGCTAAAACAACTTTAAAATGAAACTTAAAAACTAATATTTTCAAGCTTACGTATGTATGCAAAAAATGTTTTCCCCATGAAATGAATATAATAGCACCTAAAAATATTCAGTAACTCGTATGCATTAACATATGTTTTCTCCACATCTAATCCAGAGAATAGTGAGAGAATTAATACATAGCCAAACGCAAGAGCAGAATGAACATAATGGTAAAGCGAACACTCGTTCAGTTCCCAGTAGTTGCATACTCGCAGGATAAGAGTATCGGCCATCAATCAATTATAATCGAAAAGTCACCTTTAAAGTTAAAAGTTCTATTTTTGTGTTAAAATTCCTACAGTATGGCCAAAATGTTTTCGTTCCATATTGGTGGTATCGTGAACCCAACGTTTCCAGATGACGAGCGTCTAAAAGGAAAATCCGGGAGCGGAGCGGCATCGGGCAAAACGTTGCTCGCAATCTCGGGAGTGTTCGGCCCAACCGAGCATCGATCCCTCGACACGGCTCATTCCAATCCCGATGATTACCTTGCCTCCAGTAATTCCCATGACCAAGAACAATAAATATGCTCCCGCTTCCTCAATCGATATATATTCCCCCTCTACACGTCATTCTTTTGAATTTTTTTCCCCTCTCTACCCCTCTTCCTCCTCTTTCTCGCTCTTCTGTCTCTCCGAAGTGCGCTTTTCTAATGAATTGGTGCTTCGCCTTCCGACGGAGGAGCGACCGGGAGGTGTACGGCGATCCTCGGCGGCTTCTGAGCCGTTTTCTTCGGCAACGGCCAAACAATGTTTTCCCGTCGTTAGCTAGCTAACCCGCACTGCAGGCAGCAAAGCCAAAGTAAAGAGAGAGTGAGAGAGGGAGAAAAGAGGAGAGAGAGAGAGAAGAGAGAGCGTGAGAGATAGAGAGAGAGAGAGAAGAGAGAGAGAAGCAAGGCAGCCAGCCAACCAACCAACCAGCCGAACGAATGAAAGAACGAACGAACGAACGTAAAGCTAATACCAAAACCACTACGGTTTCCGAACCCGTAATGAATCTCCTTCGGTAGAAGATATGCGGTAGGATTTTTTTCTTTTGCGTCTCGCACACGTCAATGCACGCAAGCAATGAATAGGAAAGAAGAGAGGAAAATGATACAAAGTAGAGTAATCGTAAGAAAGTACTCACCGCATCGAGAGCGAAAGGCACGGCGGCTCCACTCCGCACCACTACCGCATGCGGAAGCAGCAACGGACGTTCCTCAACGGTGGCGCCTCCCAGTGATAATGAGCAGCAACACTCGGCCACTAGACGGAGAAAGGGAGAAGGAAGAGTAGGCTACATATGACAGTTGGACAAAAAAAAAAAAAAAAAAAAAAGACAAATGATAAACGGATTAAAAAACAAACAACAAAATAAAAGAAAAAATTTCAACAAAAAATAAATTTTGTCTACGACCTCAATTTATTTAATAATTAAATCCATTTTTACTTTGATCGAGTGCGTATTTGAATGAAAAGAAAAATAATTTTCTATTTGCCTATAAATACAACCTCTTCATATATTAAGCGAATGCGAATATGATGAAACTTTTTAATGTGAATTTCTTATTTATCAGTTTCTATATTTAAGGAAACGCTCGTTTATTTGACATTTTAAAAGCAAAATATCATCTTTAACAGCGGTTCTCAATACTTTCTTTCCTGCAATACAACAGAAAATTTGGCACAAGCAGTCCTGAATTGATAAGCATTAATTTGATTAAAAGCACATGAAAACGAATTTTAATTTAATATACACTGGGTTTAAAAATAGTCTCTCTCTTTTAATATATTTTGCGGCTTCCAAAATCGA
Source organism: Rhysida immarginata (assembly GCA_023313115.1). NCBI lineage: Eukaryota > Metazoa > Arthropoda > Chilopoda > Scolopendromorpha > Scolopendridae > Rhysida > Rhysida immarginata. The sequence continues at coordinate 1,526,594 of JAHWFO010059101.1, forward strand.
TGCCGATAAATGTGTTGATCCCAAATTAAAATTTCCTCACTTCTAATTGATACTACGAAATTTTCCTTTTTTCTTCGTACCTGCTTCACTATAATTAAAAATAATTAAAAATGGATAATACTTAAAATCCGTTTCAATTTAAAAATTTTAAAGAACCTATTTAGTAATTTGAATTACTTTACCAAAGTACACTTCTGATTTTTTTTTTGCATTTGAGCAACTAAAAATCATTCACAATGGATAAAATTAAAGAATTAACATAAATAAATTGCTAACATTATTCAGTTGAATTTTCATTATCAGCCGTCATATTCCGTATTTTGACCACATCTGCTTTGTTTTTTGTTTGTTTGTTTTTTCAAATAGAAAAAAAGATTTTTATTTCAAACTGTCAGTTTTTTTAATTTTTTATTTTTTTTTTTATTTTTTTGGCGATTGCTGAGAATACTATATCCTAATTATCAGTTCAATGTTCCTTAATATACAGAGATCCACAATACACGAGGATGAGGTTAAAGGAAATGGTGATGTGATATTTAGTGAATATTATATACCCCAATTTACTGCTAAAAATGGAAAAATAGGAAAACTGAATAAAAATAACAACAACAGTCTCATACTATAATTCTCATGAAAGAGTAGACAAAGCTAAAAAAGAAACTTAGATACTCAGATGGTATAAATGGCCCCAGTCAGACGATCCCTTTTTCATACATACAATCCTTGCTTCATTCATTGTCATCCTTTTCTTGTCGTTTATCCAATCATCAATTATCCGTGGTCTACCTCAGCTAAATTTTTCTTACACGCATCTAGCATGTAATGGTTTAATCAGCCGTTCATCGTTCATTTTTAATTCAAAAATTAATTTTTTATTTTTGTAATTTTAATTAAGATGACAGGTCAGTTTCAATTATAAACGGTATCTCAATTGTTGTTGTAATCTGTGAATTTTAGCTTTAGAACGGAACGTATTCAGATTGCGTCGGAATTTCGAATCAACGAGCATTAACGAAGAAAGTCTTTTCTCCTTCCAGATGGCATCCGCCTCCACTATTCTTCCCCCTTCATCTTGCTCCCTATCTCGCCAGAAAGAGAGAGAGAGAGAGAGAGAGAGAGAGAGAGAGAGAGAGAGAGACTCTTTACATGGCTGGCTGCCTTCACGGTCACTCCCGAGCATAATGCCCCAGAGATAAGATCGACCCTGGCTTTTAGCCTTGTTAAGAAATTATCACCGAGCTCTGGATTGAAAAACGGGTTTTGGGAGTCTTTTGACAGTGGGACCTGGGTCAGAGGTGCACCGGGAGAAGGAGGAGGTATCCAAAGGTAGGGTGATTCCTCCCCACATCGTGTCTGTCGAGATCTCCACTCTGACCCCTCGCGGAGTAAGCGATTTTTATGTTGCATTGTTCTCCCTCATTTCATTGTTGATCTTTATTAAGATGCAAGTGGTCGAGAAAAGCAAACCGCATGACATCAGGTACCAGCTGCCACTCGACTAGAACAACCCATTCGCGGCCAGGGAAAGAGATAGATGGATAGAATGAGCGGGAGGGAGGGTGAGGGGGAGTGATGATAAGGCTCGAGGCCTCGTGGACGACGCCACCCAATCACATGCTTCATAGTATCCTCATCGCTGTCCAATTTATTAGTCATCGCTCGAGCAAACGCCGTCATTTCGACAACCCCCACTTATTTCTAGTAATAAAGTAGTAATTCTATCAATCCGATCAATTTGATCAATAATTATTACTTCTCACTGCAAACCGCTGACGAGAGTTAATTAGTTACATATGCCCAGTGCGATTCTATTGCCCATCAACCAGTTGTTAATGAATAATTATTATATCTTGGGGAAAAAATCACTGATGCAAAAATGTAAACCCTTTAAATCAGCCCTCATTAAGACTGAAGTTTACCAACTTGGTGGCGGATTTTTTTTCTCAATTCTTCCCCTCTCTCCCTCACCAATTTTCTCTACCTCTACGTTTTCAGCAATATTAGGCAGTCATGTAATTATTAATCTTGGAACAGACTATATTATAAATTGATTCGCGAACATCTGAACTAAGGGAGACAGTTCAGTTGTAATGACAACACCACTTTCGTCGTTTTTTTCGTCACCTCAACCTAAGTCGTCTCACTGAATTTCTTTTTTTATACAAATTTCTTGAAGTTGGAGTAGAACAAAAATGCCCTTTTTGAAACACTGATATCAAATACTGTTTATTATAATAATAAAATCAGAAAGGAAAGTGTATCAGATTGCCAGGCCGTATGTATTATCTAAAACTGTTTTTTTTAATGGATCAATAAGTTGAAATAAGTTGAAAGAACATATTCTGTGAATTAAATTTTCATAAGGATACTTACGCTCCAGGATTGAATTACCACACAACCTACACTGAGCAATTCTGTCAAATGTTAGTTTTAAAAATGCAAAGCATTCTACTTGGGTATTTTGCTATTTTGAGGCAAGAAAGCAACCAAGCTTCATGTTTATATCTAATCATTTACTTATAGAATTTACAGAAAAATATTTAGTTTTTCCATACATCATGACAGTGTTTGATCGAATCTTGCTGAATGCACTGCTAAATTCTGTATATCGACACATTTACTATAATTTACTCATCCATCTTTTATTGCATCAATCCCATTTGAATGACAGTAGAACCAAATAACATAAATTATACAGTGACTTATCAATTTATAGGAACACCCATCTGGAAAGACTTGTTCGTTCCGTAAAGATCATGTCGCTAGCAAATGAAGAATATATGTAGTGGAATGAAGCCTGCGCTTCAGTTTGTGCAGTGATAACGCAGCAGAATGGCAGACCCGAGGGATTTGATTTGAGGGCTTTGAACGAAGTGGATATTCGAATGGCTGGATAAGAATTTCCCAAACGGCCACTTTTCTAGTATATTCAGGAAATGTAGAGTCCATGGTGTAAATGCATACACCTTAAAACTATAACATTTTTATTATGATGGGCATTAGAAGATCATTGATGACATGGGTCACAAATCTTTTCAAGGTCGTAATAATCTCATCTAATAAGGTGTAGAGAGAAACATCAATTAAAATAATAAAAAAAAAAAGCTCGCCTATGCCTCACTTGACTTAATAGCAGATAGTCATCTCGAGTACCACTGCTTCCTGCGAAAAACATGAAACCAGACTTTTTAGGCCAAAGCACATGGACGTGCTTTATTCTCATATAATTCAATTTCTCTGCTGGGATGATCAAAATTTGAAGAAATTTTCAGTCGCTGGGATGAGACAATTTTGTACCATAGGTCTATCATATTAAATTACACTTTATTCCCCAAACCCCACGCGAACAGATCAATTACACAACTGGGGAGCCAGGACCGCTTCAGTATAATCTCCCTTCAATTGTATACACTTGTGTCATTCATATGGTAGCCTCTTCAGGCTCATTTGGAACCAGAGCCGGCATTAGACATGAGGCGACGAGGCAGCGCCTAAGGACGGCAAATTTAGAGAGGCGACTTTACGATTAAATAGCCATACCTTGAGGGCGGCAAAATGACATTCGCTTCTGAATGCAAAATATTCGTATCTAGTAAAGGCCCTTCTTAAACCACTTTTTTCGGATAGCATCACTTAAGTCTTGACAGCTCTTTACAATTCTTCGAAGTCTACCCGTATGGGAGATGTCCGCTGTTAAGGGAGTTCTTCGGTTCCAGGCAGTACAAAGCAATAATGCACATCCTGTCCCAAAAAATGCCAAGGTTGCTATAAGGAATATCTTCGGCGGCGGACTGCGATTATTCTTCCATTGCATTGACTAGACTTTGATCATGGTTCATTGTAATGGAGTCATCCTTTGAAGAAAATCCTTGCGAGGACATCATTTCGCAGACTTTGAAGAACTGAATTGAATTAATCAATCGTAGGGGTTCACGAGCTGTATCTTCCTCCGTGTTAATATAGGTTGTTTCAGAAATATGTATGCTCTTATAGGTTTCTTATGAATATGTCCCGTTGGTATTTCTTCCTTAGCTTTTCATTAACAGGCTTGTTATGTGGAGTTAACTACTATCGAACATAAAGTCATAATCAAAGCAGAATAAGATTAAGAAACAGAGCAGAGGTTAACACTTGGCCGCTTGTCTATTGTCGTTTACTTCTTATATCGTTACCAGTCAAATACAGAGGTTGAGTCAAAAGTAGTGGCCGACTCGGGAGAGGGGGGGGGGGTTGGAGTTTGACGAATTCTGGGCAAAGACTATTTACCACAAGGGTATATCGCAGTTTATTAAGAGAAAAGAGTGGGAAGAAACGTCAGTACGAATTTGAATGCCACAGACACTGTATTACCTGCATCAGCCAATGTAAAAATATGGCAGAAAAATTGGTGATACGCGGACTCCTTCGATCACTGTTAGAAAAAGGGGACCAGTGCGCGAGCAGGAGCCGCCGAAATTTGCAGGGTGGAAGTTCAGGGTGTGACTAATGAACGGACAGCACGACGGTGGTTCTCCCGCGTTTCGTTTGGAGACATGGGCCTAGAAGATGCGCCAAGAAGCGGAAGACCCAAAGAAGTGGATGACGCAGCCCTACGGCAACAAGTGGAAGCCAACCCAGGCAGCACCACCCGTGGACTAGCGGCGGACATCGGGACATCACATTCGAGTGTGTGGTTAGACATCTGCACGCCTTGGGAAAGCTCAACAGGAGCTGCCGAGTTGTGCCCCATGAGCTAACGCCCGCACAAGCACAACAACGGGTGAAGGTGTGTCGTCAACTGCTGGAAAAAATCGACGTTCTGCCACAAACAGCATACAGCCCCGATCTGGCACCTTCCGACTACCATCTCTTCCGGTCTATGGTGCACTTCCTGCGTGGACGGCGCTTTGCCAATGTCAATGAGGTTGAAGACGCCGTGCGTGACTTTTTCGCCCAGAAACCGGAGGAGTGGTTTCGCGAGGGCATCCGCCAACTGGCTGATCGTTGGATGAAGACCATCGAGCATGATGAACTCTACTTTGAAGATTAGCAATGAGTAACCACATGTCTGGTGCCCATTTAAAAGTTTGCGTGATAATCACCCACTACTTTTGAATCAACCTCTGTAGATCGTCAATATTAATGAACAAACACAATTGTTTTCAAGACTGAAGTCTATGTATCTAGTATTTGTTTTTTGTAAGAAACCATGCCGCCTAGAACTCGACTTTGTTAATGTGCATGTCTCCTTTACATATCGTTTGTACCGTTTGCTATGTAAATATAGGTATTTCCTTCCGTTTGTCCTTGTGGCAAGCACTTACGTCATAGCTATTTAAAATTATGTGTGTGATAATTCTGTTGTAGGCTCTGCATTCCAAATTGTAAAATTATTCGTGGACGTTATTAATACGATGATACAACAGACGTCTGCACAAAGGGAATGGCAAACGTCATCAAGTTAATGCACAATTTATACAAAGATTATTCTAAATTTCTTCTCTAAAAGTAGCATTTAATAGCTGCGAAAAGAGCAGTCACAAGTCATTCATATTTTATCAAAATCTCATGTATATTATAAAATTTAAGTATAGGTCACTAGATGTCACTCAACTCTGCTCCGCTGTTTACACAAGTCCCTCCACTTCTTGGAACTCTGACCGAACAGCATAACAGATTTCATGTACCTTCAAAGTAAATAGACAAATGGAGACAGATCAGGCGATATTGGTGGTTAATTTATAATTTTATTGAGAAACCGGTGCAATTTACTCAAATTAATACCAGAACACATAAAAAAGCTATTCTTTCGTGGAACACTAATTAAGTTCTTTTAGGTAAATGACTTAGAATATTCCTACATAACAGCAAACCTATCAGAAATATACATAGCATTGGTTTCTCTTTCATTTGTAAAGTCTGCGATATCTTCACAACACCCAACACAGGAATTTCTTATCCCTATGCCTCTATCCTCTTTCAAGCAATCGTTCAAAATGTCTGGCAATTTGATTTACATAGTTTCATCGTTGATTTAATTTCATTCGGTTTATTCAGAATTTCATTGAGCAAGAAATTTAAATTTCTTTGTATGAACGTCTCTAGAATTCATCTTTGTACATTCACGTATTCTTTTCCAAGATAAATGTTGACATTCCAAATGACAACTTTAATCTACTGCGTCTCTTATATGGGATTCTGTATTCGTTTGACCGTCTTCATCCGAGATAAGCAACTTCTCAGGCCATGTTTACCATCTGTCAAAATGAAATTCGCGGAAACCATAAATAAATCGCGTCAAATCAGATCGATGCTTTATTGCAAATCGATTTGAAAAACAATAAATAAAAACATACTCAAAAACAGGCCCAGTTAGATTAGAAACAGGAAACGTTAATGTTTATATGTTTCAATTTCCGTTTGTAAGGCCTGATTTTTTTATAAAATTAAATAACTTTGTCTAAAATCAATCTGCCAATAATTAGGAGCAATAAAAATGCAACACAAACAGTCTTCATTTAAGTAAAGCGGATAGAACAGAAGACAAGAATACAATCAGAGTATGCGTACTAAAAAATTCATGAAAACAAGTAATTATACGATGGTTGCTTCTCTTTTTTATTAAAAATAAACTATTCGAAAATTGCTTGACCTACTTTATAGCTTATATAATTTTAAGAGTTGTATTTTAAAAAAATCCACCCAGCGTTGTGTTTGTTGTGGTTTTTGACTGCGGTTGTTGCCGAGTCCATATAGGCGAGTTTATGTTGGCAGCTGGTGGACAAGTAAAAACTTAATTTACTAGTATATTAACTCACGCATAAGAACATGCGATAAGAAATCATTGATTAAAAAAATTAATTGGATCTAATTTTTAAGGATCATTTTTCTAAATTAACTGGGTAGACTACATCAAGATCCAGATTATATTTGATTTGCGCGAATAAATTTCACCAGCAAATGAAATGATATGCTATGTCGATTTATTTCTAGTAAAAAAAAAAAAGAGCTAGTTCAATTAATAAAGTGTTATACAAACGTGATAACTTAAAAGCCAACTAAAACTTGAATAATCTAATTACTGGACATTACAATCTTTTTAATTCAATTAGGAACTTATTAGACCAAATGTAATTTAACTTCGAGCCATTTCAGCTAAAAGTTAGTTTAATTTTCTTAAATATAACATAACCGCCGACGGAAAAAGGTTCACCAATAATAATTGCAATAAGAACGACGAAATATAATTAGGTTAGGCTAGGTTAGTGCACAGAAACCTCCTTGTATACGCGCTATTAATTTTCTATTTTGTATATGCTCTTTATATTAAAGTCAATAAACAGGATATAAAACATTTCACATTCATAATTAACATCCTGTTAATATTAAAGTCAATAAACAGGATCACAAACATTTGGGGCACTAATAGGACGATTTGAAATTAGGTACAACATACATATACAGAGGGTTGATTCAGATAAAATGAGACGACTTTGCAGTTCAGTTACGAAGGTGTAAAATACCATGGCGCCACCATCGGTTGTGTTCGATGTGAGAACCACGTTGTTGGACTATCGCCCGGCACCGTAATTTCCACTGAAGTCGGCTGAGTTTGAGGGACTCCATGGGAAGTTCGTTCCACACCTGCTGACACACTTTCCATAGCCCATCAATGGTTCTTGGTCGGCGACTTCCGGGCCGTCGTTTCAGGAGACCAAAACCACAGAAATCCATCGGTGATGCGTCAGGAGATTTTACAGGCACATAAGAGAAGGGAATAACTCGTATGCCCGTCTCCTGTTCCATCTTCCTGTAGTAAGCCATAGATGACTTGGCCACGTTGTTGTGATAGATGATGTGAGAACCACGTTGTTGGACGCTTTATGACGTCGCTCCAGCCCAAGATTGTCTTGAATTATTCTGGAGTCTGTGAAATACCTTTCCTTTGGGCTAGACTTCTCTGTGTGGGGGATTTTCTTTCAGCACTTCAGACCGGATTTCTCGCACAATTCCTGAGCTGGGCGTATTGGCTGGGGCTTGTTTCTGGTCTGCTTCTCTGCTCGTCCACGTTCATTAGATGGTCGCAATTTGTTCTTTTTGATTATTCGACCCACAATAGCTTTGGATACCACAATACCATTTCGTTTGCATAATTCCACAATGCACGAAAGACTGAAGTTAGCGTCGGAAAGGCCAAACATATACCCTTCCCAAAAAGCTGTGATTTTGGAAGCCATGTTTCAGCACGAAATGTCCCAAATAACAGCAAAAAGGACGAGTCATGCAAATCACATTCCGTCAAGGTCATACGCGGCGTTTGAAGTCGTCTCATTTTATCTGAATCAACCCTCCGTATGCGTGGTGTGTGAGTAATTTAATTGGTCTCATATTTTGTGTGTTGGCCATTCAGAGATACTATGGTGCAGTCACATTCTTGAAATCATGACGTGAAGCGGATGTCAAATATAATGTTTGCATTGTGCTTGCTTTGGTTCCCATAGATCATGGTTAAAAATAGAGATCCCGTGAAATGATGAATATAATAATTTAGTTAAAAATATGAATAGTGAGTGAATTTTGAATGATTAATTTAGAAAGTAAGAAGTCTTTAGAATCACCATGATTGAAGAGAGTCTCGGGCAAGTATAATGAAAGTAGGAGACGCTACACTTTCACCCAACGCCATACACATCTCCCAACGATAAATTAGCTGCCAGAGACGCTTGTTGTACAAGTCTTCTGTTTTATCCGTAAGGAACAGTTCTACCTCAAAGATGGCTTCTTCGTCACCTTGGCAAAAACATCCATGCAGATACGACGAAGAGGAAGAAGTCACTGGATGCCAGGTTGGGTTATTAATGTGGATGAAACAGTCTCCCCGAGAGGTTTTGCAGTCTCTGAAATGGAATGAGGAAATGTGGTACGCAGCTTGTGGGAATCTTTGTGATGTGTGGACCTGCAGGCAAAATGTTACAAACAGTGCCTCGTGGCTGTAGTGGATCTTCTGTATGAACTGTTTCACAGTGGTTCTTCGGTCTTGGAGGACTAGAGACCCCACGTGCTGAAAAGCCACATAGCCACAACCTCGTACGATGGGGCATTTTCCCCATATACGCTTTTCATAGATCTCTATAGCGTTATTTCCCTTCACATGCAAAAAACTTAACACAGCTTCGATTTTCCCGATGGGCTGAAGCATTTTGTATTTGGTTGAAGAATATTTCCCGAATATTACTGTTTTAATTGTAAAGATATATCATTCTTGACTGCGTGAAATTGTTAACAACACGAAAGTGTTTACCAAGGACATACAAAATGGAAGCAGGTTACAATTTGCCCAATTCCCAAAAATCAGCTGTCCAATTCCCAAAAAATCAGCCCTATCACTCTGATTATTTTTCCAGCCAAACTGTTGGAGACTATAATCGCTACTCGTCTATCTGATAAAGAATGCACTAATCCTGGTATTCTGTTTAGAGCTAACATATGGATTCAGTAATCTTAATAAGGTTAGGAATATCTTATTGATAGCATTGTAATTTAGAATTTATTTCAATAATTTAATAATAGGACGCTGTAAGCGTTGAGCAGTATTTTATGTCCCGGAAAAGAGGGAAAGTGGAAGTGCTAATTTTTTCACCAATCATCCATCGCTTAATGCACTAATAGCAGATTGACTACTTTAATGGGAACATCGACTTTACTCCATTCGCAGTTTTAGGTCTCTTGGGTACATTTAAAAATGTTGACGATGAAATTGACCAAACACCAAAACCAAATTCTGTTTGAATTTCACGCCCACAGCACTAAATGTAATTATAAAACTTGCCTATCTGTTTAATCCACGATTTAAGATTTATTGACAGAACACATTTAATGAAATGATTCTTTGCCAGCACTCTGAAAAATGTTTACCCTTATTCGTCACCTATCGGAACAATTTAACGTTCATCTGATATAATTTCATTTTTCTAATATGTTGTATAAATACCGATTTTATTATTTGAAAGTTTGAGAGTAAAGAGCAAAAAAAATTCAAAGTTAAATTTGTAAACGAAATTAGAAAAATCCATTAGAACGTGATGTTTATACGAGAACGCACTGGAAATTAACGGTTGATTTAATATAGCAGGATGAAATAACGCCATCAAAACAACAAGAAAACAAGAGAACAGGGCAACGTTTCTATGTAAAAGCAAATGCAAATGAGAAACGCCTGTGTTTATCAGCTTTCCGTAATTTATGTAATTTATCAGCTTATCTTAATTACATATTTATTAAGGAAACGGACGAATTTTTCAGGCCAACGTCATTTTCGTTGTTGGTATCAGCGATATGGGGGTTGTTTTTTTAAATGGCGATAAAATGTCTCACTGTTGACGCCATTTCTTTTCCTGTGCGCCTTTTGAATTTAAATAAGGAACTGATGGCGGTGTTTACTCTATGTACAGCAATTTAAATTTTTTCGACGTTTTTACTACTTATCTAGCTATGGCTTCATTATAAGGAATTTTTATTAATTCCTTTTTGGATTTGCGTAATAATACAGGGTAATCATAAAGGCTATTTAACATAACACATCAAATATGAATAACCTTCGAAGACATAATAGTAACACCAACCTATTTAAAATACACGGAAAGCCCTGCATTTGTAGTGCTGTAAAGCAGATACACATCAGAAACATAGCAACTGAAAAAAGAACTGCGAAACAAAACCATTACTGCGAAAGGTTTCTTCAACACATTTATCATGGAAAAGAGGTTTGAATTTAAGTATCTTTGATACTTAATTAAATTATGAGGGCTGTTTAGTCATAATTTTTTGACAACATACATTCATACTTACAATGTTGGTTCTTTTCTGAAGTAGCACCGATTGGATGCGATGCACTTGTTCCAGCGTTTCTGCCTTCTTCAAAGACATGCTGGTAGGCAATGTTTGAGAGGTCTTCAGAATCGCATCCTTATCCTTCACAACGTCGTAGTTAGGTCATTCAAAATCTTTCGGGAAAAGAGATTTTATGACCAGTTCTATTGTGAAGCCAGAAAAATGTGATTATTCTTTCTGTTGTTGTTGCTTAGGAAACATCAAAGTAGATCAAGTCCGGAAGCTAAGTTTAGAGCTGGCTCAAAATAAATCCGAATGGCTCAAGAGAAGGGAAAAAGAAAGAAATATGCTATTGAAAGGAATAATGTGACGGTTTAGGAATTTTCCTAATATATGACACGTCGTTTTCCGTATGTGGTGCTTACACTAATAATTATCAGACTTTTGCACTTTTACATAGTGAGTGTCAGAAGGGACCAGAAAGGACCAAATGTATCCTGTTGTATACCCTTAGAAGTTTTATTTTGTATGCAAGATTTGCGTATTTAGTGATTTTTGTCTGCATAACTTTAGCAAAATAGGAATGTCACTTTGTTTTGCCTAGCCTGTCTTGTCACAAATTATCCACTGTATTCTTTAAGATAGTGTGTCTTGAACTTATTTATATTATGGTGTGTTATACTTAAGCTGCTCTATCTTTATATTTCGTTATGTTCATGTAAATAGCCGTTTTCATGAGAATTTTGGAACATGATGCAATGTGGTGTGTGGTTTCTTGTGTGTGTTTCTTGCAGTTTCCGACGGCGTATTCGAATGGAAATCACGTTTTTGGTGGATACAGGATCACAGGTGTCCTTCATAGATGACAGGATGTGTGAAAATCTTCCCAAAGCATCAACATACCCAATCGATCAGACAGTCAAAGGGGTCAACGGTGGTGCGATGAACATTGAGAGGGCATTCAAATTGAATGCTTAATAATGGGTTTTCTGTTGTTATTGTGTTAATAACCAAGTCTTACATGGCATATGGTCTCTTCAGTTTCTCCAAAGAGATTCCTTTCATTCAACCAAAACTTCTAAGCTTTCCGAACCATGATTGACGAATTGTAGGAACGTTGTATATGTCCTGCGTTTCCCATCACTCACGCGCAGTGGTGACCAGAATAAAGGAATTCTCTCAGTCACGGAATCATACAAAGTTTTTATTGCCAATAATGTCCGGTCTCCCTCGGAAGAGAAAAAGTGAACCTTACAATTGCTAAGACATTTTCTATGTTTTGTAAGCGCTTCTCGTGTTTTCCTTTAAAGTCACTCAAGACTTGTTTGGGTCCAAAGGAATAGGATAATAGAGATGATATAGTGTTGATAGCCTTGATTATTTTTTTTGAATTTAGGCGAGTTTTAAGTAATATTGCTCCAATAATCTATAAAAATTTATTTGAAGGGGAAATTAATTTTTTGGCCTTTATTATTATTTTGAAAAGACGAAATCCGTATGAAGTTCAGAAACCAAGTTTCAGAGGCAGAGCCAAAAGAAGACCAAGGGGCTCAGCTTAAGGTAGGGAAAAGTTACATGTCAATGAAAGTAATAATGTCGGCTGTAGTAATTTCCTTACTCCTTCACATGGTATGTGATTGAGATTGTTTAGGTGCGGGTAGATATTCAATTTATTATTATAAGCATTCATGACTGAATGAAATGAAAAATCATTGATACAGGCACTTGACAAGTCAAAACAGAGAAACGACGGCCCATTTTACCGATATATAACTGGTTTATCGATACATTCCATAGTGCAGCAATTGCGAGATCTGGAATGCAAAGGTAGAATGTGCTATTCCGTAATCGCATTGAATGGAAAATATCATCCACGAAAAGGGATAACTTTAACACCCATTTCAAACCTGTGGTATCTATTATTTCGCAATCAGAGGATAATGTCATTTTTAGATACAATGGCCAAGTGGTTATATCGTAACGACCAATTTTTTAAAAAAGCCAATGAATATAACGCTCTTCTTTGTGTACAAATCCGATTGATGTACATCGGCAACAACGAAATGCTACCCGAATGAGGCTATTATATGCAACCATTAATCTTTTGCGGTTTATGGTAGTCACATAAGCCAAATAGTCACGTTATAAGTTAAGTAGGATATTAGAATCGATCGAATTGCGTGACAAATTTCAATCACTGTTGCTACCATACGAAGGCTTAAGATCTTCAGGGTATACGTGACAACATAGAGTTATTATCATCGTGTCAACCTGATTACTGAAATAAAAATCATTCCCAAATCCAAATATAATTGTTCTCCTCGTTATGTGATAATGATATTTAATCAGCGCCATACCATGTTCTTTGTAAGAGTAAGAAACAGCGAATATATGAGTTGCTCATAAACTAATTTTCCATGTTGTTGTTTTTTATCTTGGAAACTATTTATATCAACGACTCAAAATATAGCCTAAATGAATGTTTCCTTTAGACAATATATTTTTTCACAAAACCCCTACGAACTGGTACGCCCTTACCTGCATCAGAACGGCCGATCATGCAGATTCGTCTCCCCACTTGCTGAAGCTTTAATTGCAGAATCCTTATAGAGAATTCTACAGAGCGTCTTAACCACGAAATTACTCTGACTTAGATATCACGGAAAAACTAATTTTTTTAGATGTAATTGGCTATTGCTCTAAGACACTTAAAGAATTAAGCGCAGAATTAGGCAAAGATAATTGGCATGAATCTTAAAAATATTCAACGAAATTAAGGAGCGCGACTATCAAGTTAAAATATGTTTATATTCCTGTTATAAATCTATTGATAAGTTTCTATATATTATTTTAGTTCTTTCTCATCATTTCTCCTCCACCATCCTAGTGGGTTTAAACCCGTGATCTCGTGAATAGAAAGGCAATCACGTCGACCATTCTTCCATCGAGAACTCTAGTATTGATATTGAACAATTCATGAATTTAAAATGGGTTTTGGACGATCCTTAATAGAATGCAATTTACGAAAACTGATAAACCCTTGATGATTAATTCGATAATGGTGAATGATTTATACGGAATTTAAGTGATTTCCCAGCGTTTCGACTCCATTTCTCGTTGGTGGCCAATTTGAAGCGCATCCGTAAATATATTCGACGGTGGGCACGAATTAATTTCTTAAATTGTCAAATCCGATTTCAATGTTATGAACATGTCATAAATGCTTCTGCACATTAGCGTTGAACAACATTTTAGGGAAGCTGAACGGATAGAATAGCAGAACAACTGGATGATTTTCTTTCAGTTTATCATAATTACGGTAAGTGAATTTCAATGGCATATATTCAAGAATAATTTGGTTTGAAATTGCAATATCTAAACGGTATCTGTATGTTCTCAAAACTTTGGTTTATAATTGCTTGATTAATCAAATTTGTTTCATAAAATTAGACTAGTTTAATATTGTTTAAATATGTAAAAAGCCTTCAAAAATATATTAATATATTCTATAAGAGCAATATCCTATTTAATACCAATATTTATCATTAATTATACTTTAGTTCAACGAAAAAAAAACTGGGTGTGTCTAGTTAAATTTCCAATTTCAATTGTTAAACATTGTTAATTTTACTTAGCAACAATGTCTAACAATTGAAATCGGAAATTTAATTAGGCACACCCAGTTTTTCTTTCGTTGAAAACTACACTCACTAATTTTATCCTTTTAATTGAATTTACGGATAAATTCTACGTAATTTTATTTCATAATAATATCATTCAGGTGTAATTAAATAAGCATCAATCGATAATTTTAGATTTAACGTACTATTTTATTAAAAAAATTCCTTGGAATAATGAATATTAGTGCTTTCGTCCGAATCCCCTTATCTCCATTTACTTAGAGGAAGTTGACTCCAATTTCAACCGAAAGAACCTCTCGAGTTGTCAACTCCGAGAGTGCACTTTCGATACCTATATGCGATAAAACCAGTGTTGCCAAATATGATTTGTTATTTATGGCTAGAACTGACTTTAATAATGGATAAAATTGGCTAATTTTATATGAATGCCGATTATAAGCTCCATCCGCATATCAAGTTGACAAATGAATATGCCTACGTTCCGGTAACTGTGTACTAAAGTTTAAATGCGCATGTGTTGGCTTTACCGTTTCACCGTGTCGCTCCAATATACAATAAGAAATAAAACCTTTCCCTTCGGATATGTGTTTTGTAAAAAAACATAAAATTACAAGGTGCGTCTACAATGTTCGGTGAATAGATGGATATCTCAAAAGCAACGTGAGGGAAAAATGCGGCCACGGCCATGCACAGGGACGACACAAATGGAGAGACGGCACGTAGCAAGGAGCGCAAGAAACCGACGCAGATTAGTCTGCTATGGGCAGTCGAACGGCGTGTGCGCCGTCAAATGGAAAGGCAAACCGTCAACGCCGAATTCTACGAAGCTGTTTTGAAGCGCTTGCTGCTGCGTACCCAACGTGTTCGTTCACAGATGTACAGTAGTGGAAAATGGAGTCTGTTACTAGACAACGCACGTCCGCATACTGCGATTCGTGTAAGAACTGTTATCGCACATCCACCATATTCGCTTGATCTGGCGCCTGCAGACTTCTTTTCCCTCGCCTCAAGGGGTCCTGAAGGGCAAGATGTTTTGCAGACTTACCATAAATCTGACGACGTGTGACATCTGTGCTTCGATCGATCCCAAAAGAGGCCTTCGCTGACTCATTCCAGCAGCTTTATCAATGATGTCAAAAGTGTACAGTGTCTAACGGATGTTAATTTGAGAGTGAATAAAGGTATTTTGTTTCCATGTTTTGTTTTATTTATTTTATGCTTCCATTCACCGAACTTTTTAGACGCACCTTGTAATTAAAGTTCCCACTTCTACGCGAGCTGCAGACCACGTTATTGCATGGATAGTGATGAAACTTAGTGTATACTCTATGCAGAGCATGGGGAAGAGAATTCCAACGGAAAATTTATTAGTGCATGCGATTGCCCCAGGGGAAAACGTGGCGCCGTATGCAAAAGCGCAATGCGTCTGCGAACAACTAATCTGCAGAGGTCACCTGGGAAAGAAAGAACGTGCGCTCCTGGTGAAGCTCTATTACCAGAACAGCAGCAATAGTGCAACAGCACTACGAGAATATCGGCGTGTGAAGGGATTGCGAACGGTCCATGACGGCGAGAGTTTTACGAAAGATGATGCAGAAATTCTAAGAGACAGGGAAGTTAAGTGTGCTGCTCGTTCATCAGAACCTTAATCCATCTGACTTCTGGCTTTGGGGAACCCTGAAGAATCGTGTTTATCATGGAGGCGTACGGACATTGCCATGTTGTAGCCATTTCACGTTGCGCTTCCAGCATACTGAATAGTCCCTCTAACACGATTCCAGTAGTGCATTACTACAGCCTATATATGATCTTGCAGCGCCACTTTTTCCCGTGGTGGGAAGGGTATGCACCAATAAATTTTCGAAGTTTCATCACTCTCCGTGAAATAACGCGATCTGCAGCCTGCGCAGAAGTGGGGAACTTTAATTATAACCGGTATATAGAGAGTATGTGTCAGAGTTTTTTTTGGGGGGGGGGTTCACAAAAATTTGTGCATATTCCCATCAGTTGAAGGTTTCAAATATTTGTAACCAAGCAAAGGCATTAGAATAGTTTCAGTTATTTTTCAAGCGGATTAATACCAGCTTGACCATGTGCACTTCGTGTTTATTTCATAGATAGTCATATCATGAGCAGGTATTAAAAAATTTAGAATTTGTACGAAATTTAAATCGGAAATCTTCCAGTCAGCTGTATATTAAAATAAAACTATCGGCTAAATTGAAAAAGAAAAAAGCTAGAGCTAGCTAAGAAATAGCTAATTTGGCAACACTGAATGAAACTTGTTAGTATATGTGCTTCACCGCAATTCACAACTCCGAAGGCTACTTCGCACCCCTTTTTCCTGTGACGTAGAAGGGACCCTAAGTCATGGCGGTCAGTCTGTATTGCAGGGCGCAAGTTTTACGTTAATTTAATGAATTTTAAATTCTTATATTTTTATTAATGCTAAATTATTACGCATACCTTCATTTTTCTTTCTAAATAAAATTATACGTGACCATAAAATTTACTTTTGGATACATTAATTGTAAATTTGTTTTCATTTGATATCTATGAAATACGGAAGCTCCTAAATTAAACAAGAATAAAAGAATAATAGCAGAAACTGGAATTTAGCTCATGAATGGTGTTGTGAATACATAAATGAACGCTACAAACGATGCTAACAATGTCAGTCATTAAGATTTTTAATGGAGTTGGAAATAACGTTCCCAAAAGCTAGCCAGAATTTTCAAAAGATTGCTCTGACTCCCAATTTATACGGGGGAAAAAATCTTTCCCCTTACTTTTAAACGTACAGTTTCAATGTACTAAAATGCATTTACAAATTGCCACAACATCTGTGAAATCTCTTTCAACATCAGTTAAGAAACTTTTAACTTCATATTCGTTATAACATGAATAAGGACTTCATATTCGTTAGAGCGAGCAATAAGGACAGTTGCCTTGTTTTTGGCGAGGTAGTGTGCGATCCAATACAGAGGCTGGCACTAATGACACCCGTGATCATCGGGATTTGCATTCTTCACACTTCATTCCTCCACTCTCCTCTGCAAATCACTCGACTTAATGTTATTGGAGATGGAAAAGCGATATTGTTCGGGCAAAATTAAACAAATCCTGAGAAGCCAACGACGCCGGTTTATTTATCGCTTAAGGACACAGGAGCGAGTGGCGAATTTTCTGAGGAACAAAATCTAAAAGGGGGAGCCATGTAAGGGGGAGGTTGTCGTTCAATCCGAACTGCTCGGTTCCCACCGATATTGGCGTTTCGGGGAGGTTCCACTCCCCCTCAGTCAAGTCTTTCAACCCATCGGCTGGTGCTGCAGGCAATACGGCTTCTCCCATTTAATCAACCCTCACCTCTCACTTTATTCGTCGTAGCCCTCCTTTCTGGCGTCCATTCACTCATCACGGGTATAGTGATACCGCATTTCTGTGTGTTTAGCGCGTGGGCGGCAAGAGCCACGCTTCGTTGTCGTCCTCGTACTTTCCTTCTACCCCCAACTCACGGATCCCCCTCCATTCCCTTTGCTTCCACCTTCTCTCCTCCTACGAGACTCTGGCCCTGTCAGTTGAGGGTGATGCGTGTGTCAAGGTCTCCTTGATCGATACAACCAAGTGCGCCGGTATTTAGATTCCACACTGGGTGGCAGCAGTTGCGTCTTATCTCTTCTTCCACCCTCTTTATCACCACAATGTCTATGCATAATTGAGCACAAAATGTGACGTATGCATGACAAGATTTCCCCTCCTCCAAAAACTCCATTGTTTCCTTCCTCTGTGTGAGACAGCGAACGTCTACAACAAAACCCAATGAGAAGTAAAATTATTGCCACCAGGAACGCATAAAAACCTGTTCTTCGTACATAAAACATAAAAACATGTTTACAGGGTTGTTTTTTTTTCAATTAAAGAAAAAATTGAATTTGTAAAGAAATAAAAATCATTAACAGCATTTGATGCCGAAGAAGGGGAACTTTGCAACTTTGTCATTTACTCCATACGTTCCACGGCATTGATTTATTACATCGCAACTGCTTTTTCAATAATTCCAAGCCTTTTTAATTTATTTCCTTTCTTTCGGTTTTTATTGTTGTTTCCATTAACGAAAAGTAGCTATTACTGAATTGCCATTTCTTTTCTTCGACAGTGAAAAGCAAATGACAAAAAAAACAAAACCCATAGAACTTCCCAGAGAAGCAAACAAACATTAATGAAGTTGCACATTTCGTACAAATGTTTTTCGTTTTTCTTTAAAAGCGTTTTCAGTAATGTGCATAGAGCTTCCTCTATTATAATCTAATTTTGATAGTAAATAGAATGTACTTGATGAAGCGAGCGTATTCCTTCGAGAGTGCATCTAGATGCACTTTTCATGTCCACTCAGCATTGATTGATTGGATTTCAAATTCATGCATTGGATAGCTTTACTCTTTGGTTTACATTCTTTTTTGCTGTTGAAACTAATTAAGGATAATGAGAACGGTGTCTCCGTTATTAGGCACTGAATAAACACACATTACATAATGCTCATAAATCCTCCATGTGCCGCCATGACACTTGATTTCAACTACCTCGGATTTCGAACATTCAATAGAGTACTCAACTAAAAATTATTTATACGCAAAAGAATGTAATTAAAGAATGCATCAGAACATATATAATTATTGCATCAAAATATTATTTAAATTTCAAGTTACCATAGATTTTAATTCTTTGACAAATTTCTTTTTTTTAATTTTTAATAATATAAATTTTCATAATTTGGATCCATAAATCCAAAAACATCAAACTTGAACGTGAAGGTATAGTTCAGAATTCTGATCAATGGTTTCCTATTAATGTGTCCTGAAAAAAATATCACCACTTGACTTCGCGTTTGGAACGAAATGAATGGCATTCCGAAATAGAGATCCTAAAGTACACCCAAATTACAGATACTCCGAGAAAACCAATTTTAACAGCTGCTTTTTAGTAAAAATAATTTGCTATCCATAGTGGTTTCTTGTGAAAGTGACTTTAAGTTATATACTGCTAGCAGATACCCGTAGCTTTGCTCACGGCAAAATGATATAAGTGAAATAACCCTTGTTATGTAAATAATACTTCTGTAGATTATGGCATTTTATGGACTCTTTACTAATCAGCAAAAAGTTCAGGGAATACTACATTACGGTTTTTATTATCTCCATCCTCAATCAGTATTGTCTGATTTGTTGCTATGCCGCACATATAACTAGCCGTGCGAAAACACCTCATTTTGGAGTTTACTCCAATCACATTATTTGTGTGCTTGGGATTTGTTAATCGCAATGGCGAAACAATATGATAGAAAACTACAGCCTCTTAAATGGCAGATCAGTAGGAATCATGGGTATTCTTGGTATTCATGCCATTTCACCGAGTACTGGTCCGAAAAATGGTGGCCTTTATGATATGCATTAGACGCTTCACTTACAGCTGTGGTGGTTTAAGATGGCGAAGCAACATGATCGGAGTACCAACTTTTACCTGAGTACATGTGAAGAGTATTGAGAAACTCTATTGGGTAGTGAATGGTCTCATCCAGATTTAATATCGTATCCATTGACATTACATACGGTAGCTATTTTTTCCTCCGCGGCGTTGTTTCTTGTAGCTATGATGGAGCGTTTGCCAAGACAGTTAGTATCTTTTGTAGCAATTTTTCAAAATATGGATAAACATTGTCTATACGCTGGCCAATGGTTCTTACACATGACACATTGTAGGACGTCAATGCTGTAACTAGCTTCACCTTTCACGAATATTAGAGGATACTGCTACGGATTATAAGAGCGATGAATTTCAGATATTCGTCGAAGAGTATTGTCGCATGATCGCAGCACTGTATCCCTGGGACACAATCTTCATCAACCATCAATACTGCAACTTCGCTGTTTGTTGGAGCATGTAGCGGCCTCGGTGCTCACCAACAAGTCGTTTTTCGGCATGAATTACAATTTTATAGGTAGGAGGCATTTGTTCTATGGCCGTTGTGAAACGCCGCAGATAACTATTACTTTCTTGAAGAATTTTATGTAAAGATTGCAAAATTTCTTTTTGAAGGGATGGTGCTAAACTATGCCGTAATTATTTGAAGTAATTGAGCCTTTGTTTGTGGTGGAGGTAGCAAACTACCAATAAAATGATAAATTTGTCCATGTACTTTATAGTACCTTCTTTAAGTTCTAAAAAGATGCATTGTATTTTCGAATGTTCTGCTGGTAATGTTTTGATGAGTTTTGACAGTTTGAAGAGGCATGATGGGGGAAAATTTTACCAACCAATCACAAAGAATCAAATTCGTGCGCTTAATTGTTTGGTTAAAAATTTTTGTTCAATGTGATTGATTGGTTAAAAATTCTCTCACTACACCCCTTCAAACTCTCACTGAACAGACTGTATATATTTTTTTCCAATTATGTTTTGGTTAACCAAATTAGTTCAATGACTTCCTGCTATGTGCTCTGACAAATGTTGCGGATTTAGTCAATTTCCATATTATTATTATTCCACAGTATACCTGCTGGAAACACCTCCGAAAAGTTTTGGCAGAATATCCCGTAAGGCTGCTCTTGTGGCAGTGACGATCTTATCATTTACAGCCACGTAGCTTTTCTTTAGTAGGGACTAACAGACAGAAATCACATCGTGCGAGATCAGGTGAGTATGGAATGTGTTGCAAGACGACCTGTTGCAATGCCAATACTCTTTGGATAAGCACCAATCAAAGTGCAGGGGCGTTGCCACGTAACAAGAGCCAATTTTTGCTGCGCCATTTAATCATCTGAAAGATTTCACTGACTGATTTCTTAATTTTTGGCAGAACTTCACGTTCTCCCATTGCTTAAACTGCGACATTCTCCGCCTCTCGTAAAAGCCTTTCAAAACAGAGACTGTAATTCTGCTTATAACTGTACGCACGCTGAAGCGAGAAAGGAACTTATAAGATACGCAGCTTATGCGCCGAGTCCACGAACTTAACGACTCTACAGGTATCTCATTTATAGACACTCTATAAAAGTATAGATCAGAAGCCCTTTAAAGATACTCTATTATAGAAGCACTGATGCTTCTCAAATCTCAACATTTCGCGCACCAGTCGTTGTCAAGCATCATGAATGATGGGTACACGAAGCACTTATTGTAATCTTATATTGGAAAAATCCGCATACCAAAAAGTACTTGTGTGAGGTAAAGGATTGTAAAGCTCTGGCGTAGATTATTAGTCATTTCCAATTCATGAGCGTTTTTTTTTAAAGACTGCAGAATTCATTGAGGATACATTAGCTTAGTAAGAGGGCTATTTTTTGCAACTGCTGCAATTTCGCTGGCTAATTGGCCTTTATCCTCGAAGTAAGAAGCAGGCACGATAACTTCTATTACAAAACAGATGTTCATATTAGTGAAAGTTCATATTTACTGATTACTAAATTCCTTATTTCAAAATGTATGTAAATTGAATATAGTTGCAATATAATTTTATTTACCAAAACAAAATTCAAACAAGCCTAAGTGAATTTAAGAATCACTAACGAAATGCCAAATAAACATCACAAAAGGATTAACTCTGGTAGCGCTAATTGCGACGCTAAATGTCCTTAAACACTAAAATAGAATTGTTGCTGATAAATAACCCTTATTTCCTTGTCAAAAAGAAAACGATGTCAACAGTAGGAGCCAAACTAATGAGAAGTTAACAACTACACACTTAATCAAGTCTACAACGAAAACAGGAGCAATGTCTGCTTAATTCTCTCTATAAGCCATTAAATCCGGACAGCCTGCTTACATAAAAACCACGTCGGACTTTGACTGGAAGTCAACAGTGAAGATTCAAGTTCCGATTTCGATAGTTTTGGTAAAAAACAGTTTTGTTTGATCTATTATTAACGGGATATTTTTATTTCAAAGCTTCGTTCGACCATAACAAACAGGAAATAAGCGAAGCTTATAAGAAATCATAAGGAAGTTTTAAAAGCTTTTTAAAGGAGATACCAGCAAAGAGTTCCGGCTTCCAACTGAAAAGTGACCTTAGATCTTTTTTTTTTTTTAGTTTTAATTTCTCGTATTCATTAGTCTTCAAATCTTCCTTGTTTGTCTGAAAAGTTAAAGGTTAAGGCTAACCTCATTATTTATTTATTAATAATTCATAGATTACTAGTTATACAATTTAAATAATTTTCTTTATCTCAAAACTCAATTGAAACCTTAACTCATCGCTTTCATTATCTTTGGATCGGATAAGAGAGGAAGAGTAAAAACTAACAAATATAAAACACTAAAGCAATTACTAACACGAAAGAGGACTTGAAAAAGTTAAGAGCGTAAAATAACGGAATGATACTAAAACTAAAAAATAAGGAGGGGGAAAATAGCCCTTTATATTTCTGCTGTTTATATTTCCGACTAAACAACGAAATAAAAGGAGCCATGAGAATGCAAATGTTTTAAATTGTGGTAGCTTAAAACGAAAACAAGAGTTGCAAAGCAATTTACAGCCAATCATAAAATTCTCTTCTCCATTTGAATTAAGAGTGTTGACGACACACACTGCGTTTTTACTACTCTCCAGTCGTAATCATTTCTTAAGAGAAAAGCTCGAGAATACGACGAATTAAAACTTCAAGTGGAGAGAGGTATGTGATAGAAAACAAAATAACGGGAAAAAACGCTTCTCTTTTTATTTCTCTCCCCCCCTTTTTTTGGGTAAATACAAAATTTGCATATTCAATGTCGAATAATTTCTCGTGAAAAAAATTCAATTAGAGAAAATTATAAAGGCGCTAGATAAGCTGTTCAGAGAGGAAAGAAGAATTTCAAACTCAAAATTGTAGAACTACGCTATGAAAAAATATTATTCGGTATCATACTTTCTTACAGTGGTAGCAGCAATAAATAGAAAGCCATTTCATAATCCAGTATATTTATTTAATTCGATTTCAGCTAAAATATTTGTAGGTAAACTCAGCTCTCTATTGACACTAAAGGAGAAGATAATTTCCCCATTTCTCCACAAGAACGATCATGCATTTGGCGAACAGTGTACAGCAGAGATTTGCTTTATGAATGACAGATGTGACAGAGAGAGTGTATTCCCATGTCTGCATTTATGAATATTTTCTACATTATTTAAACCTCTCTAGAGTCCGCGTTTCCGGTGCTCTATAATTCATAACACCGCTGTGTGTGCCTACGTGCGTGTGTGTTCAACGGGCCGGTTAGTGGAAAGGTAAGATGCTACGCCCTGTATCGCTTACTGAAGCAGAACCGTTTTACAGCAAAGTAATAAGGTTTTTCTTTAATTTAATGTGCCGTGTATGGCAATGCAGAAAGTAATTCTTAATTCATGAAGGAACGGTTAAAGAATAGAATTCTTATTCTTCTGTTTTTAGTTTACACGTAAAGATAAATCAATGTATTGACTAAACCACGCAGATTGAGATAAAGCATATTTATAATGTTTAACAGAGCTTCGAAGTTACAAATATGGTACAGGATTTCTCATCCAGCTTCACCTTATGTAAATCCAGCTTCAGAACATTAGCGGGAATATCCCTTATGGCTGCTCTTGTGGCAGTGACGATCACCTCACTCAGCCGACTGAAATCTATGCCCATGTAGATTTTCTTTCATGTGGACAAAGAGAAAAATATCGCATAGTACAAGATCAAGTGAGTATGGAGGATGAGGCAAAACGACGACCTGTTGCTATGCCAATTCCTCTTGGAGAAGCACCGACTGATGTGAAGAAATGTTGTCGTGTAGCAACAGCCAATTCTTGTGGCACTAAAGCTTAGGACGCTAAAGACGAATTGAATTACGGATGTCCTTGTTACAGTTCGCACATCATTCTCCATATTGTCTATCCTCTCTACAAAACGTTTGTACCACTAGAACAGAGCACTGCAGCATAATCATCTAAAAGGTTTTACTAGCGGATTTGCCTAATTTTTGGCAGAACTTCGCGATGGTCAAACTGCAACATTCTCGAGTTCCGCCGCTCGTATTCAATTGTCCTTCAAAACAGAAACCGTAAATCTGTTTACTCTGTACGCCTGCAACTAACTCTCGCTGAAACGAGAGAGGAATTTGTAAAACTACGTTGCCAATATTTTTCGAATTTCTTGATTTTAAACTTTAGATTCAGATAGAGCATCAAAAAGTAAGTAGAAGTTATAATAGGCACACATGTCCTCTCTCTTCGGGAACACGGCCAAATTGGAGGTTAAAGATTCAGTTTGGAACTTCAAGCTGGAGGATCTGCATTTAGAAAAGCGTGAAAGGTTTTTATTATCTTATATTTAATATTATATTTATAGTAGAACGCGGATATGGCATAAACTGCATGGGCTGTGCGCTCATTTGATATCGGCCTATATACAGGGTGACTTAAAACTTAACGTACAAACTTTGAAGGGTGGTAGAGAACATCCCGCTGAACAATATTCACCTAGGAAAGCATCATCAGAAAAGGATAGTGACTGCTGACTCGGCCCATACAAGTTACCATCCAGAATGGAACTTGGAAGTATCGAAATTTTCAGGAGGAAATTCTGCTGGATTTACTGGATTATTTTCCTCCAGTATATCGCTGGATGCGGTGCAAACACACGGGTCACCAGCTCATTACGCCCTTTTTGTACGTGAGTATATGGACCAGACCTTTGGGATCGATGGATTGGGCATGGTGGACCATGTTCACTTGATTTATCGAGCATCGATTTTTTTCTGTAGGGGAGCTTCGTAGCAAGACTCGCCATCCCCGATGCTGATATCAGCGAAACTCCAAATATCTTTGAAATGTTCGGCAATCCATGCGGCATCAGAGTCGGAACTTTGAACGTTTATTCGGAGTCGAAACATGTATTCTGCGTCTACCAGTTGTTGATTCTGTACTGTTGATTTTAGCGTAATAAAGCGTTTTATACTGCTTCCTGCATTGAGTTCTCGACATGTCTTTCGATCTCGTCTATCTCCTGCGGGTGGTGTTTCCAGTGGTGCTTTCCTATGTGAATATGGTTCTGCGCGATGTTCTTTACTTTCCTTCAAAGTTTACACGTGGAATTTTCAGACACCCTGTAATATGTTAAAAGTTCACACAGAGCATTATAAGAGACATTAGATTTCTTGTTGCATATAGACTACTTCCTAATGCTTATCATATTCAGATGATCATGTCCACTTCTTCATTCCAAATGCAAGGCAGGATGACATGCAAAAGGGTTTGTTGGCTGTCCGAACAATTCCAGAAGCATGATGGTTCGCGCAGTCTCCAGATCTTAATGCCATCAAGCATCTGAGATGAAATTGAGCGAGATGTTCGGATGCGATAACAATCATCCAAGCGAAGTATATTGGAAAGCAATTCTGAACAATGGTGAAGTTCATATAGGATAATGGAGGTCCAACTCGCTAGAAGGAGGGTATACCTCATAAATGGTATGGATATTGACTCTATAGATTCAGTTAATTTAAATTTTATTTTATGAAGCCAGCAATCAGATAGAGAAGTCAATAGCTTGATTATAAGCAGTCGCTGTGGATGCTCTTTAAAGTGTATGTCTACGCACGTTTACTTCTCTTCATTATCTCCAAGCAATCTTCAACACATGTTTTCATCATTTTAGGTGGAGACAGCAAAAATTAAACCACAAAATCTGTAAACTATGAACTCAATACTTACCTGAGGAATTTATTAAAAACCATTAATAAATAGCTGTTAATGCACTTACAATGTGAAACGTGGAGGAAGAATGCGAAACACCCTGAAAAAATGCTCGTAGAATTTTTTTTCACTTAAATGAATTTGATGTCAGATTCATTAAATAACACAATAAATGAACTTTATAAAATTCCGAAAGCTTCTTTAAAAATCCAATTAACAGTAAAAACTAACCTCTTTTCAATAGCACGAGTAGTTTCTTGTAGCATGACCATATGAAAGGCTGTTGGAAACGGTGGCAGGGGATAAGAGGGAAAGAGAGGGAAAGAATCTTGTGCCTTGACTAAATTACAGTTCGAAGGGCTTAACCTGCTGAGGTTTTCGTTTCGTGAGCTCGCGATGTCTAGGCAACAGGCCGTTGAAGAAATGCTGTGATTACACTAAACGAACACGAAGACCTCTGATTCGGCAATTTGCCAATAACATTCATTCCAATATAAATGGAGACGGGGGAGGAACACAACAAATCCTTCCACGAAGATTTATGTCCCTAAGAGAAGACATAGTTGGTAAAGAGCTTAAAGACAGAGCAAATATTCCCAAAATATTGGGGGAAAGAACAAGATTGCAATCAATGAAGGACCAATATTTTATTATATCTATTTTCTAATGGAGTTCTTAAAAGCAGTGTACAACATAAAGAATTATTATTGTCGTTATTAGCTTTAAATTGAATAAGTTATCAATATTTTAAAGATTAATTAATAATGAATGTAACAGCATAAAAAAGATGAATCTAACCACTATTGAAGTGTCTCCTCCCAAGATTTCATTAGTAATGCTTGTATCACAGTGTTCTTTAAGGATGATCCAATTAAAAAAAAGAAAAACTTTAATTTAGGAAACATAATTTAACCTTTGAGGTCACTAGAATTTTCAACTAATCAAACTACCATGTAATTAATTATATTATTTATATATTTATTCTCCTGGGTTCTCAGTAAAGTAAGAACATGCTGTGGGCCCGCAATAATTTCTCACTCGTATCTCAGTGGATTGGGTATAATCACATTTAAAGTGCAGTTGAAACTTTTCTTGTATACATAAGTTATCTTAATAAATTTGTTAAAGTTTGCCTGGGTTAAAATGGGTTATTAATGAGTTAAAAAAGAACGTTACACTTTTAAACATCTATTGCGGATAAAACCTTATGCTAGAGGACTGTGCAAGGCGCCAATCAAAAGAAAAACCCAAAAAAGTTCGTTTGAATTTGAACTTGGAGCCCCCACCTCATCTGAGCAACTCCACTGCCGTCCATCTGGCACTTCGCAGATCGCCACCAAGGTCGCCCTTGTGATTTTTTATTTAGAATATGTGAAGAATGTCTATGTACCACCTCTGCTCAAGGATACAGCAGAAATACGAAGCCGCATCACAAGTGCTTTTGAAGTCATAGACGCCGAAATGCTGTTGAGTATATAGCAAGAAATGGATTATCGCTTCTCACATTACACGGGGTCTCATACTAACAAAGGGAACATCCTAACTTGTATCTCATAATCACCTAAAGCTACTTTTGATGGGGATTTCTTATTTTGCAAGCATCAATAGTAGCTTTCGGTGAGTAACATTCTTTCTTTTTTTAGATACAGTTTCGGATGGTTCCCTTGTAAGCCGTTATAACGGATATAAAACTGTGAGTTTTCTTTCTATTGGTGCCTTGTATAGTCCTTTATCATAAGTATTTTATCCGCAATAGATGTTTAAAAGTGTAGCATTCACCCTGTATTTGTCCTTTGCAAATCAACATGAAAACAAGCGCGTCTTGGGGGCTATTTCGAAAAACAATGCCTATTGTAAGTAGTTAATGAAGAGTTACAAAGGAGTGTGGCTAAGACCTTTGTTTGATACAAACAGAGAATAAATTTTCTAAGTTAAAACAACATCGCAAACACCTTGACCAGCCGTTTTTTGTTTTAAATATTTTATTATCACATTACTTAAAGATACACAAAGACAGCAACCGTAACATTATAAAAATACTGACCACTGACAAATTTCGTGTTGCGCAACAGTAAATAATGTTTGAATTTTTTATTTCTTAAAAGGAAAAATACTCGTTTCAAAAGACTTCATCAGTATACACCGAAGAGCCTTTACATTGTGCTCAAGTTACAGTGAGTATATATGTACAACTGCCATAATTGTTAATAATGCGTCTTATGTCGAATGGGAAAAGCTACCGATTTATCAGAATTTGATAAAGGACAAATTGTAGTGGTACGGTGTCTCGTAAGAAGTATATTTGAAACGACGCGGCTTGCTGTCACGAGTATATATCAAAAGTAGTGCAAACGACGAACTGTCTTCCAGCCGTATGTCGACAGTAACCCATTGATGCCAGACACCAGTAGAGACCAGAGGACCAGCTTTTCAGATGTTGGCATCACATAAGCCAGGATGCCTATCGCCAGCTCATTGACTCGATGATACGTAATGATTCCTGTTTAAGAATGTCCTACAACTCAAAAGGCACGAGGTCAAAATTTAATGCCTTTACGGTGTACACTCCAGAATTTTTTTAAAAAAATTCAAAGGTTCTCTATTCTAATTAAATTAGAGAGACACTATGCGCATAGCATTAATCCAGAAGTATAAGAACAAGTAGCACATCTTAGAGGTTATGTTTTTTCTTTATGTAGAAAAAATATCTTCTCTTTCATTACATTTCACATTAAAGACGCATTCGGATCTTGCTGTCGACAAAGAGGTTTGTGATTGTCCACTTTCCGCATCAGGTCAAGGCGACGATCTGAAGGAATTAATCTCCGTTTCCCCACAACGGAACGACCTTGGAGACGCGGGGAAATGCCTGGGAACGGAATAACAATAGGATTCTTGCAAAAATTTTAAATTTAAATGATCATAATTTCTTACCATTTAAAAGGGTGCTGCGAATTTATATTTCGCCTATTCATAAACAAGCATGATGCAAACTGCAGATTTCCCTATTATATCTGTTTAAGAGTTTATAGAAATGCATGCATACGTTTGGAGATTACTTTGCCTTCACTTTTACCATTAGCAAAATGTTTGCAAAGTAACAGTTCAACGTCTTCAAAATATAAAATCAGCCTTAGGGAATGAACCAATTAAAACGAGGAAAGCTTTCAAGATGCAATACTCTTGACAAACTGAAGTCCACGTGTGCGCGGTATTCAAAGATAAATTATGGATGGCGAATTAGGGTTTGAATTGCGGAAACGAGGTGAAAGGTTGTTCGAACGACGCTCACTTGCAATTAAAGTGGGTTTCTTTCGAATTTATTAGTCCCGTTGACCTTAAGAAGAATGAAAGTTTCATAAGCAGAGCTCTCAAAATCCTCCACTCTTTACTTAAGAAGTTTAAAAACTTTTATTATTTTATAGACAAAGAAAAGTTTGAAATAAACTTTCCTTTATTAAAAATGTTCGATAATGGTTGAGGTTTTTTTTTAGCTCTAGTAAACGTCCATTGTTTTTATGTTTGCACATTCTGTTCTGTGAACCACGAGCAAGAGGTTTCAAGTGGAAGATGAAGGAAAAATTAGGAGCCGAGAAGGGCTCGGGGAAAAGGAGGAGGAGTTCACTTATCACAGCCGACAAATACTATCAGCCTTCTGTGCACACGGTGGTAAAGTACTTTTGTTAATTGGCAGGCGAGTATCAGTCATGGCGGATTGGCATTGAGTCGACGAGGCGAGGAGGTTCCGTCTGGTGGTGCGTGCCACGAGAGAACAATGGGACGGGTGCGTGCGGAGGCGATGAAGTCAGTGCCGTCTCTCGAGTAATGACAAGAATTTCTCTTCTGAGCGTCGAGATGCTGCACGGAGATTGAGTGAAAGAGCCGAGTGAATGAAACGTGCCTTAATTGAATCGGGGCCCAGCACCGCCTGGAACAATGACATCATAATGGCGGACGGGGAGACAAGAGCAAAAGATGGAAGAGGGAGGGAACGAACGAACGAGTAGAAGGGTCCTCGGCGATCGAGCGTTTCGACACTTCGCCAGTTCTTCACAGGCACAGACATACACACATGCACAAGAGATAGAGAGAAGGGCAGGAGAAGCAGTGGAAGGAAGAGAGAGAGAGAGAGAGAGAGAGAGAGAGAGAGAGAGAGAGAGA
>JAHWFO010059101.1:1556909-1605256 GCA_023313115.1 Rhysida immarginata
AGAGAGAGAGAGAGAGAGAGAGAGAGAGAGAGAGAGAGAGAGAGATGGGTGAGAGTAGACAAAAAATAAAATACACCAAATTGAAGAAGGGGCTGGAAAGAAAGCAAGACAGATGCTTCGCCTTCAGTCAAGGGCAAAGAGCATCTAATTCAAATATAATACATAAATCAAAATAAGAAACGATACTGGATAAAAATTAACAATTGAGTTATGGGAAGAGATTACAGATACACTCGACCCAGCAAGAGATTGGATTGATCTATGGCTTGCGAAGCATAAAAGCTAAAAAGATAGCCGCTTCTCTGACGTCCTTTTTTCTCGCGCTCTAATCTATTCTCTCCTGTTTTGGAGCTACAATTCCTAAAGTCGAAGTATTCTAATTATTATTTTATACAAAGTGACATAAAGGTTTCTTCCAAGCAAAATTGAAGATACGCTATTGTCATATTTTAATAATCGCAGCTGAACACATACAGACAGCGTTCATTTGCGTTAAACTCCTGACAAAATAAAGCAACGCACTAGTTAAGACTCGGCCTTTTCAAACACCAGCTCTATAATGTTTCCGAAATTTTAACAGAATTTAGCATAAACAGTTTTGTGTTCATGGATAACCTTGGTCGAAACTTCCACTCCGCTGTGCTCTATGATTGTACATTCCAGCAGTAATGCAGGCTCTTTATTCACTAACAATATTGGAGCGACTTCTACGTGTAAGTTACTCACACTAAAAACAGTCTGATACCTAATTACCGCAGTGCATTATAATTACTTACACGAAGTCATGTGTTCATCGCCGCTCCCAGAACCAAAGTAAAAGTGTTATAATAAATTAGTAAGTGTAGTTCCGAGTTTTGCTTCCGAAACAGCCTAAATGGCCACATATAACTCCTGGGTTGTTTCTAATGGGATGTTTAGTCATTCTTCATGCAGACACTGCACACGTTCTTTCAGAGAACCTGGAGGAGGGCAAAGTCCCCAACTCTGAACTCTACACCTCCGCCAATATTCTCCAGAGATACATACGTCGTGCGGTAGGAAATACTGTCATTCGACCATAGCACATGTTTCCATTGGTCGGCAGACCAAGTTTTATGCTCATGACCTCACTGTCTCCATTTTGCACTGACAGGTGGGTTGGCAATAGCAGCTATTCCAGGAATATTTTGTTTGTGAAGTTCCCTATTCACAGTTTTTGTGGAAATTAGGTATTCCAAGCAGACCTAGCTCTGCATTCACTTTCGTCGCTGTGGTCTTATTGGTTCTGACAGTCTTCTATCAATGCCCTTTTGTCTCTATCACTCAGTATCGGTTTCCCCACCAATGCTGTCATGACCTTTGATCGGTACTCTAAGTAGTAAGGCAACTTTTATAACGGACGTGCTAGCTAGCCGGACTCCAACTACTTAAGAAATTATTAAATGAAAATGGAGCTAATGCTCCAAGCATAAATGATATCAGAAAACATGGAAGGTAAAATTCCACGATCTGGATTCGAAAATTGTCCAGAAAAATTGGTCAGAATCATTGGTCAGTCGGAGAGGATAGCTTCCATATATTTATCTAACTCTTATATGTTCTTTAGATAGAAGTTCAGATATTTATATCCAAAAAACTTAAGCGCTATTGACAACAGTGGATGTCACTAGATGTGGCTTATGAGAATTGTTATGAATATTATGAATGCGAATATTATTATGTTACAACTTCTCACGGTCTTTTCTATTCTTACCTTTAATAAAGACAAAGTAAATAACAACTCTTTAACCACAACAAAAATTAAGTAAAAAGAAAAAGAAAAATACAACCTAATCCTAATTCTTTTTCTTCTTCTTCTTTTTCTTTTTTCTTTTTACTTAATTTTTGCTGTGGTTAAAGAGTTGTTATTTACTTTGTCTTTATTTATCATATCCACATTTTCTTCCCTTTTGTATATTTATTTCTGGTTTCCCCAGGAGTTTATACTTTTATCATTCTTACCTTTGTTTGAATCCTTCATTAATTAAAAAACTTTCCGTCATGAGGACGTTTGCAATAGATACCATTTCTAACAAAAAAAAAAAGATCTTGAGTGGCACAAAAGGTGTTATTCCAATTGAAAAAAATAGGGTGTTTGTAAAATCTATTGTTCAATTTGTGGAAACTACGGGCTCACACTTCAAAGCTTTAAAAAAGGAATTAAAGAACACATTTCTTGTATCAAAAATTGTTAATTAGGCTTTTCTAGCTTTGCAGACTGTATCTTAAAAGAGAGCTATAATTTTGATGTAAAGTTAATTGAATACAGTAAAATCTCGTAATAACGAACTCGGTTAAGACGAACACCTCATTATTATGAATTATTTTTTGGGTCCCTGCAAAGGCCCATTGAAATCCCATTAATTGCTATTAAATTCGGATTTAACGAATTTAGGATAAAACGAATTGTGAACAAAATTTTCGCCCGAACAGCCCCAAATTTCAGTATCACGAGGGCGTGCAAACGGATGGGGAAAATATAACGCACACATACAAAAAGACACAGTTGTGCTGATGTCACGTAATAATGCACGCTCTTCCCCGCGCATTCGCGTTAAAGCGACTACAGTAAACAAGTTGCCACTGCATGTACGATCATGTGCGAAACGGAAGAATGCAATAGATTTATAAACAAAAGTTAAAATACTTGATGAAATTGAACGTGGCAGTCAATCTAAAACAAAGATTGCTGAGAAGTTTGACATCCCAAATCAACGTTATCAACAATCTTAAAAAATCGTGAAAAAATTACTTTGAACACTACAAAAGATTGCGTGGGGCTAAACATGAAGACCTTGAAAATGATTTGATTGTAGTGGAGGTTGGTTATAGCGATTTTGAAACCGGCATGG
Organism: Rhysida immarginata; assembly: GCA_023313115.1. Lineage (NCBI taxonomy): Eukaryota > Metazoa > Arthropoda > Chilopoda > Scolopendromorpha > Scolopendridae > Rhysida > Rhysida immarginata. Next base: position 1,559,780 of record JAHWFO010059101.1, read on the forward strand.
CATATCAAGCATGAAAGTGGGGAAGAATACAAAGTTCTTCCAGAATGCATGGACAGTTGAGAGAAGACTTTAAACTCACCATTGAACAATATGCTCCATGAGACGTCTACAATATGGATGAAACAGACACAGAATCAAGATTTTCTTTTTTATGGTTTAAAGAAACATTACGTTGTATGTTCTAGATTTATTTTATAACTTAAATAAACAGTACGAAATTGTATGAAAGAATTGAAAAATACTTGACCTGACCACTAGAGGTCGTCTCACTTGACTTGATTCGTTATCACAAACTGCTTATATTGGGGTCCCCTCAAATTCGTTATAAAGAGATTTTACTGTATCTCCATACTATTAAGGATCGGAAGTTGTTGCATTTCCAAGACTCGATGGAAATTTGCAATAAAAAATTTACTGAAAATTTATTAAATAAATTTACTATAATAAATTTGGGTCCTATAACTGTCAATGATTGATTATAATTTACTAAACATGTCCTTTCTAAATTAGTATTTCCTTATTTGCTATTTGACTTTCAGGATAATTTGCTATTATCCTCTTTGCTTTGACAAAGGGTAGCCTCTATCGAAACACTAGCTTTTTCAGGGTCTTACAACACTAATCTACTATCTGTATTTTACCACAGTTTATATTTCCTGATTGGCTATTTGTACTTTATCTTATTGGCAACATAAACAGAAAAGTAAATAATAACCAATGAGGTTATCACATATTGTATTTCTTTGATTGGCCCCTTATTCTTTGTAAAATTAACGTGACTGGTTATCAGTTGTTATGTATAGTAAGACAAGATATTTCACATTTACACGCTGATGAAGAGGCCACTGGCTTCAGATTACAAATATCATTTGGAATTATGGTTTCTGTCCTTACTATACTTGATACCACCATTCGTCCACAGTTTTTGGCATTATACTACTTGTATTATCAAAAATGACCTAACAAAAAAGATGCATTAAATATATTTTGCCTAAAACTTTGTCATTATCCATTATTCATGAAATGGTTTCGAACGATTATATCAACAATTTTCGGATTCTTCCTTTCTCGTAATATTAAAAATTCCTCAATAATATTCAATATTTCAATATTCACTTCAAAATAGCTATTTTTCTAGATTTCTGGAGTGTGGTTAGTATTGCTTTGAAAAATCATCTAGTTTTCTCTTAATAAAATTTTGCTAAGAATATCTGGACTTATTTCATGCATTTCATTCCCAAGTATTCAAATAAAATATTTACATCACTACGACAGAATAACGCCCGATAGAATTCTCCATACTTTGATCGAAGCCTCCCGTCACAAGGAAAATTAATAATGCAGGCCCATCGATTAACGATGCTAACTGGTTCTCGGAAAATAAATGTCAACTGGAATTATCACCAATTTAGGAATTACACGTTAATAGCTTTATTCAAACTAAACGTATATAAAACTATTTTTTGGGACCCACCCTTTCTAAGCAAGCTCGTTTATTAAACTTCAGATTCGTTAATATTAATACTGATAAACAATTGGTAATAAAGAGCGGAGGGGGGCGAATAAAGACCCCTTTTAGAAACGGACTGTTTCTGTAACCACTCCACCACATTAAATACCGGAATCAATAATTTGGTGATGTAAGCATGCAAAACTTCACTCTGGGGTGCTACGATTGGCGGCCAGGTTAATTAATGAATACCGTAAAATTTATTATTAATAAAAACAATAGCATCTTACGTTAAGCGTATAATCAATAGGAATGTGCTTGACACATAATCATGTTCCATTTACGTATAGATAGGCTAAAACATCTGATTGGTTGCATTTAACGCTACGTGCTTGCATCAGAGCTTCAGATCGTAGGTTCAAATAGAGCCGAGGGCTGTTCAGATGGAAATTTTCTGTCACTTAGTTTTCAGAAAACTTATTTATAAAATTCATGTTTAAAAAATAAGCACGATTTAAGATTTGTGAGTTCATTATACAGGCTTTCCAGCAAAGATTGTTCCAGCCTGTTTGGTCCTTGTAAATTTATTTCAGATTATCTTCGAATTTAATGCATTTTTCTTCTCTAGGAAGTCTGTGGAAATATTTCTTGAAAACAGTACTCGATTATTTGAAATGCCAATTTAAGTAATTTTTTGTGTAAACAGTTTCTTAAATAGTATCTCCTTCTATGAATCGCAATCAGAAATGCTGCTTTTAACAAACAGATAGGCCTACTGCAGTATCCAGCTCATGACAATAGAATCGAGGCACTAATTTGAAAAGTATAACAATTTAAAATATAAAAAATATATATAGTGAAATGGAGATTTTATGAATTAACAATAATTGCTTTGGGGGAAAATATTCTTCATTTCCCCCGGTGATTTGACAATGACCTTGTAAATTGAGAGAGAAAGAAGAGGAGGACTAGGGGCGTTGGCAAAAAGAGTGTGTGTATGTATGTGTGTGTGTGTGTCTTCTTTTTCTTCCCCCTGTTGCCTTGTATCATTCGAAGGTGAAAGTGGTCCCCGTTTTTTCCCCTTTAAGCAAAGGCGGATGGATGGATAGTCGCCCTCCCATAAGACCTTGCGCCTATTTTATTGCCAGTTCTCTTTCGTGGCGGCGCGCAGCGAGAACGATAGCATTAACCGGCGTTTTTATTACCCATAACCCCACCCCCACCTCCTTGCAGTCAGTGCGCTGTTTATTTTCGTTCCCAGAATAAAAAAGCGCCCCCTTTTCCAAGGGGTGGGGTTAAGGAGAGAAGGGTTCCCATTTGTCACTATACCAACAGTGAAAACCTTAAAAGACGGTGAAGAAAAGGGTAAACAAGAGGAGACACGAGAATATACCACATTAGCAGGAGGGAAGAAGAGAAGCGAAGTAAATGAGGAAACGTACAACCGTGTATTGGCAATTGTCTGCATGTATATATATATAACCGCGCATAGTGCTGATGTTTCACTTCGTTTACTGTTATATATTGGATGTTGGCGATCCACGAAGCTATTTCATGTTGTGTTAGCACCGTTCTTTGAAGGGTGTGGAGAGACAGCTATTGCCTCTGGCTCGTTACATCTGCTGGTTTCACTACATCTCTCGGTTAGGAGTGTTATGCGAATGTGGGTAAAAGAGAGCACAAAAAGACTTAGCTAATGAATTTTATTTTCATTTATTTTAGAGAAATTATTTAAGTGTATAATTTTAAAGGATAAATTTAACGTTAAAAATATAAAAAAGGTTCTCAAACGAAACCCTGTACGAATTCACTTCATTGTTTTAAGTTTCTTTTTTTTTTATATATAAATAACATTACACGACAGAGAAACAGGCACTTCCATCACAATTTTGAAATTGATCGAATAAATCTCATCAACTAATGGAAAAACTGGATGCGCAGAGAGTATTCTTTTTTCAAAATTACAATTTCATATTTCCTTAAAGATTTCAGAAAACCTTTATAAATGAAGACAAATGCTTGTTCTACTATTGCTAAAGAAGTATGTTATAATTAAACTTCCTTCTCTTATTATTAAAACAGTTCATAGTATTTCACCAAAAAATCCCGTAACTGACAGAGCTAACAAACAAATCAGCAAAATTTTGCATAAAATGACAATATAATTTTTCCCCTCGCAAAAAACCACTAATTTCATTTTCCGCCTAAAGAAACAAAAATTTTCAAAAGAATTTTTCTTTCAGCTTTTTCGGGGTAGAATTAATTAAGCTCTTTTTTCACGAAAAATTTATTATAACGGAGCAAATTTAAACTACAGGAAAAAAAGAAGTGAATTTCGATGACCTCTCTTTTGAGCAGAAACTCATTTTAGCCTAATATATAAGAATGAAACTTTCAAGGGATAATTTTATACAAAGTATTTTGAATAAGAAAGAGACTAAAGTATGTTACTACACCGAGACAGCTGATGGTTAAATCATCTCGAATTTATTTATAGGCAGAAAAAAGAGAGGACAATGAACAGAGGAAAATATTGTCATCATGAAACACCGGTGCAACAAAGGCTGCAGGATGTCAGATGGTCTACGTCAGGTAAATATTACAGGAAGCATCTGGAAGACGACGATACTCTGTCGTTGAAAAACAAGTTTTACAATTTTGACCGTAAAAAAAAAAAATCGTATTCCTTATCGGCTCTGAATATTATACAATTTTGCAATCACCTGTAAAATGAACATTTTTTTTTTTTTGCTGTGATGCCTAAAATATTGAAATTCTTAATAAAAGCTATTAAGTAATTCGTCAAAAACTTTTCACATATAAAATGAATTCAAAAAACATTTTCACATATAAATCAAGAAAAATAATTTGTTATATGTGAGAAATAAAAACAAGCAATATAATTTAAATATCAGAGATGGCCAAAAAGTAAATTCTCAGACATTGTTGATAATGAAACTAGCCTAATCAGGATAGCATGAAGAGTTAGTGAGCAAGAGCGTGTGAGGATAACAAACATTCAAATCATTCTATAACAAAGTCTACATAGAGCTACTGGCAAGAGATAAATATTCCATCCATTTGCTAGTAACGCTTGCGAGGCCGCATCCATAGCATGTTGTCTCATCGAAATTGTTTTTTAAACCACAAATACATCGAATGCTCATCATGTTATCGTTTTTCTCCGTTCTCTCCGTGTAATTACCAGTTTTCGTTTTGAAAATAAAATAAAGGTAAATAACATTTCGATTTCTTAGCTTATATATTCTACTGACTTAAACTTATTCCACGGACTTTTATCGGGTGTTACACAGGTTTTACTCTCAAGTAGTGTACTTAATTGCTTACCGAAAATTACTTACTGCTGTTGTGACAAAGAAGAAATTAGTTCTTATTATACAAGATTTTTTTCCCTGCCATAGAATTCAAACTGAAAGGAATCCTGAGTCCTGAATGTGTCTTCTACGTAGTAATATAGTAAAATCCCCATTTCTGCCTTTTCAACTACCGTGGTTTCATTTAAACGCTCTCCTAAGAATAAAATTCATTCACCGTTCTGAATCATGTGATGAAATTACCCTTTGTCCCAGCCTTTCAAGTAAATGCAGACAGAGTTTCCGTTTCTTCCCGAACTATCCGGCAATGAAGAGTTTATTGGTCTTTTATCATTTGAAAACGAAAAAGGAAAACTAAATCATTTTGTCATTCGATCATAATTAAAAAATTCACGTGTTAGCAAACCATTATACATGGTGATCCAAAAGTAAGGAAAAACTTTAAAACTCAATAATTCGCACAAGGATCAGATAAAAAGATTCTGTTTGCCCAGAAACGATTGAAATGAAGTCGGATATTTTTCCGGGGAATTGTTCGGTTTTTGACCAACAGATGGCGTCTTCAGGTTACAGACATCAGTTTATGTAAATTTTCAGAATGTAGGATACCGGATTAACTAAGAGGGCCTTCTTGGTTAATGACAGCATTTCTATGCCTACAATTACGTTACGCTGATGTCTGTAATCCAGGATCTATGGAAGTAAATGGTCGTTCACCTCCACTGAAAAATGAAGCTAGAGTTTCTAACTCCCGATAGGGCGGAAACTCTATTCAAAAATGGCGCTGCATGTATAATAGCACCTTCAGTGCATGCAGTGACGATTATTGTGAGTAAAAATATTAGTTTCATTTTCAATTTCAATGCAGCCGGAATTATTGACATACAATTGCCAAAATTAGTGTATTCTACACAATTTTAAATAAATAATTGATAAACCAACTGTAGAATGCATTACTAAGCTCACTATTAATTTTGGGTATCAACAATATAAAAAAAATAACTCTACAAATTATGGAATTCAGATCACGCTAGGTGCTGCATACATCGCAGAAAGTGTATTCGACCTATGCGGCTCCTAGCGTGATCTGAATTCCCTAGCTTCTCTTAACAATGGAAAATGACGGGAGTTGAACGACGACCATATACTTCTATAGACCCTGCTGTAATCTGATATCGACATCTGTTGGTCAAAAACCGAACAATTCTAGTATTATTTTTTTCCTGGAAAATAAAATCCGACTTAATTTCAATCGTTTCTGTGCAAACAGAAACTTTTAAACTGCATTCGTGTGCGACTTATTGAGTTTTAAAGGTTTTTTTTCTCACTTTTGGTTCATCCTGTATTTATTGTGACCTAATTTATAATTTATACCTTATTAAAAGTATGTAGAGAATTGATCGTATGTATCGAAGAGCCGGGTCATTATATCATGACATCTACTTATAAATATCGAGCTGACGATATTTATTCTGAGATATCTCGTATCATAATCTGGATAGCAGGTCTTCAATTTCCCGCAATTCCAGAAAGTGGTAATGCCCGACAATACATCAAGGTGTTATAATCTCCGACAATGTTCGTGTACACACCTTCGACTGTCTATATGATACACATGATATCTGGATTCATCGGATCAACCGTCTTTTTTTCAACATCTACGATCCAAAGTCGATGAACTTGTACCCATTTCATGTGATGTCCTCATTGGAATGCTGGTTACTCAGTTACGCAGCTCTACGAAGAAAAGTTGGATGACTGACCTGGTGACCAATGTTGTAGTTGTGCGTGATTTCTCGGACCGCGACCATCTCCGCTTTCCTCTGGCATCAGTCGTAGCCGACGAAAAAGACAGCCCGCAATACCGAAACGTTATCTGACCATAGTAATCTGAGCAACAATCCAACCTTCACTGTCTTCATCTTGAATTTTAACAATCAGTGCTTTTTTGTTTGTTGGAAAAAAAGAAGGTTGGATGGTTGCTCAGAATACTATTGTAAGGTGAATTGTTCACTGTGACTTTAACACGCGTCACTGTTCGTTCCAAGGTGCGCTCATTTTTCTAGGCTATAATTGGCATAACTGAATGACTCGACTCTTCAGTGTATAGTGCTCGTTATTATCCACAGTTTGAAGTAGCTACCTGAGGGTTTGAAATCTATCACCCTTAAATACGGGAACTTTTTTGGAGTTGCTATTACTGACATATGAGTATGAAATAAAAAACGTGTACGAGGGGAAGTCAGTAAGTTACAAATGGACATAGAAATAAAACAAATAAGACTTATTGACTTGAAAACTACTTTTATTTCTCCGCATAATCTCGTTTTACAATGCAATACTTGTCCCATCATTTCACAAGCCGCTCAAAGCCAGCAGCAAAAAATTCTTTGGGCTGCTGCGATAACTTCCCTTTGTACAGCTTGAAGCCGTTTGGAGCAAGGTAAGAGCTATACGGAAGATGCTCGAAAACTTCCCAGTTGAACTGTCGCAGCATCTCAGTTGTTGCGTGCAATATGAGGAGGCGCGTTATCATTAAATTATAACACGCCATTGATGAGGAGTTCTGGTCGCTTCCGTCGAATGGCATTACAAAGTTTTATGAGGATGTTACAGTAGGAGTCGGCATTTACACTTTACTCGCGCCGCCAGAATGTGGTAAGCCCTAGTGATCTCAGAAGACTGTGAGGATCACTTTCCCGGCAATGAAGCTGTATAACAGTCACCGCCTGGTTCAGACAACAGTCCAAAGAATTTTATACTGGCTTGTGAAACAATGAGACAAGTGCCTCGTTGTACAGGGAGATCATGCGGAGAAATAGAAGTAGTTTTCAAGTCGATACTCTTATTTGTTTTATTTCTATATCTATTTGTAACTTACTTAACTGACTTCCCCTCGTATGTTAATTTTGTTTACTGTAACCGAGTTATTTGCCCCTATACATTAAAACGTCATGATGAATAAAGCCAGCGCATAACTTTTTGGATTAAATTCAGATTTTGAAAATTTATATTTCGCGTATTTCTAAGCTTAATATCAAACAGAGAGTTCAGTCCAAATGGCTAAATAAAGCTATTTTACCTGGTGACCTTTACAGTTTTTATCGATGGAACTATATTCCGACTCCATTTTTTTTTCTTCTGGCTTTTAATATCTCTATGAACGAATGAATTCCTTGTATAACATTGTAAAGGTTGACGTTAGAGAACGAACATTATATAACAAAGTAGAGAACGAACAAATATTTTCTCCATTCCTTTTGCAATTTAATCCCATTCGGACTGTTATTGCCAGAAGGAGATTTCGCGGCGATGTTTATGTCGCATTAATCACTAAAAGGGGAGTCAAGCTTTAAATCGGATATCACCATTAGCATAAATATTTTATATTTATATCTAATTTGAAAATTCGTGATGTTCGCCCACACCATCAGTGTGAGAAATAAAACTACCGGGAACCTGTTTTACGAGAATCCTACAATTTAATTCGGAAGGAATTTAATTAAATTAAAAATTCAGAAAGATTGAGATGCTTATAATTTTTAACTAACAGCATTTCCTGTATCAAAATAGGCGAATTTTGGGATTATTTAAAACTTTAGTAAATGGCATTAAAAGATATGATTGAGCATTTTCCATTATATTCTGTCTGTGCAACTTTTTGCATTAAATATTGAGTTCAGTTTTAGACATTAAGATCGATATCGTGTTTGTTTACGGTCTTGTCGATGTTAAACAACTAACTTTTATTATAAAACTCATAAAAGCTCGTGTCATTTTTTATTCATTATTTTTCACGAGAAACTGGCGGCATTTTCGAGTTAAATTTTCGACTATAATTTATTTTACTATTCTACTGGTTATTAAATGCGTTTCCTCTACGCGTGATATATTGTTTTTGTTTCTCTGCTTATTTTTATTTTTTTATTTTTTTGCTTAAAGTAGACAATATGAATTACGACAATGGGATGACTCGAAATGGCGTTCTGGGAACACTAACATTTTACGAACACTCATGTAATAGCCACGGAAGAAATTAATTTGCAATAAAAGTAAATATAAATTTTCTTCGTATGAAACGTTTACAAAGGAAACAAGATATTGCGATAAGAGTTCGTCTCATTTGAATTAAAAACTGGCTGGTTTTGGAAATAATTTTTTTGCTGAAAAATAGTTATGTTTCAGTAATTAGAAAATTAGAGCCCATTTAACAAGAAACCTAAACGATATTCTCTTATTAAATTAAAATTAAGTAAACGGGGGGATTGGTAGAATGAGGCTTGGACTACATGATCTACGTTTTCGGTGTAGATACGGAGGTGAAGAAATGATTATTTTTGAGATCGAAGCGAAGTCTTGAGGAGGACGATAAAAATAATGCTGAAATATACACAAATTTTCTTTGTGTTAAATGCCTTAGACCAAAGCCCCAAGAAGAATCCCTGCGTTAGGTAGGCCCGACCACCTACCCCAAAGTGTATCGATCAATTTTCTCCGAGTTTCCCAATTTTTCCTCGTCGCTCGCTCCAGCGTTGCTTCTCTTCCTTATTAGGTGAGGCTTTAAGGGGGCTTTATGCTCCCGAGTAGCGAAACCGAGCTATTTGCACATGCGCCAACTTACGAAAAGGTGAATCAGATTTCTCGGAAAAGTTAAGTGGATTGGATCATCTTTAAAAACAACAAGCGCTTCCACACTAATCAAAGGCAAATATAGCGATTTCACCCGTCGCAGATAATGAGTCGAATTTATGCTTCTCCCTGAGCTGGCCGCCTCAGTCAACAGCTTTCATTGTCTGCCTGGAGAAAGCCAAAAATTCAAGAGATATGAATAGAAAAGAAATAAGTGATCACATTTCAGGTTGTAATCTAGAAATGTGTGAATTTAAACTTTAAATTCTGAAGTGGCGCCAATACGATAAAAACAACATATATTGGCTCAGCCTCTTCTCGTTGTAATTTTTATATGGACATTGTATTGAAAGTTGCAACAAAATTCCGCGTGTCTTGATAAGTCAAATTGAAGAAGATTTTAGCTGCAAGGAAGACCAATGCCCGTATAGAATATATATGGGAAAAACAAGCAACAAATATACCAGTTCAGAAAGTTCAGCCCATTTCCGAAACTCAAGTACAGATGAATTATGAATTTGTTTATGTTTGAATAATTTATGTAAAGCACTCAGATGGTATTAATAAAAGTTGATATATTCAGTTAAAATAAAATTTTGATATATTCAATGGAATCTAATGATAAAAATATGTTAAGACAGCCAATTTTTTTATTTATATTGTGGTGCAATAGTATACAAAACCTCTTAACGATTCACTGGAAGAATTACTACATAAGAATTACTACATATAAAAGAGAAATCGTTAGTAATTTTCCAATCTTTGCAGATATGTCTATGGTGCACTACGAACTGAGACCTTTCCCTTTCGTATCAGAGTTTGCGGCCTCATATTTCCATCTCTGCTTGAACAATAAACGGTAGAAATGAGAGAACGAATTGCCGAGTTCTTTGCCCAAAAGGAAGCGATTTACTAAAGAAATGGCATCTTAAAGCCTGAAGGTGGTTGTTGCATGATCATTTTTAATGACGCAGATTACATTCTTAATTGAATGACAAATTGCTTAACCTTAGAAACAACTTTTATTGTTGGCCTCGTGTTTTCCCATTACGTTTGCATTAATGGAATACGCTCATCGGGTCATTGTCAAAACGGTTTGAAATCTAAATCAGAAGAAGAAGAAATAAGAAAAAGGAATGGAAGAATTATTATAATAGAGAGTTTCATGAAAATTAAAGCAAGAATATCGGATTTAAATAATTTACCACCAAGAGCTAAAAATGACAATGAATCTAATCTACGGAAAAAAGAATATCGAATAAAAGAGCAATAGGAGTTACCAATATAATGGAGACGAAGTCAAAACAGAAAGTTTGCCAATACAAAGTTTGAGTAAATATCAAAAATTATAAAATAATGGAATGAAACTTCAGCATTTGATTAATGCTGCTAAGGATAATGAGATAGTGGTTTGTGAACAAACGGTAGAGAAGCATATATGTACGAACTCATGATCTTCGTCAGTGCTAATTTGCTTCCCTGTGGAATACAACTTCCCCTTCTCCAGAATTCACACCATAGTCAGACTCTCCATTAAGAGAATTAAAATAATCGGCAACGGTTTAAAAGATGTAGACAACTTTGAACCAACGAAACGCAAACCAAATGGGCGAAGTTATCGTTTCGGTCTTGAGCAACGTCCCCATGTTAATCGCCGGCCATGAATTAGTCCGAAAATATGCGCCATGAGATCATTATTTCCGGAAAGATTAACGGCGGAATGGCCGATTATCTTGGGCCAGGGAATTACACTGGGCCCTTCGTAGCTTCTAGCCTCCCTGCTCAGAGGATTTATGAGGCTTGGTGAAAAGATGTTTTTAATTTTATTACCGACGACTATGGGTCTCTTTTAAGTTCTAAAAGTTTAGGAGGCAACCTAGCGGGAACCCTTCTCTCCTTCAGAGTTGCCACAGGGAGCCACGACCCTTGTTCATTTATTCTTCTTGTGTGAGCGATTCTTAAGTGAGCCAACTGTCATTTTCTCCTGAAGGAAATGTTATTTTTATTTTATAGGAGAAGAAGGGGAAGAAGAAGTTGAATTTAATGATTATTATCTTTTGTAATCGACTAAGTTTTCTTTCATTATCCTTCAAAACTTGTGGCGTTATTTTAAAAATTAATTCTCCGTAAACCCATCACTTCAAATTATTACTTTAATTCAGACATGTTCCTCCTTCACTAAGTTGGCTTAAATTTAAAATGTTTTTATTGGCGACAGTTCAGTGTTTTGTCTTAATGTCACTTGACACTGGGTGGTCTTTATAATCAATCCTGTATTTAAAGACATTGCCAAAGCAGTTACAAATCCTTCCAAAATTCGTTCAGTGAAACTTCGAAAAAAATTCGTAGAAAACTCAATAGAAACTCTTATAGCTTAATAAAAACACTCAATATTATGCAAAATTAGCACATTAGAATAAGTGTATGAAAGTTCCATCAAAAGACGGGATCTGAAAGACAGGAAATCTATTAAATTTTACAAAAAAAAAAACTCAAATGTAAATCCATACGATTAATAAGGAATTTCTAGACGCCGTTTTCAACTTCCTCTTCACGGCGTCGACTTTTATGAAATCAGTTGTAATTAGTTTTGTGTCTTGGCTCGGAAGCCGTAAATTTAAAAGTTTCCCGTTCAGAGCCATCTGTAAAACGTTTCTATCAAGTGATGTTTTGGCTTCAGACTTACCGAATTTAAAGACGTGCAGAGACGTTACTTAAATGAATTTCTAAGAGGGGAACTTGGCAATCTGCCTGGGAAGGAGAGTTACCTTTTTTGAGGATAAGTTATGCCAAAACGCGCCAGATATTAAACACTTTCTAAATATAAACGTTTGCGAAAAAATTATACATGCACTTGAGGGAAAAAATTATTTGTGCGTGAAAGGGAAAGAAATAAAGAGAGAAAAATTTGACAAAAAAAATAATAATTATAAAGCTTAAGAGAGCGAGAAAACTCTTGATCTCGAGATGCACCTGACAGGCTTCATTTGCGACCCAGGAATTTTTTTTTGCCTTCACAACTGATCTTGACATCAAATAAACAAGATTAACGGATTCTTTGAAGGGAAGTACAAGAAAAAATACTTTTAAAAATACCTGCTATTCATACGACACACGTGTGTATGTATGTTTTCCTACATGTGTAGAAAATATCTTTGTCAATACATGAAATGAGTTCTTTAAAACATAGGACCAAAATTAAACTGTAATATGTTGAGTTTTTTAAAGAAATTGGTCTATCTCATCCAAGCCAAAATGTTCATTTTAAACTGTTTGCACGAAGATAGAAGTAAGAAATATATTAAAACAAAGAATCAAGATTTTTTTATACAGCGCTTTTTTTTTTTTTTACTGAAAATGAAGGCAAATACTAAATGATTTTTTAATCCTCAAAAAAATTTAAATATCTGTTTAATATGGCATACGCGTGAGGGATGCTATCCATTTAAAACCTAAATAGTGTATTACGATTATTATCCAATTAGCTATTTTTATTAATTGATTTTGTTTTACTACTGTAACGCAAGGTATTTAATCAATTGCTTATACGAGAACATCAAACTTGGGAATATTTAAATTTAAATATTTTCCATCTTGTTCCCAACTTGAACGAGATTTCTAAAAATAATGGTCTTTGAAATAATTGAAATTTTTAATTATAATCATCCATTCTGATAAATGTAATGCTTGCCTATAAAGTTTTTAAAAAAATGATAATAAAAATTACAAATCAAATATAAATTACGAATTAAAATGTTTTTAATAGAGTGGGTAATCTGAAAATTCAATTCAACTGTGGATTACGCAAAACTGTGGAAATGTTTTATAGAGGAGCAGCTCCGGCGACAATATTGTTCTTTTCATTTCGCCTGCATTAAAGGACCCCTAGGTAAATGATCTGTAATGAAATCACGTATAACGATGAGAAACTAATACGTAAATTTATTCCCAAATTAGGGTTGATACATGTTCCTGTAAGCATCGAAGGTTCTCGACTTCAATGTTGTAATTTAAGCTTGATGCAGTTGATATACGGATGAAAAAAGACAAGCAGACATAAGGAATAGAGCACAATCTACGGGTGGATTAAGAGACTGAAAAGCGTTGGATAAGGATCTACAGTAGATAAAGATAGTACTCAGTATAGTAGAAAATCTAAAGACATGTCTTCAATGAACCTATTTGAATGTAACGGCTGTAATTTTGACGTTCCTTTTTTTTGATAGTAAAATTCACAACTTTTTATTTTTAACAATCTAAAAATTTGTGTCATTGAAAATGTTAAAATTAAATTTATTATCTGATCTGAAGATATTCGGTCTTTCGAGAACCCACAATCGGATTATATGGGTTGATTATGGGCATCCGCAGTTTCTGTGACGTTACTTCGTCGTTAACGCGACATTAATTTTCAGTAATATTAATATGTGGGAAACTAATTTTTATATTAAATATAAAAAATTAGTAAAGAGAGTTCCGCTTTACTTTGACCTAAGTGCCTTCGTTTTATTGTTCGGTTGGTTTACCTTCGTAGCAACTAGGTCCTGGAACCTGAAGGTCCTTGGTTCGAGTGCAGGCAGTGGAATTTTCTTTACTATTTTTTTTTTAATTTAATTTTTTATTAATATTTAATTACAGTAGCGCCTCGATAAATCGAAATCCTCCCTAAATCAAAATTTTAGTCTATTCCCTTCAGGAGGTAAAATCTCTATAATTCGAAGTAATAGAACCTCCATAAGTCCAAGTTTTTTGGAGGAAAATTGACCTCTATCAATCGAAGTTAATGCAAATAAATAAACCCACAAAACAAATTTTGTCAATCTGAACCTCTATAAATTGAATTGGTGCCACATTATCTCTTCCCTATTGGGAGTTTTAGGAACTGAAACCTCAAACCCTTATGTAAATCGTTTCCCGTAGATTATTCAGCTAATAAAAAAGCTTTCTATTTCATTTATAATTCGAAATTTGTACTGTTTCATTTCCATACGATTAGGCAACACTCACAAAAAGATTTTATTCGCATTTTATTTTACTTAACCTCGATAATCGAAGATCTCTATAAATTGAAGTATTTTGCTCTTCCCTTGAGATTCGGTTTATTGAGGAACTACTGTATTAATATCCGGAGATATGGCTGGAAAAATTCCTCCTTGACCGTTTTCCAGTTATTATCAGTACAAATTAAGCCTTTCGTTGTTATGCAAAAATACGTTTTATAAATGACTAAAAAAATAACGCAAAGAAAAAGAAATATGAAAAAATCGAAAAGGGACAATTTGTCGCAAGTTAGCAAACTAATAAACATGTTCAAAAACTTCGTTTTGAAAATATAATTTCCATCATCAGATTTGAAAATCGATAAAAAGGAAAATGGGAAAAATATTAAGCCTATTTGTTGCCTGTAATCTGTTAAACCTTTAAAAGCGTATGAAGGATGCGATATAAAAGAAAACACAGACACAGAAACACACAGACATACACACACTCACATACAGATACCGCACAAAGATCCCCTCTTTTTTTTTTTTTTTTATCTTTTTTTACTTCCCTCCTTCCCCGAAGTCTGACAAAAGCACGGTGAACGTAGCCTTGTAATCGTAATCCGTGGGCTAGGAAATCCTCTTGCCACTCCCACGCATTGACCAGATCGTGAAACTGAAGAAGCCAAGTCCACGTTTGTTTACTTGATCTCACGCTCACGGGAAGCCCCACCGAGGGGAAGAGCCAATCGGAGGGGGGTCCGGGAAAGAGGGGAGGTCACCGGTTGCCGATGGGATGCCTGTGCAAACCACCACCACCTCCTCCTCCTCCTCCTCCTCCACGCGCACTCATCAGTTCGGGGGTTACAAACACCTCATCATTCGTCAATTACAGAGAACGGAATTGAACAAAAACATCGCGGCTTCCCAATGACTGATGATTGTTGAGTCGCCCTCCCTTTCCCAATAATAGAGATCGAGAAATAAAAACAGCGTCAATGAGCGGCGACGTTTCTTCACTCTCGGGGTTTCTTCACTCAGTGATCTTTCTCCCACATACACATATTTTTATTAAGTAGTCTATACATGACGCATATTTTTATATAAGGCAGATCTTATTTTGGTTGTTTTTGTAAAATGACTGCAATCATAAAACAAATTTCTTAAACACAATTCATGAATTAAGAGCTGAATGAAGATTGCTTACAAGGGTAATTAAAAAATTTGCATTAAAAATTTAATCTTTAAAAAAAATTTAAAAATTCTTAAAACCATTTTGGAGGTTAAGATGATTGTAGAAGTCTGCTCTGCAGCAAAGACTGACTGTTTTACCTTATAGCAGTCTGCTCCGACATGGTTTGACTACCGGGGTCTATAGAAATCTTCACGTGACCAATCTTAACAATGTAAGTTGCTTTGCTAATAAATTCAAACTACAACGGCATATTGCATGACCAGTACCTTCCTATAAACTAATTTTGATCTGAAGAAGACTAATCAAATATTTATGCATGATAATCAAATATAAAATTGTATTGGTTACTAAAATATTCATATGAGTCAATAAACGTCGCCAGTCAACAAAAATACGTCCAGAGGCATATTTTACATGCCTAGCGTTTAATGGTTAAACCACTGCATGCACCCCAGTGGTAAGCAAGCAATGCGTAATGACATTTCGAGAAGGCTACAGATTTAGAAATGTGATTTCAGGTTGAAATGAGAGTACTGATGGCTATGCGATACGATGAAAACAACCAGGTTTGCTGTGCGAGGGTATCATTCTCCTTCACGATAATGCCATGCCACGCAAGGCAATTATTCCGATAAGAGGTGTTAAAGCACCCAGACTGCAGAAGGAACTTAGCTTTTAGTGAAAATCACCATAATCAGCTGTCCAGTATCCGTTACGACGATGACCTTAAGGATGTAGGATAATATGGTCCCGGATAATATGAATGTTTTAAATTTAATTATCATTCACATACCTCAACTGCATCCTATGTTTATAACCGATAGGCCATTTATAACTTTGATAAATTAAAAATATGATGGCAATTTAAATCAGATTTATTTACATTTCTACAAATAAAAAAATCACATATACTAACTTTTAACATAAATCATTTTAATGCTTAATTAAAATTACATTGTTTCAAAATAACAATAGTTTTATATGCAATAAAACAAATTAAAAATTAATACAAAAAATAAATTAAATACAAAAAAAAATAAAATCTAATAATGCTCCCAACGCCTCCTAAAAGTTCTTCTCATTTGCTGTAGAGTCATTGATGGGCCCCGTTTGAGCTGACAGAGGTATTACGCGACTCAAAAAGGCTTGATAAGTCTTGCCTAAACGCGACTCGAGAAGGCTTTTTATCTTTATTTCGAGTAACTAATATAGGATAGGATGACCACTATGAATGACGCTGACGATTTGCAATTCAAGATACGCTACATTTCTTTCAAACATACTAGAACAGTACAATCGCTCATTTCGAATCGATGCCCTCCCCCCAAGCATGTTCGCTCTTTCTCTTCTCCAAGTTAGTTCTGCTCTGTTCGCTTCGATATTTCATTTAATATTACTGCAGTTTTTACAATTAATGCTAAAAAAAATTGATTAAAAAATGGAATTAATCTGCTACACGTAATTATCATTTAAATGTGTGAGAGACACTCAAATTTTGACAATCAAATTAAAAACAATGTAATTTTAATTAAACATTTAAGTGATTTATGTTAATGTTATAATTTATCAAAGTTATAAATGACCTATTTAAGATATTTAGATAGCCCATGCTGAACATATGGGACCATTATCTCCTACTTTGCATTTGGGACCATATTATCAGGGACCCTATTCTCCGGGACCATATTATCCGAGACCTTATTCTCCGGGACCATTATCTCCGGGACCATATTATCCGCATCCCCTGAAAACAGCAGCAACAAGGTGAACATCAACAAAGGATTCTTGCAATCTGAATGGACAAGCTGGTTGTACGATGTGACAAATGTTTCAATCGTCAAGTGTACACTTGATGCTCATTTACAATTTTAGCCATTTTTAAAATTTCATGTGACTTCAAATATATTCGGACTTTATTAATTCCCGAGCAATTAACTTTCATAAAAGGAAATTGCTATATTGACATTTTTAGTAAGGAAACAATTTCATTTAACGTTTTACACGTTTTATCATCTTTGATGCAATAAAAAGCTAGAAATAAAAAACAGCTTATGAGGGAAAAGGGAAATTAATGCAATTAAGAGTAAGTAAACACTACGAAGAGTAAATAAAAAAAGGAAATAAAAAAAAGGGAGTGGAAGCCATCTGTTGCCGAGAAGGACGGACGACGGGATCTGGGTTCATGGGAAGAGAAATAGTGAGACTGAAAGAGAGGAGAAAGAAAAAGAAAGGCGAAGTTATCGAAAAGTGTCCCCATGGGATCCAACTGTGTTGTCCTTGGTCGGAGAAAAGGCTCGAGACTAGTGCATTGTTTATCTTTTGCTCTCGTTGAACGATGGGAACGGTTCCCCAACAATAGGGGTTCAACAAGTTGTTGGAAAGTGAGAAGGAAGTTGTGACGAGACTGTGGTTCACAACCGCCACTCCACCCACTCCTCTAGGAACCCATCGTCATCTGGGCTCACAAAACATAACCTCACTCAACGCTGGAGAACCTCCCAGCGATAATGGGGGTTATCGTTGTTCAGACCTCCATCTGCTCTTTTATAAATAATTAACCATGCGAATAAAAAATTCAATAGTTATTGTAGATGGTTGTTATAATGAAAAACTGTTGATAATGATAATATAAGTGAAAAGTAGAAAATCTGGAACCAGATAGTGCGTCTCGTGACTCAAACCAATTCAGCCACTATGAACGCGGGAACTTGATGTTATCGATGTATTTTAGAGTATTCATGATTTCTGGTTCCAATCCTGATCGGAGATCATGAATTTTTCGTTTATTTTATTAACTGAATTTCGGAGAATACTTCTAAGATCCTTAATATTAAAATTTCCTCTAGTCCACCTAAAAGATTTAAGATGAAGAATGTCTTCATCATATGTTACTACTTAGAAAGTTATGGCATTGAAACTTAAGAATATATTTTTTTGAAATATAAACGACCTAATTGAACAGGTCATTTCTTAAGAAAACATGCAAAAGAGCCGCAGAACATTTAAATTTCCTTATAAGGGATGCTATGTTTCTTATTGTTATGTTATTTCATAGAAAGCTAGCTTTGTTGAGTCTATGCCGTAAATGTGTTTTCTTAAATAGACGGACCTTCTAGAAAATCAGATTCAGTGCTTCTTAACCTTTTGTTTAGCACTGTAAATCGTTGAGTCCCCTACTAACCTTAATTGTTCTTTGTCTATTTATTGTTATATAGCATGTTACGGAAAGCATATATAAGGCTGTAAATGATCAAAAATACAACATTGCTAACGCCTTGTGTGGCAGTCTGTCGTTGTCAAATATCGTATACTCCTAATCCCGTATGAGAGAGGATTCATTAATGGTATTTCCAGGACTGGTTGGTCACATCATTGTATAGCCACTGAAGTGGGGCGTCACATCATCACTGTTTTCATGCGCGGATCTTCCATATCCAGTGTGTGAACTGTAGGAAGATCCGCGCAATGCACGTGCAACAAGTGCCACCCCTCTTGCCATCATTTCGGATATCCTGAGGGAGGAGCAGAGCTCTTTGCATAGATTTATGTTCAACAGCACTATTTTTCGTGTATCCGTGCAGCTGCGTTGCGTGTTGGACATTAAAGACTATGTGTATCAATCAATACACAAGTATGCCAGAGTAGACTTCACAGATGCCAAGCCAGATGCCATGGAAAGGCGAAAGGACATGTGATGAATCCCATTTCTGGTTTGGTACATATGATAGTCGAATACATGGATATATATATGATGACCGAATACGAGGTGTTACCCAAAATTTGCGAGAATTTTCTTGTAAACAACACTCTTATTTCCGCTATCACCTTCAAAGTAGTCACCCCCGACACATATGCAACGATCCCAGAGATTTTCCCGTTTTTGGAAGCACTCTTGGAGGTCCACAGACTGTAGGGTATTCAAGACCAGTTTCGATTCCACTTGGATATCTTCAATGGAGTTAAAACGTCGCTCTTTCATTTTAGAGAAAGAGGTAATAGTCGTAGGGAGCTAGGTAAGGAGAGTAGGAAGAGTGGTGGGCCGTTGCCATGTTTTTTGCGAGGTGTGTGCGGACGCGTTATCATTGTGGAGCAACCAGTCTTTGTTCTTCCACAACTCGGACTGTTTGCCAGAAATTTTCCCTCAGTCTCTTCAAAATCTTGCAGTAAAACTTCCTGTTGACAATCTGACCAGGTCGAATAATTTGGAAATTCGCAGAAGCACAAGAACACGTTGCAACACAAACAGTAATAATTCACAAGGAAATGCGCCTATGATTATGAAATTTGGCAGAGCAGCAGCTGAAAGGTACAGAAAGAGGCATCTAGCATCAGAACTTGGTTTGCTGGAATATTCAAATTCTCGGATATTTTGGGTAGCACCTCATACATGGGTAGACACACACTTGATGTTATAGCGTGGGAGGTAGTGCCATATCCAACGACTCTCAGATTATCTAGTGTTTATAGTGGCAATCTAAACGGTCTACGATATGCAGATGAGGTGATTAGGCCCATCGTCATCACCTTAAGACAAATATCCAAGGTGGACTTCGTCCCAGCAGCTGCTCTAAGGATTACGGATGTCTTAGCTTGGTCGACCAGATTACCGGATAACTTTCCGGTAGGGAGATATATCCATGGATAGGAACTTTCCAATAGGGAGATATATCCATCGCCTTCCACATCCACCACTCAACGCCAAAGGTCTGAAGCAGTTTGGTGATGTGCTCTACCACAGGACTTCATCCGCACTCTTTAAGTCCGTGCGGCGTTTCGGGTGAGCAGCTTTTGTGAGATACATGAAGATTCACAGAGTATAATCATTGGGATTCTTGTGTATTGCAAGGCCAAGCACATAAAATCAGTTACTTTCTGTGATGGTTACATTTCTTTCCTTACAACTTGTAGAGTTTTTCTGGGGATTGCGTTAACTTATTATTTGAAGTTTTTTACTAAACTTTCATCATATTTTCTGAATTTTGATAATTTTACCTATTTTGATTCCTACCGATTGCATGGGATTTTTTTCTTATTTGAGGTTATTTTCTTCTACTTTTCCATTATAACAATTTTCTGAAGATTACTTGCTTCTTTGGTACGTTTTCCATAAACACGCTGCATATAGCACCATGGATAAATCAAAATGGATAAATTAAAATTTGCTAGTATTTGAACAATCTTCTGACGTAATTACAGTGAAAGTCGATCAACTGTGTTTTGAGAAGTAACCCCCGTGATTTCAACAATATTGACATTATAGCCTGTCCAACGAAAGTTGGAGCGGGCGTGCCCAATATCAATCGTTACCGTTGCTACTGCTGGTATGATTCGAATTTTTAAGTTGTCCAAGTTTCCCGGTAAAAGGGAAAAGTTTTATATTGTCCTACATCTAAACGTGTTGAAGAATAGGAACGTCGAAAAACTCTGTGTATAATCATGGCAATTTTAATTATATTTTTTTTACAATTTTATTTCAACAGATTTACAATGAAATACAACATCGATGATTGAGCAACATTTACATGTATTATGGAGCTTCGTTTTTAAGTTTAAAACCTAAACTAAATGATTTACCTTGAAATTGTGTTAGTGATTTTTAAAGTAAAAGAGAGTCATTCAACTCAAATAGGCCATAGAATCATTTCCCACCCCTATCTCCCTGTCTCAGTTTGAATTTTTCAGCAATTCAAGTACCTTTTCTCCTAAGTGACTAGCTCGAGTAAAATATTTACAAATATTCTTTCATTCAATTTCACAACCATTACCATAATTATAACGACAATGATAACTATTGGGTAGCATTAACTCCCGAAAAGGAAAGGTAGGAGTCAGTTTTTTAATTACATCATTTACGTGTAATCTTGCGAACCCTTAACGTCATTAATTCAAATAAATACCCCTAAATAAGAAGCAGCCATTTAAGAGTTTTAATTTTTATCTTTAAAAAAATAATTTTAAGCTGTGTCGAAAAATAAAAACGATTTAGGTGCATACAATTAAATAATTGATTCACATTGTAATACTAATATGGACTTAAAAAAATTGGCGATAAATCCAAAGATATTATTGAATGTTTTTGTTTTTCCTATTCAAATTACATTAACTCTAAATGATTAAAAAAACCAAAAATTTAACATGACCATAAAAAAATTATTTTTTTGTATTAGCAAAGTAGTGCATGCATTGAAAATATATCTTTCAAGCTAAACGTATAAAGTTAAAATTTAGATCACTTATTTGCAATAACATAATAGAAAATACATTCTTCTAAGAGAAATTCTCTCTTTTTTAAAAAAATTTTCAGTTGTTATTATTATTATTAAACACACTTCGGAGTGTATTTAAATGAAGATTCTTGTAGGTCCCGAAAGTACTTACCGCCATCTCTTAACGAAATAAAGAAATTCATAAAACAAGGTAATAAGTTGGGGTATGAATACTTAAGCATCTTTATTACAATTCAATGATGAGGGGGAGAAGTAAAGCTAAAAAACGAAATTAGGTAATAAATATTGAAAAACGAAAAAGGCGTATGCATACCCCAACGCTTACTTTTTCAGAACTTACAGATTCAAGGGACATTTCAGAGGACAGAGAAGAAAGGGAATTTATAAAGTAGGTAAATTTATAAAATAAGGTTATTAATAATAGTTGTATCCACAATTAATGATTTAAAAAAAAGTTTCACATATCTGTGCACTGTAACATAAATGCATTTATGATTAGTAAAAGATTTTCGTTGCAGAATTAAATTTTATTCAAATTCACAACAAATTAATCATACGGGACTGTTTCTAGTAATTCATTATTGATTTATATTTTCTGATAATTCCAGTAATTCGCCTACTCATAATAAAAGAAATTATTAAAGAAATTCAGTATTGCGAAAAAATACAAACCTTCAAAAGTAAACAAACATCATCTAATATTTAATTACACAGCTCATTTACAATTAATTGAATTCCTTATAGACAAATGTAGAATTCAAAATCTGCTTTTTAATTAAACGCTGACATAATCTCTTTGTATAGTTTTTATATTCACTTAACAAGCTCTTTTCAGCCTTTATTACCTATTCTCTTATACATAAATCGTACTTACACCTTTTATTACATAAAGTTCGTGTAAAATTGCGATTTTGATAGCTCAATTGAAAGAGTTGTTAAAGGTTCTGCACCCTTTAATCACGCTCTTCACCATTTTTTAAATTGTCCCTAACGTCGTTTCACTTTCCACAATTCGCCTAATGAGTACATGATATGGAATTATTTTGCACCAGGCAGTTTCATTTACTTTTATTTCTTTTTAAAGTGAAAAGAAAGTTTAAAAAAAAATTCCCATGTATGTCGAGACGTTCGAGCTTCCATTTAAATTTCCAGGTCAAGGATAAAAATCGAAACGTTTTCTCATTTTTTCCCCAACAAAATTCGTGATTCGTGCACTCCCTTGATATAAAAAAGAACTTTACCCGTAGACCAAGGTTGAGCGAATATTGTTTTGAATGAATTGTTTATCAAGAATGAAATTGAGTCAATTTTAAACACTTCAAATAATTACCAAAAGGATTCTTCTTGTTATATTATTCTCAGTGTTCGATATCTTGTAAGAAACTATCAAATGTTTTTCTTAATTTACCCTATATATTTTTTTTACAATCCATTTTACATTTATTTAAGTATGTAGTTATATTTCCGTCTTTTGAAGAAAACTTTCAAAATGTGCTATGAAGTTGTAGGCTGAATGGTTGGCATTCTTTTGCCCATAAGGAGTCCAAGGTTTCAAGTGAAGGGGAGACAGAGAAAGAGAAAAGCACCCAAAACTTCTAAATTTAGGATGAAAGTTGTACTTTTCCCTAACCTTTTTTATAAAGACATTTTTAAAGCCCAACAAAACAGAAAAGACGGGAAAGGTCATTTTAGGCTAGGGTTTTTTTCTTTTCGTCCTCTTGAATTTCGTGGGATGAAAGAGAAGACGAAGAAAACTTCTGAAGACCTCCAACCTACATTTCACAGATGTAAATAACAAAGAAAAAAAAACTGTTTATAGATTTAAAAAAATACTTAAAGATGAAACATGGAAGCCTACCAATCGGTATTTGAGGAAACAAAATTCCGACTTAATTTATAAAACTTAAATAAACGAGACTAGCCTATGGAATAACTGTGAACAATGTTGTTGGATAGTGTTCGAAATTAAGATAATACAAGACAGACGTTGAAACTAATTAGGTTGGAAAATAGACATAAATTGCAAAATTGAGAATGTTAGTTAGCCAAAAACCTTAAAGCTAGAGAATATATAGGCTAGGGAGGGGGGGGGAGGGGCAGATTGCAATAATGTCACTCTCATGATTAAGCGAAAGGGATATTAACGGCTCATGAACAAAGTTTAAAAAAAGGCTTTAAGTTTTTTTTTTTTTTCTATTTTCTTATTCCCTTTTTTTTCTATTTTCTTATTCCCTTTTTTTTTCTTTTTACTTTAATCTTTCACCGTAGTACCCGAAATACGCAGCCGGTATTTCAGTTTTCTTCTACATGGATTAGAGGTTTTCACTTTTTGATTATTTGAAAAGTTATCGCACTTGCAAGAATAGCGTCGTAGCAATGTTTAGCAAAGACGAGCAATGTTTATGGAGATTTATTTTGATGATCTATTAACTACGGAAAAGAGGGATTCCATATACTGTAGCGATAAATGAAAGAAAGCAACTACATATAATTTATTCAATCCAAGTTGTCCTTGTTATTCCCAAACTGATCATTCAGCGTTTATTTATAGAGTTTGACTGTTTCATATCCGTCTTCTTAAAAAAACACACACACACACTTCTTGTCCATCCAGAATAAATCATAGAATCAAGTGTTATAAAGCGAGTTTACGATCTGTGTGTACAAACTTTAAGGGATAGTAGAGGATCTTATTTTGAATATATTTTGCCAATTAACTAGGGGTCGCAAATGAATCCTTGATACATAAAAAAAAATTTGCCGAACTATATACGAGGGCGATTCAAAAAGTAAGCTTAAAATTATTTTATTTCGCACAAAACACGTCAACAAGAAACAAATGGCGTCACTTTTCGACATAGTCTCCCTGGCGTTCAATATACATGCGCCATCGTTTTGCTAGTGCTTCAATGCCTGTAGAAAAAAGTTTTTGGGACGTGTGCAGAGCTGCTCCTGAACTTCGGGGGAGTACGGAGGATGGACCAGGCATTCAAATTTGGCCTTTTATGGTGGCAGCTGTAGCACGGGAGGTATGGGGCCTGGCGTTGTCCGAGATGTACAGTCGGGTGCAAAAAGGTTTAGACTTAAGACATAGTTACGCACGTAAATAACACATCCCAAGCGTATACCTGCTACCCTATTTTGAAATTTTACAACTGTATAGTATTTGGGTATTGAAATGTTGTGCCCATCAAGTTTTCTAATTTCTCCGTTTTCTGGATCTACATTAACGAGAGAGGCAATATTATGAAAGGAAGTCTCAAACAGTCGTATATGTATAAGATGCTTGACAATTTTTTAATGCATCAAGGATTCACTTGCCGACCCCAAATTTATTGGCAAAATATATTCAAACTAAGATCCTTTACCAACCCTAAATATAATGTTAAACTGATTGCTTATAATGCATAGACGCAAACACACAAACATGCACAATACATGTCTCAAGTTGAAACAAAAATTACTAATGACCTATTCGATGATGCCTATAGTGATGAAGAAAATGTCATTGAATTATAGATTGGTTCATTAATTTAGCATGCATTCGCCATTGAACACTTAAAGGATAATAAATTATTTAATAATACATTTACCTGAATTATACGATTATAGCTCTTTTATCGTTATTCGCCACTTAATCTAGTGGAAAGCATTACCGATAATGATTAGCAATAATCACCATCGCTACAGTAGCAGTACAATTAATGGCTCTACGGCACTTATATGTCTTTTGAGATAAAATTTATGCATTCATTTGTTTAAATCTTCCACGGTATATTTTTCACGGTGTAAATGAGTTGTTCATTCAGAGCCAAATTAAAAATGGATCCTCTCAAAGAAGCGTAACTTCAATAGTGTCACGATCGATTTTTCTACTCTTTACTGGAAGAAGTAATTATTCAGTATAAAAATTCTCCACACGATCCATGATTAAAGGTCCTCTTGTGAAACTGAAGCCGCTTGATTGATTTCGGTATAAAATAAAAAGAGTGTAAAATAGGCTTTGTTTTTCGGTAAGTAGAAAGGCGAGAGTTTGTTTCAATAGATTAAAGCGCTTCTAACAGAATATACGAAGAATAAGGTAGTTAATCGTAATGAACCTTTTTTGTGTTCGGGCGATGAGATGGTTCAATTACAAAGTGGATGTTTTTAATTAAAATTTCTCAATTTACTGTCAGCGAATGATCCGTGCACTACTTTATTTTTAAGAAAATATACTTGCTGAAATTTTCTAAAATTAGTCTGATATTACAAAAGCGACAAGTTCATCAACTAATGTATATATCATCTGGCATTCGTGGTAACTGCATTCCTATAGAATTTCATAAATTGAAACTTAATTATCTTAAAGCAGAAGTTGAGATCTTCCTATACGTTAGCAGGAATTTATTGGTACATGGAATGTGAACAACAGATCATTTAATATAACAACTATTTTGAGAATTTATTGAACAGCGAGCAGACCACACTCTTGGAAATAGAGATTTCCTGTGTTCAATTATTTCCCTCCCCACATAAAGTCCTTCACATCGCCAAAGCTTGCCGAAGTATAAGTAAGTTTGCTCTCAGAAATAATATAATCGCCACTAAAAGAGGAAGTATAATTAGCTAACAAAGAAATGGACAGTGGTGTCGAATTTGGAAGGCTTAGGATCTTTTTATTTTTGGGCAAAATGACAGCGATGGAATGCTTGTACCACAGATGCCATATTCAATTTCTACGAATGAGAGAATTAACTATTACTTTGTCTAACAGTAAGTAGCGGATACTGTAGTGAAACGATAAGATGAAGTCGTATTAAACGAGGGCATATTGAAAAGTAATGCCTCCATGGCTGTAACTTTTTTATTTTTTTAACCGAATTTCAAAATTCTTTTTGTATCTGATACTTACATTTGTCCTCTATGTAATGCACTTTTCGACATAGTCCCCATCCCTTTCCACGTATTGCGCCAACGCGTGACTAGTCGGGTGAACCCGTCGGAGACGAATTCCGGGGTTGCTGTCGACACCAGGACCGAACGGCAGGTTTCACCTCGTCGTCAGAACGCAACTCATGCCCCTTAAGGTGCTCTTTTCTCTTTGGGAAGTGGTGAAAGTCGCAAGGTGCAAAGTCTTTCATTTTTGAACTGCAGTTTTTCATCTTTGAACTGTAGGCGCTGCAACACACTCTGATGTGTGGCGATCGTGTGCGGACGGGCGTTATCGTGCTGCAGAAGAGGATCCAAAGCTGCCATTCAATCCTCTCGTCGACGACAACCCCGGAATTCCTCTCCGACGGGTTCACCCAACTAGTCCACGCGTTGGTGTAATGTGTGGAAAGGAATGGGGACTATGTCGAAAAGTAAACAGTGCATTATATAGAGGACAAATGTAAGTATCAGATACAAAAAGAATTTTGAAAATCGGTTAAAAAATAAAAAAATTACAGCCATGGAGGCATTACTTTTCAATATGCCCTCGTAATTATAATTCGGAAGCAAACATTAACAGAAAGAGAATGTACTTTCTAATATTTTTTGTAGCTGAAAGCTCAATGCCATTTCAATGCAGTAAACAATAAATTTGTTTTTCGATTTGCAGTGTCAAGACTCCTTTTGATTTCTTGAACTTACAAACTCAGTCTTACAGACGCAGCTTTCGTGTCAGAAGTTCTGATTCACAACTCATAATGCCAGCTCTAATTTGTCGGCTTTAGAAAAAATATTGAGAGAACGTTTTCTACACTTTCATTACAGTAATTAGGCTACAGTATGCAAAACTGCATAAGATTCTGGCTTAAGTAAGATAGTAAGCTTCAAATATCCGAAAGAACTGTCGTATCATGTCATTCATCTTTACGAGAACTTATTCAACATGGCCAATTCAGTTTTGGAATTCGTAATTATCATTCGTAAACAAGAAATATAACTCATAAAAATGTTAAGCGAACAACAGAATTGCGTTTTATACCAGGAAAAGTACAATTAACGCAGTTCTTGAGATGCGACTCATCATGGAAAAATCCATTAACATGAATCGACCATTATACTAGTATATTTGCTATGTCGACTTTCGTGTTAAGCACGACATTTTGGTACAAATTCTTGAAAACGCCGAAATAGACCAGCTGCGAAAATGATCTTACCATGAAACTGTGCGAGCAACAAACTGGAGTCATTCAGTCGGATTCAGGAATTCGTCTTGAATTCACAATTAAACAAGGTGTACGCCAGGGATGCATACTGTCACCATTGCTGTATAATGCTTACAGTGAAGCGATATATATATATACTGTTACCCTTATACTAGTATATTAAGTGTCGGCTCATACATACAAACTTTAATATGGCCAGTTTTCACATATGACTGCGAGGCATGGACGTTAACAAAGCTCCTTTCATGCGCTTGAAACTCATTTCTATCGCCATGCTCTTAAAATTCTTTGGATGGGCCACATCACGAATTTGGAAGTTCTTAGAAGAATGGGAACGGAACGAAAGTTGTGCTTTTGAGCATAAAAAGACGGAAGCTTGCTTTCGAGGGCTAAGTTTTACGGGGCTCGGCAGGCTTGACAATGCTGACAGTACTGGAAGGTACGATGGAGGACAAGCGACGGCGTGGAAGGAGACGAAGGGACTATATGGTTCATCCAGAACCATTAGCAATATGCCACCGTGAAGAGATTGACACAAAACAGAAGTGACTAGCGTAATCATATAACCACCCTCACTTGAGAAAAGAACTAATGAAATGAATGAAAACACGAATAAATAAAAGCCTAAGAAGTAAATGGAAAGCTTGTTCAAGTTCGCAATTTCAAACTAACATATTTTCTGAAGAAAGAGCATTTGTTACACTGATATAATTCGTGTATAACCAAACCTAAACATAGGGAAATTATGCAATGCAGCATGTAAGAGGTGCAGAATGATTCTTGGTCGTTTCTTGCAGCTAATATTATATCCGTTGGACAGAATCGATGTATGATTTTGAAAACTCGTTATAGATGAGCAGTATATCCGTTGGTTTGTACGGATGTTGATTACTGGGATGACCAACTCATCCGACTAGGAAATGCTCACTAAATAAGTGTCTTATTGGTGTCCGTCTCTGATAAACTGTTTCGAAACAGAATTTTCATAGAATAGACAGGTCATTTCCGCGGATTATCAATTGTCTTATTCAAAGCTGCCTAGCGAGGACCAATGAGGATTTAAGATTTTCCCCTATAGGATTGGGCTGTCAATAAATTTTCATCAATTTTCGATCATATTTCCTGGGTAAGCAAAATCATAATGATTATTCTCAAACGTTTATACATGTAATGAGTCGTTCTTATTGCAATAGATGAGTTACGTATCATGTCACTAAACCCAAATGTCATTTTGCTGTTCCTCCCTGATATTTCATCACAAAAGAGCTGTCATTGAAATTAATTTCCTGAAGACTGTTATCACACATTTAGAAGAATTTTTCATCTTCTGAGATCGAATTTGGCATATATTTTTTAAATTTTTTTTAATACCAGTTAAATTTTTTACTCACGAGACTGTCCTCATAAAAAATATTGCCTCGCCAATTTTGAAAGGAATTGTTAAAGAAATATTCTGTTACGAAAATGAAGACAATACGTATATTTATATGAAACCTAATATACGCAAAGTGAACAGGTTGTGTATAAGTTTTCGACAATTTCCTAGCATTTATGCAGTGATTAGCTTCAATTTTAACTGGAACAATTAAACCATTTGAGTGCTTGTGCGATTCGTTAAGCCTGTTTCTTCGTTCTGTCCAAGCGATTTCTGGTAACACCCACTCGACGAGGCACACGTGCGTTTTTCTGGGGACCCAAACTAAAGAGTTGGTGAGTGAGTGAGTGAGTGAGTGAGTAAAGTGGCTCCTGCGCCAACTGAAATGGATTCGTCCGTCTACTTTACTCAGCTGGATTACAATCAATAGAGAAGGAGGAGGAGGAGAGCGGGAGGGGGACGATGAGGGTGGCACGGGGCCTTTATTATTGTTCGAGGCATCGAGCCGGGGAAAAGCAATGGAATAGGCCGGGACACACTTGGGCAAAAGACGCCACACAGGCGTAATGATGCGCTTTATACACTCATAAGGAAGAAGTTTAAAGAGAAGAAGCAGGCTGGAATTTCTCTGGCCTTTCTCTCTCCCTCCCCCTCCCCTTCATTCACTATAAACGATGGGAAAAAGAAGTCCTTCATTAAATACGGCGCAGGACTTCTTCAAAAAGTCCAGCCATTACTTTCAATGTCGCTGAGAGCTATACACACACAGTCTTCACCCAGTAGCTCGAAGCGGACGAATGAAGCTAATATCCAGCTAAATTAACAAGAGAAGTTTATAAAAAATTCGAATGTTTAATTCTTTTAATTAGATTATTAATTAGAAATACAGATCAGAAGGCGAAATAAAAGGCGAATGTTTGCCATATATTGTTTTTACCAGTTAAAACTATTAAATATTCTACAATACATGTATACTTCGAACTAGATATTTTCCTCACCAATTTTCCAACTACGTGTAAATGTCTTATAAAGTTCAAAATAATGTTCTTGCCTTTTTTTCGATAGTTGAACTCACCATCATATTACTATTTACATGAATTGTGGAGTTCTACGGAACTAGTGAGACCAAGGCCCTTTATAAATGCAATACGCTTATTTACTTAATTTTTTCCAAGTAATTCTGGATGATCTAATACGTAAGAAAAATATAATACAAACGCATAACATAACTACACCATGTTTCGAATTTCGTTTAAAAATTATCCTCACTTATTCCAAAAAACAGACCAATTACTCCTTTGCTTCACGGACCCATTAGATTAAATAATGACATCTAAAACTTCTTTAAAATATTTTATTTCTTGATAAAATAATAACTTTGCTAGTTAAAAAAACATTTCTGAGCAGATATATAGCAAATTTATTGGGTTATTTTAAGAATCTCGTGTCCTTTGAAGATTTTCGGAGTGTCATTTGTTTCGAAGATACAGGGCGATAAAGGTTTTACGACAAAAACAGCGTTTTATTACCTAATATTACATGTAAAGCTTGTTAATCTACATTAACTGCAGAAAATGGCAACCACCAACAGCAGGCTAGGTGGCCGAGAGGGCTAGGGCGTAGGCTTCCTAGTTCTCAAGTCCACCTGGTCGCCGTGGGCATGGATGTTTGTTTGTCCCGGGCTGCGTACAGATATAAAAGGTGCAAAATGACCTTAGTTAATTGACGCCAAAAATTCTAATAAACTAACCAACCAACCTACCACCAACAAGATACATGAATCCAATCTGCTTCTCATTGACTGCCAAACTCTTTCAAAAACACCAATTTCTTATTGCATTATACCCATCAACATTTATCGCCTTTTGTCTTCGAAACTAAGCGGCATTCTGAATATATACTGAGACTATATAGCCATGTTAATTAGTCCTATTTGTAAGCATGTAAGAGCATTAGTTCCGGAGATACCGTAAAATCTTAAATACAGGCCGGGTAATCAAATACACGCCAGTCTGGAATAAAAGCCAGGTGGGGTGTTAAAAGTAGATTAAACGCCGGGTCTTTTTCGGGGAATTTTTTTTAACAGGGAAAAGTCAGGGAATTTTACAAAATCAGCAAAAAAATGCAAAATTGGAACAAAAATTTGAAAAATGTCAATAATATTCTATCAAAATATTTTTTTTTGGTGCTGGTGGTCAGGGGAAATTACGTGATAAACCGAGAAAAGTCAGGGAATTTTACGAAATCGTTTTGCTAGACACCCTGTTATTGGGAATAGCCCTTAACGCCGGGTCTCAAATAAAGGCCGGGTCTCGATTAATCGCGGGGGGTCCAAACCATTGAGACAGACGCCCGAGCCTGTATTCAAGATTTTACAGTGTACGCTCCATGCTATCTCTACACAAATAAACGCACAGAATTGGCTGCTTTTCTTCCACCCAACTTAAACAAAACAAAACAACAAAAAGGTCTTCAAGTTATCACTTCGAAGGTGAACATTGAAAATACATGTATATAGCCAAAGTAAACATTTCTGAAATTGATAAGTGGCGTTTAACTTTGGAAGAGTCATATTTTGACCTTAGCCAAATCCAATAGCCAAAACACCCTGGCAAAATTTTGAATTTCTAATCCACCTTTTCTATTCTTACTGACAACTCTTCAACTATGATATCTTCAGAATGATCATAAGTAGAGTTGAAATTGTAATTCCAAATAACTCCATTATAAATGGGCTTTACTATTTTTTTCTTGCAAATGAAGTTATTTTAACTAATTGCTTAACTAAAAAAAATAAAAACTGCGTATTATAAAAGTATTTCCCTGAATATATCATTTTCCATTTAAATCATTTTTCATAGATTTAATTATTTCTGTTATACTAAAAAGGTTTTCTTTCGTCATTCAAACAAAAGACGTGAAGTAATTTTTCATGTTTTCTTCTTTTTTTAATAGGCTGAAAATAAAGGATCCCAAAGCGAAATCCCTGGTGCTTTTTGGTAATTAAGAAAAATTTAAAAAGATAACATTGGATATTTACAAACTAAATATAGTAGGCCAGTAGTAACACGCGTAATAGATATAGATGAGGTACTAAAATCAAATAAAACGAAGAGTTGAGCAATCAAAACAGGAGCTTTGCGCAATTAAGCTTTGCAAGCTAAGTGCAATTAACTTTTCTAAGCTTGAACAGTTAGTAGTAAACCATGAAAAAGACACCATTAAAGTTTTCCGGTGGCAACGCACGAATGCAAGTAATTACTTGCAATAGATAACTTCAGAGATAACTTAATGTTTCGTGTTCACAATTGGAAATATATTTTTTTTTTTTTTAAATATCCAAAAAAATATTATTTTCAGTTTTTCTGTTTCCACTTCTCCAAAGCGCCGGTTTCGCACATGATCGCCGAGCTAATAACCTAATATGATTTATCAATTTAGCTAAGACGCGCCTTTCACTACAACATCTATCAATTATAGTTTTATTGCAGGCATAAAATCTTGGCGTTTGGGAGATAACGAAGTGCAATGGGAGATTGTCTTTATTTTTTCTCCCACGAAGAAGAACGAGTGGGAGGGAGAAGTAAAAGAGGGATTCTGGTAGCAGCAACTTCCATATAGGTTGCCTCCTATAAAAGGGAGAAGTTCGTCATCAATTGCATCGTTAAGCTCCTCGCTTGCTACTCTTTAATGGTCCTCTTTGTTCCTCTATGTATTTTATATTGAGAAACAATTTTTCCAGTATTTTATACCGAAGTTATTTCATGCCAAATGAGTTTCGCTAGCTCTTGCCGTTCGCGCCTGCTCTGTCGCTGCAATCTGCACCCAATATTTACGACTGCGAAATTCGGAGAGAAGTGGAAGCTAAGGAGGAGGAGGAGGAGGAGGAGGAAAAAGAAGGGAGCGAAAAAGCTCCTATCCTATTCACGAACGCACACATATACGTACACATGCTCCACAAGATCTTTATATAGTATCAATCGAAACCACTAATTACTGAATATTTATACTTTTGTAGAGATAAAAATATGCGCTTTTTAATCACAAATCTTATTTACCGCTGTAACAAACTTTTAAAAAGCCATTAAATGATTTATTTCGAGATACTATAGAAAATTTTGAAATTTACAATTGGAACCAATGGGCGTCCTTTTCGATGTAACTTTTTCGGTTTGTCTATCTTTAATATCCTCTTTTACCTTTTCGGTGTTGAGGATGTTAAATAACCATTGGATTAGCCTACTGAAGCTTTGCTTGGTCTTCCAAGCTTGTTAGTAAAAGAACAAACACAGACATTTATCAACTCAGCGGGATTCGAACCCGCGATTCGCCTTACAAGGGAACTGTACGAACCTGTATCTCATAGTTTCACAACAATTTGAAACATGTTACTCACCTAAAGCTGCTATTTTCTTTCTTTCTAAATAAACCGCGAAAAACGAAAAAATTTGAGCTGACTTAGCCATAGAAAGACTCCGTTGTTAGTAACATCTATACGACATATTGCTCACATGCGAGTACTAGCCAGCACGTGTTACGATGTTGAGTGCGTAACTCGGAAATTACTCGTTGGAATTCGATCAAACTTTAACGGTATACAGAGTTTTATTCCTCCAAAATTCATTATTCTAGGCGTTGCAGAACCTTAGTTATTAACTTGTTGATCTTGATGGCGGTATTTTTATTTTTGTTCATATCTCAATTAGCGTTCAAATTCGGACCCACATTATATTAAAGGAAAATGTTCATTCTGGTCACCTCTGTTATTGCTTACAGTTATACACACTTTTTCAGAATCACACTGTATATGAAGGATATAATCATGAATAATTTACTTATCGGAGAGTTTGATGGAAAGAGGAAAGTAAATGTTTCTATTTTTATTCTAATTTTCCTGCCATTTTCTCTTCTCTTCAGTGTTTCACTAATCAACCAGTTCGAGCAGTTTGTGCGATTTGCTTGCTTTGAAGTACCAGCAGTTTTACTGTTTACCTAGGAAAGGATCAACATTTGCTGCTTGCATTTTCCCTGCGAACGATTTCTCTACCTATTTTAGCCTTTGCGCTAGGCAACTTTGCTTTATTACGAAAAAGGCAACATTGCTTTATTGCGCTAGGCAACTTTGCTTTATTACGAAAAAGGGGGAATACAGTTTAATAATTATGTCTATATAATACAATGCTCTTTATTTGGTCTTTTAAAGCATTTACTTCTTAAAAACATTTTAAGAATTATAGTTAGAATACTATAGTTAGAATTTTATTTTTAACTTAGTTTAAAATTAAACATGTAACTAAAAAAAATTCGAAAACCAAATAACAAAAAAAAAAAAAAGCAACTATGCAACCCAGCAACCCTTTCTCACAATGATTTTATTACCCCTAAACCTTTGCAAAATGATTTTACCCACAACTATTTGTTCATCCACTATACTTTGCAACAATGGTTTTCATCTACAATCCCTTGTAGTTACCATAGTAATGGGATGCACATTTAAATTTTTTTAAATTAAAAAATAAAAATGAAAAAATGTAGTTGTCAACGAACAAATGATGATAATTCAAATGTCAGCTACTTATGATTCGAGCTTTCAAGGAAAAATCATTATGAATAAGTAATTAATCATAAATCTTTATTATCGCATTTTTAAAATGAGCCTAATCACTAGGGTATTATTAATAGCTGCTATTTTATGTTCTTTAGATGGGCGTGTCTTCACACTCCGTAAGCAAAATGTTAAAGAACCCTACCCATTATTTCGATATGTTTCACGTGAGACATCAATCCATTTGTTGGATAGCTACAATAATCCCAGCCATTTTTTAATGAAAAAGAATATTTAAATAAATCATCATAAACTGAATAGCCATCTGATCACAAATCAATATTCTACATAAATATGCCACAACATTTTGGGTGCGATCACGAAGTTTGTAACGACCAGCTTATTAATATTAAATTATAACGAATGCTGATTTCAAAATGAAACATTTTATCTCGGGACTGCAAAATGTTTTGCTAAAATATTCAGAACATAAAAACTCTTAGGAAAAACAAGCCCCAGGTCCATTGAAAATTTACTTATGTAAGTACCTATAACTTTTATGTATCCTCTTATAGAACATTAGAAATTCCCTTTTATAAAATTCCCACAAAGGATTCTTTCTGGTTTGAATTTATTTTTAATTTCTGAGCAACGGAGAAGTTATATGTGCGTGAACTTGCTAACATGCGTATTAACTGCTGATTCAATACAAAATGCTTCAAATTCTAAGATATTTTCTTTAATCGCACTATATAATTTTTACTATATAACACGAAAGCATAACCCCATTTGATGTCCCTATATTTGGTTAAATATTAAACGTCTTCCCTATATGTGGTTCGAGATTAAGAAAATGAAAAATTGAACTGTTGAACCGAACGAAGATTTAATCCCAAAAACAAGTTTTCTGAAAAACTTCCTATAAATAAATCTCGGAAAAAAATATAAATAAATGCAATAGCAACTGAATTTGTAAACAGATTCACATCAACCGCTCACTTTTATAAAAGCTTTAGAGAAACAGTTTTTGTTTCTACAGACGAAACTGAAACAAACGAGAAGAAACCCACAAATGCAAATGTTATCTTTTTCGCGAGGAACAAATTTATTTTTGCTTTGCCGTTTCACCCTTACTTTTACTGCAAAAACAAAATATGGAATAGTGGCAAGATGAACCCGCATTATGTTCCCTACTAGTTTTAAGAGGATCTTATACCATAAGAAGAGAAAACATCTAAAATAAAGGCTAAAACAACAGCCTCAGCAATTAAAAATGATGTCATCGTAGATTATATTTTTCGAGGAATACTTATTTCAGTTTAAAGGCGCGCTTTCTTAGTTATTTCAACATGTCAAAATGAACAAATAATGAAAGAGGCTGCGAATATTTCAAATATATTTCAGAAACTAAGTGCAAAGCATGAATGCGCGGAAAGGTGAGATCTGGTTCTGGAGGTAGATAATTTCAATGTGATCAAAAGTTTCCAAACATCCCTCCAAACAATATTACATGTCCTAAATTGCATATCTATGATGTCTAAGATAATATAAATAGAAACATTCCTTATTAAACTCATACTGGCGCATTATGGAAGGCTTAACAAAGAACTCGCCGAGTTCGAACATGGTAATCATAGGATGTCAAATATGCAACAAGTTTGCAAATCCGCCGTCAACTGTAAATGATGCCAGTGTGAAGTGAAAATCCCAAAAAAAAGTGAAATGGTACTTGTGAAATTATGCCAATTGGAAGTCTTACGTTGAAACGTGTGCTACAGAGTTCAGAAATGCTGCAAGTACAATCGCCAGGAACTGATGACCTAGATTTCCATGGTTTTGCTGCGAATCAACGTTTGGAATCGTACAAATCTCTGAAAGTAGAACGAACAATGGAGACATGTCTTGTGGAACGACGAATTTCGGTAGACACTGGTGATCAAATATTCGAGTTTGAGTCTGGCGAATGGCCGGAGCATGCTTCATTCATTCAAAGCGGCATGGGACTCACTTTCATGGTTTGCATTGAGGAAACTTGATCTAATAACAGGAATTTGACGTCTGTAAATTACCTTGAGAAATGGCAATCTTATGGAAATGGCTGTTAACTCTTTCAACACGCGCGACCTCCCATTGTATGGCATATTCAGATATTAGTTTATTGAAAATGAGCCCGAGTTGTTCGATCGGCCTGCTTGATAATAATCGCAAAGAACACGTTATGAACTTCAGTGACAAACACAACGATCATCATCAATTTTAGGACGAATAGCAAACTATTCCTACGGGAAATTGGATGAAAATATGCCTCGATTGGACGTTTTTGCCGCATAAGCAGAAGGTAGAGCGAGTAATTGCTAATTGCCATCATAATGCCATTTACCCTAGAACTCTGCAGTGTCTGGATATCTTTGATAGCATAATTTATATTTTTGTATATTTTACACAGCGGGATCGATACAAAAGTTAAGGCAAGGAAATAAAGATAGTTAATGCAAAAGACGTCTGCCATAAATCAGTTAATATAAAGAGCGTTTACTATTCGAAGCACTAACTTAAGATGATGATAGAAGGCAATTTGGAGCAGATATACAAAAATAATGACGTTTGTCAAATTATTACAGTCGAACCTCAGCTTAACGAATTTCAGTTAAACAAACTTTCACTTTAACGAATGTAGTTACTGAGAGTACCTGGCATGAAAGAAAGTCGTTCAGCCAATCAAAAACGGACAAGAAACGGAGCATTAAAATCCAGGCATTCCAGTAAGTGAAATGAAACTAAACCGAAAGGAATCTGGCACTTGATTATTCGACAGGTCGGATACGATACTCAGATTACCTTGCTGTTCTTTTATTATTATATCCTTTAAATAGTTAAAAGCATTATAAATTCTGCTTTAAGCTTGACTCTATAGTTTTCCTTGAACAAACAGAGTTTTAGGCGAGGTGGAGGTCGCCATGTTTCAGAAACTCTGAATAAAGCAGACATCTACAATCGATAAGCACTTATACTACGCATGCCTTTTTCTTTCGTGTCGGGCACCATAGTCCCGTTCATATCAACAATACATCACTTTAACAAATTTGTCGAAGCGTTATAATTTGCCAATGTCCATAGTAATAAGTTTTAACGCGAGGTTCTTTTGTCTTCCTTGGTAATGTATAACTGTTTAGCCAATCAGTTCTGAAATATGTGATGAAGAGAAACGATAAACATTAATGACACGAAATGAATTATGAATAAATAGAAATTTAATGTACGAGGGTGGGCTGAAAAGTAATGACTCCAAGGCCATAACACTTATTTTTTAAGGAATTTAAATTTTTTTTTTCAAATGATGGCTTATTTTGTTCTCTTTCAAAAACACCTTATGTCTATGTCACTAGATGGTGTAGATGTACTGAAAATGAAACATAATGGCGATCTACATGGAAGTCAGGTTGAAACAGTGCGCAATGATTGAGTTTTTGACAGCTGAAGGTTGCGATCCTGTCCAAATTCATCGCCGAATGTCAGCTAGCTTTTGACGTCAGTACAGTGAGAAGATGGGCAAGATTAGTGAAAGAACGAAACCCGGCAAGCTCTAGCCTAGCTGATCAACCCCGCAGTGGACGACCAATCACAGCAACAGACGAGCAACATCGAGTTCGTGTCGATCAAATGATTCGTTCCAACCGCCGAATTAAGCAATATGACATCGCTACAGAGCTCCAAATTTCCAAGGAGAGAGTGCACGTTATCATAACCGAGTTGCTGGGATATCGTAAGGTGTGTGCTCGTTGGGTACCGCATATGCTCACTCCTGAACTCAAAGAGAAGAGAAAGAACGTTTGCCAGGATCTGTTGGCCCGGTACGAGCGTGAGGGGATTCTCACGGGATTCTGCAGCGCATTCTCACGGGGGATGAATCATGGGCACATCATTTTGACCCAGAGAACAAACGACAATCGTTGGAATATTGCCATGCAACATCTCCACGTCCCAAAAAGTTCAGGGTTGTCAAGTCAGCAGGGAAAGTCATGTTGACCATCTTTTTGGACTTCCAGGGTGTTGTCCACCTTGACTTCTTGGAACCAGGAACCACGATCAACTCAAAACAGTACGTGCAAACGCTAGAGAAGCTTCGCGTCCGGTTGCTCCGAGTTCGGAAGGGTATGGACCCTATTCTGCAGCACGACAATGCACGTCCGCACACAAGTCGAGAAACACAAGAAGGGTTGTAGCGACTGAAGTTCATGGAGGTTCTACCGCATCCGCCGTACAGCCCTGACCTCGCTCCCAGCGATTTTCACTTG
Source organism: Rhysida immarginata (assembly GCA_023313115.1). Taxonomy (NCBI): domain Eukaryota; kingdom Metazoa; phylum Arthropoda; class Chilopoda; order Scolopendromorpha; family Scolopendridae; genus Rhysida; species Rhysida immarginata. The sequence goes on from JAHWFO010059101.1 coordinate 1,598,950, forward strand.
TTCCCAAAGCTTAAAGAATCGCTTAAAGGACATCGATTCAGCTCTGATGACGAGCTGAAAGACGCGATTCGATCCTGGTGTCGAAAACAACCAAAGGACTTCTTCTCCGACGGGATGTCACGACTAGTGTCACGTTGGCAAAAGTGTGTGGACAGAGATGGGGACTATGTTGAAAAGTGAATAATGCATTGAAAAGAGAACAAAATAAGCCATCATTTGAAAAAAAAAATTTAAATTCGTTAAACAATAAAAGTGTTATGGCCTTGGAAGCATTGCTTTTCAGCCCACACTTGTACATGATCATCGCGCACGTAGTAATTAGAAAATTGATTTTTTTTAATTATTCACTGTAGCTTTGTAACTGAACAATATTTCAATCTCTTTTCTTATGTACTTTTATCGTGTCCGATTTGGTTTCTGCACGTCGTTCGTTAAACTGAGGTTGACTCTATTAACCAGTTTTGACATTAACAATATAACGTCTGTTGATTAGCAACTAAAATTTACGCATCACTCGAAAACCGTGAGATTTAGCATAATGGTGTATGTGATCCAACTTACTTTCCTATCATCTCCATAGATTAACGCATTAAATAAATCTTGTACTTTGTAGATGTGCTTTAAAAAGAAATAATTGGTAAACAATTTATTCTCCTTCATTGATTCCATAGGGAATACTATTACCTAAAGATAGATTTCAATAATAATGCAATAAATAAACCTGCTTATTTTCTTTTATGTCGAACTTCAACCTCAACTGGATGTTGAACTCTTAACTATAGCCTAACGCGAGGAAAAGCTATTATTTTTGGAAATGCTCATGGGATTTTTCTTTCACATTTCAACTTATTAATGCTGGTGATTTGAACTTTTGAACGAATAAATAGATGAAGTTTACCTTTCTTAATTGCTGACGTACAAGGTCTTTCATCATTTTAATCCGATATTTTGACAGTCGATAGATAATAAATAATGCTTACAAAATTTTTCCGCCCCATTATTGCACGCAGTAATTATTTAGAATTCAACTTAGTGACAGCGTAGAAGCCATTTGTTATTGTTAACTCCAAATTTCATAGTGTTTTTCTCAATCCCTCCCCACTTCCTTCCTTTCATCTTCATATATGTGAGCGTTAAAATGGCTATTGCGCAGGCGTCAAAAGGGGAGGGAAAAAAAACGTGTTAAAAAAAAGAAGAGGGAAGAGTGCCTGGGATTGCGGAGCTCCTCTTTTGCCGCCAGCAAGAGAGTGTGGGGGGAGAGGCTAGAAAGGAAGATTCGTAATTTTGTTATCGACGGTGACTATCATCGAATTGGTGCTTTGATAGAGATGAATACCAATCGAAAGCCTCGAAATTCATCATAATTTGGTTAATCTGACGAAAACGATTTAGGGAGAGCGACGTTCCCAACCGCACCAACGCCCAACATATATTCTGATTAATGAAATTTGTCTTCATAATAGGGCGTAGGAGCGCATCATAAATATACAACGCCCGTGTCAAAGCTCGTTATCGACGGTTAGAAAGGGAGAGAGCGCGAGAAAGCGAGAGATGAGGACAGAGAAAACCCCTTCTCGGGCTGTCTACCCCCATTAACAGCAGTTCATCAATAGCGATTAGGAGTTCCTCGTTGTCGTTTCGCAAAGACGGATGTTGGTTTAGGCTTTGACGTCACTCAACAGGAAGTTCACGCAAGAGCAACTAAATCAAGTTGTTTCTTCAGAAACTGAGGACGTGTCGTCTCCACCCCTTGAGGAGGACTTTTTTTTCTTTTTAGCAAGCCAACTTTTTATGAATTGAAAAAAAGACACTCGACGCCCTTTTGTAAGGTTCTAAATTTTCATGTTGATAAATGAACAAGATCCCTGAAAATAAATCACTTCTTGCGGTAAAGTACAAATTTCATAAGCCTCCAACAAAGGGATTTACAAAAAATATTTTATAGAAGAGCTCATTAAATAACAGAGACAAAAAGAAAACATTAAAAACTTAACAGTTCATTTAAAACGAGACTATAGGTATAAATAATGAAATATAGGAGACTGGTGCAACTTTATTGTTCTACTGTTTTAGAAATAAGCAGAAAACATTTTTTTGTCATGTTTATTAACCTTGACCTACCTTTTGACGATACTCTTAAAAGCATAGCGTATTGTTGAATACTTACTTATTTTCAGATAATGCAATCCTTTAGATCCTGTGTCACACGCGCACAAAGAAACGTATATACCAAACAGAGGGCCTTTTCAGTTGAACTCTGTCAACTTTCTGCTCAGCCCTTTCGCAAAGAGAAAGACCAATCCGTTTCCCGTCTTTCTGTTATGTAAAGCCACATTCAAGCGACCTATCGGTGTTAAAACGTTTGATACTGAGACAAAAATGGCCAAATCAATTGCGAATTTCTGGAAAGGTATGCCATCTTGATGCATATTTTAGCGTCTCTGTCATAGTGTAATGCTGCAAAAATGCAAGAATCGTTTTATTTAGCATAACTGCAGATTGAATGAAATGTGGCGTTCACTCAGGGATAAATACTTTGGAAGAAAGACCCTCTCAGTCGATCACCTGTTACATGGTTGCTCAAGAAATTCCACCTAAGCAGAAATTAAGGGTATCTTGGCGAAACTCAATCGAAACATTTATCGTCAGTTAAAGCTCCGACTTCCGTAAAGTCGTGTCACTGCAAAGCATATTGCTGAAAAGAAAGCAAATGCCCTCAAAAGATAAAAAAGGTATTTTATGAAATGAAAGTTAATCGGATAAAGCATGGGTAAAGCGGTAAGATTCGTCTCACTGCCTAACGCCCTACCGATGCAAAGGGCCAACTGAGTGATTTAGTGGAAGTTCATATTGTCAGCGGGATACTAATCAACAGAATATTTGGAAATTCGTCGAATGTCGAAGAACTACAAGATTAACGCAAATTATTATCAGGAGTCCTTTTGGGAGGATATTCTAGGTCTGCATATCTGCATATTCTGCACCAAGAATGTCTTCACTCATCATGACAAAGCATCAAGCCATTTACTGCGCTTCATCGTCAATCACTTACGACGAATGGAAGAGGAGACAGTGTTATTCCATTTTCAGATATCCCAGTTAAATCACCGATGGATTGTAGTGGCTTCGATCTTTTAAAACGGGGCATTAAAAACCGCAAAACCAGAATCCTTGATGGATCCTAGAAAGTGTACTAGCAGGTATGTAATGAAATTCCACTTCTCATTCTGCAAGAAGCCTGTTGTAGTGGAAATTGCCAGCCAGGTCTGTAATCCTATATTAGAGAAAGCAAACGGGGCACTTGCGATGTAAGGTTTCAAACTTGAAATGACAGCCATTCAGAGTCACAGAGCTTACTAGAATGGCTCTCTATACGTAAAAATAGAAAGGCCTTTACGCGATAAGCGTCTTCGGAATCATATAGATTTTTGATAAGCGTCTTCGGAAAATTTAGATTATTGATGAAAACAGGAAAGAAAAATCCTATTTTCTTTCCTATTTTCATCAATAATTTCAACATCTGAGGTTTGGCGTAAAAAAAAACCCTCTTAAGATTATTCTATTATTATTCTTCTTCTAAAATTTAGGTTTTATAAATGTCGAATATTCCGGAGAAGCTATGAAAGACGCTGAAGTCGCTGTGATGCTCTTGGAAGCACTACTAACAAGGGAATCCCACATAGCCTATCCGCTTTAACAATGGAGTCTTTGTATGGTTATGTATGCTCAAATTTTTGCGTTTTCGCGGTTTATTTTGAAAGAAACAAAATGTCGCACTCTCTTATTTTGCAAGCATCTATAGTAACTTCAGATGAATAACATATTTCATTATGGTGGAAATCTGTGACATACATGTTCGTGGTATTCTCTTGAAAGCAATTTTTGCACGATCGAAAGAGCAAGTTCAGTACGAAGCGAAATAAAACATTGAGAGATGCCAACGATCTTCTGCCAATTATTAGTGAACCTGCACCATACCAGCAAAACATAAGGATACTCCAGAAAATGATTAAGTCACCAAATACTGAAATATAGTCAATCATAAAATCCTTACTACCATCATAGAGGACTGGCTCGAGCATGCCCAATGAAAGAGAAGTTAATTCTAACACGATTGCAATACGGTTTCAATTAGTTTGGGTTTCTGCAGGGATGAGGCTACACGCTATACATCGTCGTTTCACCATTGCACCCGGACTTGCCTGCTAAATGTAAGGACAAGCCGCTCCACACCATATACTATATACAGCTGATACGAAACGGGGTGTAACGTAATTCGTCCAACTATACAGTCGCTCCTTACACCATTGAAGAAATTTCCCTCTGAAATCAGTGGTTTCATGTCCTCATTTTCATGCTCATAGCATATCCCCATCGATCGGTAAAAATTCGCCGTCATAACGTGGGCATAAATTGGAGTAAAGAGCGCCTTTTACATTCTCCCACTGAAAATCATAGAGTGTAAGATCAGTGAATTGATTGGTCAACGGTGAAATTCCACGTTGGCAGTACAGCAATTTTGCAATAAAAACACTCCGAACAGAGCATAACAATGCATGCGTATATCCATCAAGAATAGATATGAATTTTGAGAGTTTCCAATTCACTTACACCTTAACACGTTGTTCTATACCAGCGTTTCCCAAAACTTTTCCGCAATGGCGGATTCCTATTATTGTTTGCATGTCAGGGATTCGCACGCTTCAGACCTTTGTGAAAGGGGTTCGTGAGTGAAAAAATTTGTGAAAGTTTGGAATATACTTAATTTATTTTTTAATGATAACAAAGATTTATGGAATGCAAAATAAACATTAACTGAATTCTTAACTGAATTATATCTTAATCTAAGCTGCAAAACAAAAGCTCCACAACACCTTAGTTTCATCTGTGTTTCGTCCACTTCAATCTTTGTATTTCTCCACTGGGTGACTTTTATTCAATTGCTTTTATTATTTATTTTTATTTCTATTTTTTTTTTAATTAAAGGGAGTTCTTATTTTTTAATTAATATACTCAGTCATAATGTATGAAATTTTAATGAGGCTTAGAAACTCATTGTAAATATAGTTTTAACACCCATGCATATTTGCAGAAAATTGTGTAACGAGAAATTCGAAATAAAAAAACAAATATGTAGGCTATGCAAGCGACATTTTATTCGCTTGACAACAAAGGCAAATATTTTTATCACAAGTAAATATTCCACAGCCAGAACATCGCATTAATAGGCTAAATTTTCAAAATAAATAATTACACTCTCGCTGTTTAAGGTTAAATCTATTTCATTTTGTTTTCTCTATTTTACTACATAACATCCTCCAAATGAAGAAAATGCTTTAATTTATTAAAGATTTATATAAAGGATTAAAGTTTGATATAATATTCAATTTGATATAATATTTCAAAGTTTTATAACGTTGAAACTTATTATTTCTTTATGCCACTGAAGACAACATGAACTCACTGTCATCATGTTCCATGAACTTCCATAATCATTCTGTGACTTTGCAGGCCTTGTGACTTGCCCTCTTAAAGTGCAGTCATGAATGGTTGGATCTGTTAGACAAAACCGTCGATGTATTCCTTATTGCTACGGGATCTTTCTACAAGAAATCGTGCCATGAAAAATTTCTGCAGACCATTATTACTGCCATAAACAGTCTGCATGTACGTATTTCAGATAGCAAGACGGGTCAATAATGAAGCTGTCTTCTGCATTTTGCAACGGAAATCTTGATTCATCTGTTTATGCAATATGCTTGAAATTATCAAGCACCTAATTCTGTGATTTGGCTCACACAAAGTGTATTGAGAGCAATGTTACTCGAGATGACTGTCTACTATCATAGCAAACAACATCGTTTGTGAAGTTGTTCCGAGAAGAATGAATCTTTGATAAATTCAGCCTATAGAACATCCACAGTCATTTCCTGTTGGAAATGGCTCATTTTATCCAGGTTGATCACTATACAAACTGAAGCTTAGAAACTTCAATTCACTGCATATCTGCCGATGTGGTTCTTACGTTTCAATGAAAGGTTTTCTTTTAAATTAATGTTTAATAGTTTAAATTTTATACAGGGTATCTCAAAACTCCACGTAGAAACTTTTAGGGAAGGTAGAGAATATCGCGCTGAATCATATTCACATAGGAAAGCTTCATCGGAAACGTCATTCGCAGGAGATAAACACAGTAAGAACACAATACAGGAAGCAGCGTAAAGCGCTTTATTACGTGACACTTAACAGTACAACAATCGGTATACAGGGTGTAAATTTTAAGTTGACAAAGCAGAATAACTCGAAA
>JAHWFO010059101.1:1615256-1632869 GCA_023313115.1 Rhysida immarginata
GTTTTGTTTCTTTGGGATCTCGGGTTTATTCGTACAGTTTTTCAGCGGCCAGAAGGAGATGAACAAATAAATGAAAATGGGGGAGGAAGTGAATGAAAGACGTTTCCTCCGTGGGTGCATAGAGCGTGGAGAGAATTTGGAAAATACAAAATTAATTGTTGTAGATCGGTGCTATTCAATTGATGCTTTAATCGCATGCGTTACGGCGGACCCCCTTCCAAGGCAAGTTGAACGAATATATTTATTTCCTCATTTAATAAGGCCTCTGTTCCAAGCGCAGGTTCCATTCGCCTCCCTCGTTGGAATGCGCTCTGTTCAATTGGTGCGCGCAAAGGGGGGCGCCTTAATTTTATCAGTGGCGCCATCATCCGCTGTTCCCCGGGGAAGAGGGAGGAGGAATAGGGGGTGGGGGAGTGGAGCAAAGCTCGCTACGGGGGCACCAGTTGTCGTTAGCAACCCGTTGTCTCCGGCAAAGCAGACACACACACACACCCACACACCCCACCCTTTCCCCAATCCCCTCCGTCTCTTCGCTCCACGCTGCTACTTTATTGACTGATTCGTGCGCGCGAAGGGAAGTGTGGTGGAGCGTTAACACCCTCCAGAAGACGGCAAAGAGTTCTACAACGAACCCGAACGGCCAGGTGTTTAATGGTGAAGGGAAGATGGAAATGTCAACAGCAGCGAGATTAACAAGGGACGGTCCTTTCTAACAACCGAGTAAAGGACACGGGTTGACGCTCGATGAAGAAAGATTACAAATCATGATGACAGTAATACGCCATTGCTCGGAATATACGAAATTCGCTCCGACGCATCCAAAGAAATCAATTCCGATAACTGGAGAACCGGAAAATAATCGTTGTGCCAGTGCCATCTTTTATTTTTAAGATCGAACTTCTTCCGTAACAGACATTTCGTATTCATGGGAATACATGCAGAAAAGGTTTAACTTTTGAAAAAATAAAAAGAAGCAACTACCATATAATTGCTTGTTAACTTGAAATCCAGAGAATTCTCTAAGTAAGAAAATCCTTTTTTATTTGTAATTTATTTGAAACGGTGCAATAAAAATTACGTATAATAACAACTACTAAAATAATCTTAGCTATAACTACATAAAATCAATAAAACTATAACATTTATTTAAATTAAACATTTAATTTAAAGTTGGCTGTATTGTGTTTTTGAGCGGAAGATAAGCATAGATTTTTTTTTGAAAAGTTAATTTTGTGGTATCGACGAATTTTATGAGAAATATTCTCTGGTGTTTTATGAACAGGGGCGGCTGCTTTACTGTATCTAGATACTCTATGCCTATCTTCCTTTCCAAGCATTTGTATCGGGAATTAATGAGTTACAACAAAAATTTTCTCTAGATTCTAGAATCTAATGAGATCTTACTAGGAATTTATCAGTTAAGTATACTAGGAATTTTAAAGGTGTGTAAACTCGAAAGTACTATTGAGAAAATATAAAATAGCTCTATCTTCTTTCCTTTCGATCGAATGATATATCCCATGCCATATGTTGTCATAGTTCCAAAGACCAAGTGAATGCCTCCCCCTGGAACTCCGACCCCACTTGGACAATTTGATCCAAACTTCTTAGTGATGTAGATCTTGCTTAAAGGAATCTGCATATCGAATTTTATTCTTTTACGTTTCTAAATACCAGGTAGATCACATGGTCCCCTCTAATTCTCACACCCGTAACTCCAACCTAACCTAACAGTAAATAATGTTGATAATGAGAGAAGAGAAAAGTCGGTACCCTCTGAATTTTCCGATGTCATAATTTCCAGTTTCTAAGAAAAAAAAAAAAAAGAAAAGCAAAATTTAACTTTTTACTTAATAATTGACCCCTAACCTAACCAAACTAAATAGTGAAGCTACGTTTCGAATTTCAACCTTCTATGTTAAAGATTGTGAAAAATATGAAGGGGACAAACAGACAGACAGACGAACATTATAAAACCAATAAATGTTCCATTCTTCCGCTACTTATGAATATACTTACTTGAATAGTGGAGAGCAGAGCAAAGTGGATCACTTAATTCTAGGTGAAGATTAAACCTACGCAATTTGAATTAGTTTTCTCAGATTCCCACACATCCAATACCTCAAAGCAATGAGAACAATAATCTGAAGCAATCACAATTATATACTCCAGCATTTTTTTAAATATTAATCTTTTTACAAATATGTGCAAATTATCCACTTTGCTCCACTATGTGGGCAAAGTGGATCAGTGGATGGGGGCAAACAGCATACTCACAGAATAGCCTAAGAGGTACAGTGATCACAGACAATTGTTTTTGGCGAATTGGATGATTTTTCCTGTTTTTGGCGAGCTAGAATATTTCCTGACACTTCGTTTTACGCACTTCTCCAATAGTCTTGGTAGACAATGGTCTCACATCTTTCCTGTTCCATTTTTCCCCTTCATCAATTATCCACTTTGCCCATCCTCTCACTTTTAAAACAAAAAAATTCCATGAGCAACACATTAAGCCTAACGGGAGAAAACTGAGTCGAATTATATTTTCGATAAATCACTAACACACATATCTAGAAGAAATTTTGATCAAACGAGTCATTACTGAACTGCAGCTAAATGATGAAACATTGTAAATTTTACGAAAACCGCATGAAAACACATTAACTTACATAATTTACTTCGTTCGATCTTAACACCTCCCACGATGACTTGGACTCTGTGTGCATTGACTAGGTAACACAGGTGCACATCGTGCCTTTTATCTGGAAAAAGGGAAATGTCCGGCTGATCCGCTTTGCCCCCTATATCCCCACTCTCTCCTATATGCCTAATTTATAATCAGAGTTTCATTTACGCGAAAGTTAATATAAAATGATTTTGTCTCAAATATACAAAAATCGGTTTTAATGCTTCAATTAACAACTCTATTACGCGCAATTCCATGCTTTCAAGAAATTCAGTTGTAATATAAAAGGATTTTTTTAAATGGGAAAACAAAAAATTAATGGCAAGTTAATGGCAAATTCGAAACTATGTCCTTTATTTTAATGTATGCAACTGTACGTTAACAAATTATATGGATATTCGACAACATCAGTCAAAAGCCCTCTAACTCCCTTCGTGCCTCTAGATCAGCTGGATTAAGTGTACTGGATTAAGTGCACACGCAATATCAATTTACTTGAGTCCATTTACATTAATAACACATTAATCACACACAATAGGCCTGCGTTCAGTGTTTGAACAAGCAAAGGCTCGTGAATTTCATTAGGCAGTGGAAAGCGATATGGGTCTAAAAGTGTTCTAAAGAAGGTCTGACATGCGCAACCCCTCATTCGTTGTGCACCCTTTTGCAATGGGTTGTGCACCCATCTTCGAAGATACAGCAATCAATCAGTTGGAGAACCATGACATATCTTTATTGATATGGAAATGAGACTGGCAAAAGAGAAAAACAAATTTGTCACTAAACAATAGATAAAACCTATTTTTGTTCCATCAAGGGGGGATAGCAGTTTGAATAACATCGCCAAATGAAAATTCGCAAATCATACTTGAGGACACGGTGAAACTAGTAGTGCAAGACAGATTGAGAATATTTTTATTGTATTCAAGAACTAGATATATTTCATCTTTAAAAACAACATCAAAGAAAGCAAGAGAGTTTTCTAATGATAAGCTGTATGTTTTTAAATGGTAGAAAACGAATTTTGAAAATAACCTCAACAATACTGCACTTGCCCGGATGCTCAGAATTTGATTATGTTAATGAATCTTAATTAAAACATGTTATCCATTAAGGTTATTATCTATTGAACTTATGAAAAGAAGTTGATTACTTTTATTGCATTAAAATTTCCTTAAAATTTATTTCATTAATTCAGAGCCTCAGCTTTCTATCTACTTGCAGTTGCTGACCATTCATTTGACAAACAACGCATTAACTTCTAAAATTTCTCGATTTCAAAATATTTTTCACATTTACTCTGGAAGGCAGAAATCTAAAGTGAGCAGGTGATTATGATTTGAATGATTCAACAACAAGTTCATTAATAATGGACAAAAACCAGATCTTAATCCTCCAAGCCTTTTCAACGAAATTTGAAATTCAGAAATTTGTTATTCAGGAAATAAAAAAGTTTGAGGCTATGAAATTAGAAAATTCACGCTGAGTTTATTAAAAACATTTTTACAATCGCATTCCGAATACTTCTCGAGATGACTTCATAACATATTGAGTGAAGTCAATCAGTGCATATGGAGTGCCCAGAAAAATACCATGACCAGTAGTCACTAGCTCGACTGGAAGTCTCAAATTTTCGGCATTTCTAATGGTAAGGCTTACCGAGGTGATTTTGATATATCAGCGTTGTAGTTAGTTTTCTGAGTTAATTGATCCACGTTGTCATATGTCTGATAGTTACCGACGTTCAGTATTTGATTTATGGTCACATTATAATTATCCGATATTTATTATGAATTATACGAAATCTGTTCGGTAAGTATTCAGGCATTGTTAATATAACGAGAACGGTTTCTGCGACATCGATGTAACCTGGATTGGAATGCGCATGCGTGAATAATGAAGTCACGACTTCACTGCACTATTGGGGTGCTAGACGCATGAGCATGTTTACTGTGTGGCCCACGCATTCAAAATGACTGAACGAGGAGCAACGAATCTGCATAAAATTTTGCGTAAAGCTTGAACATTCCTCAGAGGAAACTATTCGGATGATTCAGAAGGCTTTCGGGGAAGATGCAATGAGTGAAGCGCAAATTTGAGGCACAAAGTTCAAAGACAGCTGAGAATTATTGAAAGTGATCTATGTTCTGGAAAGTCTGGAAAAAGCAGAACATATGGTTGAAGGGACTGAGCCGTCATTATGTCTTATGTTCTTTGTTATATTTTTTTGTATCTTGCAATTTTCTTCAATAAATGTTTCTATTTTTCATACCACATAACTGGATACTTTCCACAGAAACCATAGCAATTATTAGTTATGTTACATGAGTCTACTAATATATATATTTTATCCCTCTTAATCATATTGACAGAATTATGAGGATAAAAGAAACAAAAGCAAAATCAAATAAATTCGAAACAATGCGAGATACAGAAAAAGAGATTGCATATTGGTGATCACTGTAAAATTCTATCGCATCTACATTTCCCCCGCCATTGGTTTTAATTGAAATAAACATATCTTCTTTAGAGGAAAATAAATTCGGACTCTTTGGACTTGTAGTTGACCATTTAACCGGAACAGAAACTTTCTATAAAGAGGAACAAACATATCAGTCACATAGGGATGGTTTTCAAATCGATCTCTAAATATATAAAATTATGAACGCAGACAAACCGGAAAGAGTTTCATGTCTTTTGAGGCCATAACTATATTATTTAAAGTAAATTCAGAACATTTAGATCAAAAACTTTTTAAGCGCTCCTCAGAAAATAAAATAGTCGGGAATTCGTGTCTTAATACTTTGCAGTCTTCTTTACCATTATTATCTCATCCTTATATCTCTTCGTTTTGAAGGCAAAATGCAAATAGACCTGAAGAATTTCATGGAGTGGAGTTCAGAAGAGCTTTCAAATCTTCATGTTTTTTGACTTCGTTAAGCCTGCTCCAAGAGCCTTCTTCGAGGCTTCCATTACTAAGCACACAACTTCAGTCATGAAAAGCAGCTGTTCTGCGACTCTTATTCGCGGTTATGAAGTTTGCAAAGGAAATTAGAACGAGTGCCCTTTCACTACAGCATCGATATAGGCTTAAAGTTTTCTTCTTTTTTCTTTCTAAAATCCGGATTAATTTGTGTTTGTTTGGGTTAATCCAGCTCGCTCGAATGCAAACAAGATGGCCGGATGGTTACCCTCTTTGACAAAGAGGGTGAAAAAAATTCAAGGAGAATGAAAGAAAGGAAAAAATTGGAAAAGAGAGAGAAGACAACAACAAAAGATATGAGAGCCGTGTGGATAAGCGCTCCTTTTACCACGATACCAGATTAAGCGCTCCGGAGACGCTCGAGCGAACACTCAAAATCCTTTTTCGTCAAAGGCTCTTCCGCCCGACCGTGCACTGTACTTTTGGGGTACGGGAGGTCCAATGTACGGGACCGTTGCTTTCAGAACATCCACGGCTGAATAATTAGAATTCCTGAGCGCGCGCCTGTTAAGCGGCGATGAAAGGTCATCTGCCACGAGCGCCATTCTCGTGACGGGTGAGCGAGCGTGTTAACCCTTTACTTTTAACCCTGGGATTGTGAGAAGCATCAAGTCTCACGTTTGCTAAGCTCCACCGCATCTGATTCGCCATCTCTTCGGTCACTGATAAAACTTGGCTGAACCCAATTTCAACTTAATTTCATCCACCACTCCAAAGTTGGGGCTGTAATCCCTCGCTTTCCGATATCCATCGACGCATCTGATGGACCCTTCTATTCTCCTCTCCATTAACAAGTTAATATCGTCTGTTGTTTAATTTTAAAGCTGATAAACGCTTAGAGAGATAATAACAATTAAAACTGAACAAATCCGATTCAGTGTGCAATAAGCCTCCCATCATTGAATACGTGGTTATCATTTACATTCTAGATGGCCAAACTTTCTCCATGTATTAAACAACTTAAAAAATGTAGGGAATCTATAAGAACAGACATTATACTGTACATAATTTTAGCATGAAAAATTTAAATCATATAATCTTCAGACTTTTCTCAAAGGACTCATGTAATTATTTTATATTCTATTCAGTTTACTACTCCTTGTAGTTCACTCTAGAATACCCTCCAAAAATGAACGTTTCAAGCTTTACCATTTTTTCCGCAACTTTAAACTAAACTCAAAACGGAAAAAGTTACTTTCAGTCTTTATTGAATAGCCTTCTAAGGCTTTATGCAATACTTCGGTCGGGATATATTGACCTATTAATGGAATTTGGTCGCTCATCGGATTTTGGTGAACTTTTTTTTTTTGTTTGGTTTGGAATTTGCTGTTGAACAAATATGCAATTGGAATTTTTTGTATATCTCTTATGGTTTTCGAGATAGAATTTGGATATGTCTTAATTTGCATATTTGAGATAATGAAAGGTACTCCATCAGATAGGACACCCTCCAGTTCCTATTGCGTTTCCTGCATTGGAATTTGCGTAACTACATTGGTATCCAAGATTAGAAGGGGGTAACAAACTTTTACCTCACCCTGAATACAGGGTGAATAGAAAAGTCTGAATGTGAATACAAATACCCACCTTTTATTTTTTGAACACCCCCCTTTTTATGTTAATTTTGAATGTGTCCTAATTTGCATATTTGGGATGATGAAAAGTGCACCACGGGATAGGCCACCCACAACTTCCTATTCATTGGATTCATCAAAACTGACATATCTGCTTCGGTTCATAAAATAAAAGGGGGGTTTAAACTTTTGTATTCACCCTGTATATAAGTATGCTGTTTTAACATATGTTTACTGATGCCTAAAGCATTTCACAATAACTTAGAAAATCAATAAAATATAGGGCAAGTCAAAATGATGGACTCGATTTCAGAAGTTAACTATGTGAAATCTAATGAACATATGGTATTGTGAGACGTGCTACGAAAGGTAAACGTCCAAAGTTTACTTCAAACACATCACATCACATCACAGATGTTCTAGTGAGCGCCTTGCGTAACCTGACTCACATCAAGCTGATAATCTATTTCCAGCCAAATCTGTCGTAACATGTCGTAGTCAATATCAGCAATGGCAGGCAGTGGTGGTACGTACACATGATTCTTTACAAACTCCCCAGGAAGAAATCACATGGAGTCAAGTCGGGGGAAATGAGGTGGCCAACGAAGGACATGTCGATCCCCCAGAGATACGTGGCCTATCCGACGTTGTTTCAATGCCCCATTGAGATAACCCCTTTGTGAAACAAAACTGTGAAAGTTAACCTTTCGAAGCACATGTGTCGCATTATGATACGTTTATTAGACATCAAAGAATAAATATCTGAAACCGGGTCCATCATTTTGACTTACACTATATAGAGCAAACTACAATAAAATTATCATTCTGTCTCTCCATCCGCAACAATGCCATCAAAGCAGTGAATGTATCGTTGCAACGATGTAAAAGTAATATTAGGGACAGAAAGTAAATAAAATTTAAACTACTGAAATACGCACTCAAAATGCAGGGAAGCAACCGACACTATATGTAGAAAAGCCTTAGGAAACAAGCTTGGCTTAGACGTTAGCTTTTATTTTTATTACATTAATACATTATGGGGCCACTTTTTGCTTTAATGAGTGCAGCTATCCTTCGTAGTAAGTTTTCTACTAATTTCTGGAAAACTAATTGCGGAATTCTTTTCCACTCCTCCTGCACAGCAAAGAATTTTTACCAAATATCTAATTCTACGCTCCAATTCGTCCCAAAGACTTCCTATGGGATTGAGGCCTGGGCTTTGAGCTGGCCGGTCCAAAAGTTTATCATCATTCTGGCCAAACCATTTTTTTTATATCCCTTGCGGCGTGGCACGGGGCGTTGTTATGCTGGAAATGAGGCAGATCTCTACCAAAGAATTAGCGCAGCGTAGGGAGCATGGAATTGTCCAGAATGTCGAGGTGGTTCGTAGACTTCATGTTTTCACTTAATCAACCAATGGCCCAAGTCCAAATCACAAAAACCAGCTCCAAATCATTACAGACCCTTCTCCAAACTTCATCGTTGGGCGATACAGTCTGGATGAAATCGTTCTCCAGAAAATGCGACACCCATATACACGTCCAGCTGATTCTCAAAGTATAAATCGTGATTAGTCACTCCACAAAACGGGCTTCCACCATTCTAAAGTGCAGGAACGGCGAAATAAACATCATTCAAACGTCGTTTAGCGTTTACAGGAGTGATGTAAGGCTTGTGTGCACTTGCTCTATAATGAATGCAGCTCATTGCGGATAGTTTTAGTGCAAGCACGAAGTCCGGTGGCGTTTTCAGTTTCAGCTGGCATGATTTTCCGACCATCCGTCTCAAAGTTAACCGAGCCCGACCTGTCAGTTTACGAGTCCTGCCAGGACGCGATTTTGCAGCAGTTGCGTCACTAGTTTTCTATCTTCGAATCACATTGGCTACAGCCGATTTTAGATTGAAACATCACCATACCTCGTTGAAACTCTGTTAGTTCACTTCCGCTGGCATTCCGTTTTTTCAACAAACTAGCTTTTTAATAGGAAGATGCATCTTATATATGGGAGCATACAACGTTATGCGCATGCGTTTAATTGAAATCGCAAACAAAATTTGCATATTTTGTCAGATGTCCGAATACTTATTTCCATATAGAGTATACAGTCTAATGCGGTATAGCAAAAATATACAGTTCTTAAGTCCCGATTACAGTTCTCAAGAATTAAATAATTTTTCGTAAACCCCTTGATAACCAATTGCAGAATTCTGTCTGCGATAAAGATAATAAATTTTTAAAAATTTCATTATTTTCAATGAATTTTCTTAATTGCTGTTTTCATTTTATAAGAAAATAATCTTATAAACCTAATGAGAAGCCTTAGATGAGCAATTATATTCGAGGGAGGTAGTAGGACACGACTTTATTTCAAATGTAACTTAGAGAATGGGAGAAATAAGGGAAATATTGATTAATAAACTCTTCTGTCATTACTTGAAATGGATTTTTCCTTTAATTGTAATGAAGCGATATTTTTTTCAAGAAAAACTTCTAAGACCTCTTACATCACTGATTACTTAACGTCTAAGATTAGCTTTTCTTATTTTCCATGCCAAACGCAACTGCGTTAAAATAATTTTAATTTTAAATGCAATTGTCATACAAAGTTAATCCAAAAGGCATGGTTGAGTAGAAGTGGGCAAGCGAGCTTGAGACGACTGAAGATCCTCCGATTTAAATTATACACCCAATTATACGGGGCAAATTAAAACCGACACTCATCAACTTTGATCAACCATTGAATTAAGTTGCAAATGTCTTCTAAATACTTCTTGTCTGAATAGAAATAATTACGTGCGATGCATATAAATGGAAATTATTACAGGCGTAATAAAGATTATCGTTAGAGCACGATTACCCGTTTGTAGAAACTGTTGTCGTCTTCACACAAATTTCGTAGATTTGTTTAATTAGGGGAGGGTGGGGCCAATTGAAAATCCCTTCGTCCGCCAGACTCCGTCGAACACGCGATATCTAATGCTAATCTTCTGCGACTTAAATGGAATGAACTTGTTCGTCTGCTAATTCATTAATGATACAATAGGTTTCATTTTCTACGAGAAAAGACAGAAAAACGAATCAGTTTTGTCTATTAATTGTGTTTGAAGTTGGCATAAATGAATTGGCGGTAACAAATCGTTGGTTAATAGCACTGCATGCGTTTCTGTATTGTGGAATTGTCGAAGTGGTTTTTGATTTTAAATTCAGCTAAAAGGACACGTAGATAAAGGGCAAAGCTGAAATCCTATATGCTAAGCCTCTTCAACTCTCTCAAATAATCATATTTCAATGGTGCTCCATTTTAATTAATTATTTAATTGCTAAAATGCCCTTGGCGAGATTGGAATTTGGTTAAATTCGTTTGAAAGAAATTTAATTTAATAATTCTAATTTTTATCTGATTTGCGCGTGTGAGATCTATCTTGTTTTAAATTCACCCTGTTTTGGAATTTTATAAATATGAAAAAGCAATATCTAAACTATGCAAAATATATACTTTACTATTATAACACAAAAAAAGTAGAATGCCATGCACATACTTTTATTTTGTTCGATTAAATGCTGGATGCTGAATACAGTCTCTATAATTTTTAAAATGAGCAAAGTATTTTCAAAAACTATCCAAATATTATATACTTTGTTGTAATTCGTTAATGATTCTGCATTTTGTAATTGTTCAAGTCAAATTTCATCATAAAACCAACTTGCCGAAGAAATGACAAGTTTTAATGCTGGAGTTATTTTTCGATTTTATATGCGCAAAAATCTAGGTCAACCTTCAACGACCCTTGTATATAAGGACCTAGATAAAGTGAAGAGGAGAAATGAAGTTTTAATCGGTAAATTTACACTGAATTAAACAAAATCAGTAATTTAATTCATTTTACAGTTATGGACATTTGTTCTTTCTAATTGCTCATAGTTATTTTCTACAAATACATGAAGTAGAAATTGTAAAAAAACAATGCGTGTTGTAATGCCACTTGCCTGTTTGTCATTCTTCCCGACAATAGCTGTGTTCACAAACACATTTGGCAGGTGAGATGATATCGCTGTCAACAACCTTTAACAATTTATTTTAACATACTTATTACAGATTACATCAAACGCATGTTTATGAGCCCAACCAATGCTTAAATCTTAAAGCTGACAATGTTTAAGCATCAGATCACGCTTCATATCTGCATGGCTGTGATCTAACGAATGGCGTCAGATATGGTTTTTGGTGGGAGACGTGGTTTATCTTTTTAATGTCAATAGCTTTTGAAAAAATCATTTTAATATTTTTATTAAAGATATACGTATTCAGCGTAAGGTAATTTGAATGAAATAAAGCTTTAATTAGAGCATTTTGAATAATAATTTAGAAATTCATTACATTAAATGTCCATTTATTTCAAGATTTCAAATTTTCACTGTTTCAAGTAACACATTTGATAAGAGTGAAAAAAAAAAATACCACCAAAAATATCTTTACTCCGCAGCTATAAAAATTTTTTAAAAAATAACTATTTTAGAACAAATAAACTATTTCTTTATGTTGTTTATATATCAATATTACATTTATGTAATTATTAAACATTTGACTGAAAATTCCAGGAGCTTTCATGAGAGTACATTGGCTAGGCGCTAAGCAGTGAAGCCAACTTCCATGTATTCAGGCGGAGCTTTTAGTAACAGGGAAATACCAATTATTGCTTATTTCTAAGAACCTAGAAAGCAGTACAAAATTAAAGAAGAAAGGCTTTCAAGAAAATGCACAAAGAGAAGTTTTATGATTAAGAAATAGTTGACTAATCATTAGTTAAAATTAAATTGTCAACGATCTTTTTTTTTTTTTTTTATTTATGCTCTTTACATTAGCGATCTTCAATAAAACTTGGTTCCAACTAACGGATTGCTCCGGTACTGCAAATGTTATAAAAATGTTGACAGACATGAGTGTCTTGGAAACAATGATAAGCGTAATAAACTCAAATACTTGATGAGCCCACCATAGTTGCATTATAATTATTTTATCTGGATTTATACTGAGATAAAGACAGCGTTTATTTAGATGAAGTATTCAAACATTTGAAAGTTTCATCTAATATTCGATGTTTATAAATTAAAGAGCAGAATTAAAGAGCATCTTCATGTATGACTATAAAAACTAGAGAAAGGCTATCTCTTGATCGTCTTTTTACCGCACAATTTCCGTTGTGACCAGCAATTTTTATCTTAGGTCACATACCATGAGGTTAAGGTCGTCCTTATCTTTCGAACATTCTTGACAAGTAATGGTTACTTTAATAAAGGAACGTGTCAGCTTCTTCCAGTGTCCGAGAGAGCTGGGGCGTAGGCTTTTTAGTTCTTGAGTCGTCTGGTTGCGGGTTCGAATCCTGGATTAAAATATTTTATGAGTGGTCTGCATTAAGATATTCTCACGTGAATAAGGAGCAAATGAACTAGATGTTGGTACACCCAAAAACGACTTAAACCCAGAAACTTGTCTTTCCAACTATCTACATTGCCTGCAATTTTTTTACATAGTTGCTCCTTCAACATCGTTATTCGCAAGACTACCATTGTAACCGTGTCTTATCGCGACTTGAATTATTAGCTCAGAATGAATGCAGCTTTCTTCTAGTTTTATTAAATAAGAGTAACATGAGATGAATGCTTCCGGAGTGTTTGGCATTGTCAATGACAATTCGGTACAATCTTTTATCGTACTGAATGGGCATTTCTTGAAAGTAATAATAATAACTGGAGATTCGAACCTGTACTTTTGCAAAAGTTTAGATTATAAGGGAATTAATTATCCACTTTTTAAGGAAATACATCGAAATATCTGTGAGCTTAGTCTTGTAATCGCCTGTAATTTAGTCTATAGCGTTTGACGTTATTGGAACATTTTGTCTTCAGTAAAATCAATCTGTCTTCAGTAAAAACAGAAAGCAAGAAATATTACAGGGATGGTTAATATTTGCGCTATCTTGTTGGAATGTTGCGTTTCCCAATATGCCTCATTGTTTGATGTAAGGAATAACATGATCCTGTAAAAATCCGTAATAGCGAGAACTTGTGATAGTCACTGTTACCAAAACATCATCATTCTGTTCTTCGAAGGAAATCCGTCCAATGTGCACGGATCAAAGTTGCAACCATTTCTGTGCTTAGCTACACACTCTAGGGCCAAAAATTAAACTAAATAGATTCATTTGCATATTTTATTATTGGAAACATTTCCGCATCATACCAATATGAACATGTTAAAATATCATTATAATCTGTTCATTAATAAAACCATTATCAGCTTTCAAAGTGAGTAAGGTTTGTTTTGGGTAACCGTAGAAGACGAAAGAGACGGGTCACGGAGCGGTAAAGTCACCTGACCATCAATGTAATCTTCATTGTTTTCATCTTGGATTTTAACAATCAGTATTATTTTGTTTGCTAGAAACAATGAAGATTGGATTGTTGCTCAGCCTGCGATGGTCAGGTGACTTTTCCTCCGGGCCTGTTATTTTCGTCAGCTACGAATTGTAATGTGATGACCCTTGAGTTGAAAGCGCTTAGCATTGTTACCAATTTAACTAACTTATCTTTAAATTGTTGCCAATATTAATAACTATCTTTTAATAATATTTAGAGCACAACTTAGTTTTCTATCTACAATAAATAGCCGCCCGGACGGACATTTGGACAGGCAGATAGACAAAGCGATAAGCATAGTTGGTTTAAGAAAACGACTAAAAACTCTAAAAAAATAACAGTACACCATGCTTGTCTGTCAGGCGGATGCAATCCGATATTTTCAGAAAAATACATCTGAAAACCCACTTACCAAAAAATGGGACTTGAAATATTAATTCAAACGTTGTGTATGTTAACGGAGCAGTGAGTTTTATATTTAAAAACATAACGCTTTATGTTTATTAACTCATTAAAAGTAATTTTTACAATCAATATAAAACACGTTTGTGTAGATTTGTGTAGACTTTCTCTTCAACAAAAGTTACGCATTTCATCATTATTTTTTCATTATTTATTTAGTGACCTCATGTCACTTATTTATTTTTTATTTCTTATTCCCCAACATTCATTTCGGGTGGAATCAAGCATCGTCTTGTACTCTCCCTGCAGATAGACCAATTTTCTCTTTCCTCCCTCCTAATTTAAAAATAAAACTTCATAGTTTTACAAGCATTTAGGCTTTGGGAAAATATCGAATAGAGAAGAGCCAGAGAGAAAGAGAGAGATAGAGCGAATGAAGGGATAAGACGCAGAGAAAGATGGAGGAGCAACATTTTGTTGGAAAAACATCTTCCGTTGGGATTTGCGCATGTTTGCTCAACGCCACCTGTCGACAGGAAAAAAGGATTCACTCGTTATTGCATTTTCATCCTTTTTCCCCCTTTTTTATTTAAAAAAAAAAGAGAAAAGAAGGTTGAGGGGAAGGGCGAGAGGAAGACCGAGAAAAAGGAGAAATAATATTTCGATTTCTTGTCACTTGAGAAACACTTCTTCCTTCGCTCCGTTTTCAATTCTATGCAAAATCCTTGAAGGATCAGTGAATGTGACAAGTCATTCGACCCGTTCTCACCTACAAACCATTAGATTCAATACGAGCCATAGAACTTCTCAACTTACTTTCACCTGAGGGGGAGAATTTGATTTCATAAATAAAATAACCAGACTGCCGAAAGGCGAAAAGTGTTTCCCACCACTTCAATATTTTTTTTAAATTCTTCATATGTGATACAGTTAGAGCAGCATAAATAATAATTTTATTTATGATAGCAAAGCATATTAGGTATATGACACGCGAAAAATATTGTTTCTGTTCTTTAATGCTAAACAAAATTCGAGCGTTACCATATACGTTCAGTAAAACCTTTGATATAAATCTTGCACCTTCAAGGGATGAAAACATTACATATCATCCAATGTAACAAGTTTGAATAAACCATGCGGCAAGTAATTAGATGGAGTGTCATCACTGCTGTTTAAGGTCTACACTGAAGATTTCATGCTCAGAGTCCCCAAATGCCTGCTTCTCATTAAATATCAATATTTCTGCGTAAATTTAAAGTCGACTGCTTTGAACGGCGTTCTACAGTACAAGGTTAGGTAGACTTTCTTTGTAACCATTTCGCTAGTTATTACGTCATGATCATTTCTTTGCAAGCATTTCCAAATTAGTCACTCTTTTACAATATTTGCGTACTATTATATCTAGGTGTACAATGAATGATGTAAAGCACGGGTCTCCAATTATTACAATTATTTTGCTGAGGAGGGCACAATAGAAATTTTAAAAACCATCGAGGACACAGTTTATTGGATTAACGATATAACTTGATTAATGCTTAAGGTAAACTAACTGCACAGTAATCGTGAAAAAGAGTTAGCGAAATATTCTTTTGATAAATGGTGAAGAGTGGGAAGTACGTGTTTAGCCGACCCCTGATGTAAAACATCGAACCAAAAGGAAGCGAAAAAAGGCAGGTTAATGGCAGGGGTCGCAGAAGGCTTTCTAAAACTTCGAAGGTCCATAGTAAAACAAATAACAGCAGCTTTTAATGATGGTAGCAATGGGCAACTCGAATAGTTTTTGCGATAAACAATAGCACGCTTTTTGTGAACTTTGATGGTTGGAAACATGTTGCATGGTCTTATGAATCAAGATTCCTGTTGCTTCACGCAAATGGGAGGTTCAGAATTTTAGCGAAAACATCATGGATCCGTTCCGTCAACTGTTAACCAGGGAAGCTGGATGTTAGCTATTATGCCATGAAGTATATCTATCAACTGGACAATGTAAAATGTCAAAAGACTCGTCAGGTCAGAGGATGGTTGATGGCATGTAACAGCGAATTCACATTACGACAATGGCCTATACATTCATCAGATCTCAACATCTGTAGACCATGGGACAAGTTGAAAAAGGCAGTTCGTAACATACCTTCATCACCATTGAATCGAAAAGTAAATATGATATATTTAAGATGACGTGGGGTCAAGTTTTATCAGAATGTTTCGGACAGACTGGAGTTAATGTCACGATGCATTCAAGCTGTACAGGATATAGAAGAAGGATGTTTCTACGCGTTACTAATAAGGTATTCCTATGAAATTGATAACTCGAAATATAATGTTAAAATAAGTATTCTTAAACTATTCGTAAAAATTATTTTTAAAAAAGTAAGAAGAACAATAGCAGAAATGTCAGTTAAGGATATCAAGCTATTGGTTTTCTTATTTTGTTAGCCCCTTTATTCATCCTTCCTATTTCAGTTTTCATATGTTCATTTCAGTAGAAATAAATTTATCTTATTATATGTAACGCATCCGCATTCTGGTGAATCCAATGCAAGGAGCTAGTCTAGCTGTCTAGCAGTTTTCCTAATAAGATACACGCCTTTTAAATTAGAATTTTAAAAAAAGGCAAGAGCAACCCTAGTGCAAACCCGAATCAAAGTTTTGGCAATAGAGGTGCAGCCACCGTGAAGCCGCGCTCGCCGATGAAGTAGCAGCGACAAAGGGGGCAACGTGAGCATGCGCACTGGCGTCGTCACTGTCTCGTTCTCTATCGAGCCAAAGAGGGAGACCAGGTAATTAACTCGGCGACCATGGTCCACTGCACCAGACGGTCGCTCTTATTCTCAGCGGAGGAGGTCAACGCTGACGAACCCTGACGTTTGAACCTTCCCCACGGACTAATGACGTCACCAAGAATGAAGTCAGCGACCAAGAAGATCCACCAACAGGTTCCAAGTTGGATTAAAAAGATTATACAGGGGATTTCTCTCAAGCATTGATTCTACATTCTTCACAGTTCACTAATTCCACTGTTTATGGCATGAAAATTCCATCCCTCTTCAAACTGGGCGTAAAAACAGTCAACAAAGTAGCTTCCGTTATACAACCAACAACGCAATTGATGATTACTTTTCGCAAGGATGCTTTGGTTCGCACAATACAACAAAAGTGGTAACGACATTCTTTTCTCACGTAACACGTTTTGAGAGGGAACAACTGTAATTATTAATCATTAAAATAATAAAGCTAATCTTTTGAATCACATCAACAATAACTTTATTAGACTGCTTCAGATAGCCGTCTCCTGTTAAAACAACAAAAAAAATCTGCCATTTTTAAGAAAAAAGCTATTGGTAAATAGTTCATTGACTAAAATAGGTTATTTACTAAAATTCATTATGGATGAATGAAACTATTTGCATTAAAAACATCTTGGAAATCGATGCAAGTCCACTGGGACTGAAGATGAAATCAAGACTCGAAGTAAAATCATTTAAAGCAGTCAATTTTAATTTTCCTATATGAAATCTAATTGGCCTATGCAAGGTGGTTCAGAAGATTG
>JAHWFO010059101.1:1632969-1684410 GCA_023313115.1 Rhysida immarginata
AACATGTCTTACGGCAACGTTTTATTTTGAGACTTCGTGATGACACTTCTAGTCGGTGTTAAAACATATTCGTATAATGAAATCGCACATATCCTGGACACTGGATTGGCAGAAGGGGTCCGGTTGAATGGCCGCATTATTCCCCTGACTTGACAACTTTTGATTAAATTCATCGTTTCCGAAACACCAGTCGATGACCAGGAAACACTTCTTGCAAGAAAACTTGAAACATCTGACTTAGTGCGTGGAATGCCAGGGATTTTCTAGAGAGTGCACCAGAGTTTCGCCAATGTTATGCTTGCCAAGGAACAACTTGAACATCATTTGTAACACGGTGCATAGGTACCGCACGATTGTATCTATGCTGATGTAACCTTTGCTTGATAAATGCTGCTAACCCTACAAGTATTTCATTGGCGCGCTGTCAGATTAACAATCGAGTTCCAGTATAAAAACCTTTAAAACGTACCGGGTGTTTCACAGGGTATAGACTAAAGAAAAAGGCGAATAACATTTGAACGGAAAAAGATCTTTATTTCAAACTTTCAGGATCAACACTTGAGACTAAAGGAAATTAACAGATTAAGTTATCAAAATGCTTGCCGTCGAAGCAGACAACGAAACGAAGTCTCTACTCAAAGTAGGTGATAACATGATTGAGTTGTTCTGTTGTAATCGACTTGATCACATTTGGCGTATACAACGGCAGTACTGTATTCGTTGAAAATAAGCCTAATCCGTTTCCTTCGTCTTCCTGCATGTGTACAAACGTTCACGGCACTAGCTCCACCTGTTGACGAGTTATTCAACTAACAAGTTGGTCATAGCCTATGAAACACCGGGTATATATATTTTTAACGAAGCTCCAAAAGAAAACATGGCCATAAGATATTTTGATCAGAACTGCCTCCTCTAACGCGCCTTCAATTTCCCGCCCCTCGAATCATTCTGGAAAAAAGAAATGGAGCATTAAAAATAATTTTTTTCTTTCAATAGCACTCTGCTTATTCCGAATACATGTCCGTATTCTTTCACATTATCTAAAATAGATCTGGGAATTCAAATTCCTATTTAAGCCTTGTAAATTTTGCAGATTGCGACGAATAGAATTTTATTCATGAATAGTACACTATCTTTTATTACTTGAAACCAGGGCTACCAATATCTTTTCAATGACAGTAGTAAAAATGACCATCTAAAAAGTACCAAATTGTGCAAGAAAATTACCAAATAAGATGAAAACTTACAATAAAAACAGTTCTATAAATTTTAGGTAGGTCTTTTTTTTAATAAAATATTAATGTTTTATCAGGTTTTTACTCATTGTGATTGAACAAAGAAAGTCTAATTGCTAACAATAATATGTGTAATTCATGCTCAGAACGCATGACACGTTCTCGCGCATTTACAGTCTGCCAATTAGAATATTTTTTAAATTTACTGCAAAATTATTATTATTATTTTAATTTCCATAATTTATTGCAATTAAATTTATTAAATTTGTTTAAGTATACTTATGTTTAAGTATCAAAGTGCCAAATCTCATACAAAAATGCCAAACTCAGCATCCGCAGTTAGATGAAAATAACTTTGGTAATTAATTAATTATTCTTAAATAAACACCTGGTCTCATTAATAATTACCACAATGATATTTAAAGAAACAAGAGTTATCCCTAAGACTCAAATATTAGGAAAAAGAGACTTAGGATTTGCGATCGTAAATATCTACTGAATTTAAATTAGCCACGTCCAGAATATCCGGAATTGTTTTAATCCCCGTCAGAGTCTAGGAATGAGCGCAAGTTTTCATTTAGCTGTTTATTTTTGTAATAGGGAAGCTTCTCATATATCATTTAGGAATTAACACAAAGCATAATTTTAACTACATCAAACTTCGTTATGTAAATGAGAAAAGATGTTTGCTAAATTAGGCGTTTCCCTCCATCCCCAGTAGCGACATTTCTGGGAGATATAAATCGATATTGAATCTGTTATTAGATAAGTTTTTTTTCCGTTTCCCTTAGATTGTCTATAGCGGTGGCCGCCTGCTAATTTTGTTGCGTTTTCGATGACTGTCTCAACTATTCGTCATAGACGACAATGCTTCTATGCTATAAGCAGCACGAAAAAATATTTTACCCACATATAAACTCCAAATTTCATCGCAGAGATATAAAAGTTACACTGTTGAAAAGAGGAAAGCCCAATTTTGTGCAACGTTCCATTCAGTTTTCGATCTGTCGATATATGCCTATCAGAAGCTTTGACGCCCGTCCTCCCACGTTAAAGAGTAGGTAAGACACGCTTGGCGACTAAGAGACGCACATCCTAAATTTCTGATTATGCACACACGCAGGCGAAAAAATTGTGTACATTCCTTCATAACTACAAAACGAGTCTCTATAATTCACTTTAATTATTGTGTTTTCCAAAAAAGCAAACCCCTGTATAAATATCATTGAAATGTATTTAACATGGGCGGGCCTTATTCATGTTCTCCAAAAAAACTTAATACAACTGAAAATGACTACTGAAAATGGAGATATCATAAGAGACTCTTCAAATTGTACATAATGCTCTGAATATATTTAATTTATTAACTTAGTTCATTAGAGGTTCCTCTACATTGAAATGACAAAGCTCGACGCCATTTTGTGTTGCCTCTAATGAACAAGGAGCAAAGGGTGTGGCTCTGCGTTAAAGTGGAGAGGGGAGTGGGAGCAAAGGGTGTTGCCACCATCTGCGACGAAATATTTTCCTATTACGTCTTAGAAAAATACTGGGAAAGAGTTCAGGTCAATCGCGTATTTCCTTAAATAACAACGGCCACTATTTGGTTCATGTATGTTACTGAATAAATGTTAGCATTTCTACATCGCAAATTTTTTAAACTACGAATACTTGAAGTAAGTGGTAATCACTACCACGGACAATGGCATCTTGATTCAGTTCCATAATGAAATTCCATAATTTTATCCTTACCTGCCCCGTGTTCTATATTCAGATATTATCTTCTACAGGAAGTGTACTTACCTACAAATAAAAAAATAATTCATGTTTATTAGCAACAGCAATAATAAAAGGGGTTTTAGTAATAGTGTTGTATAATATTCTCTTTAATATTTTGTAAACAGAGAAAGAAATTGTTCTTCGTTTAGGTACCGTAAAGATGTAACTGTTGATATAAGTTGACTGACAATTGAGAGTTATTAACAGGTTAGGAAACAAG
Organism: Rhysida immarginata; assembly: GCA_023313115.1. Classification (NCBI taxonomy): domain Eukaryota; kingdom Metazoa; phylum Arthropoda; class Chilopoda; order Scolopendromorpha; family Scolopendridae; genus Rhysida; species Rhysida immarginata. Next base: position 1,636,201 of record JAHWFO010059101.1, read on the forward strand.
GATGAGGAGGGGGTAAAAAGAGGCGGGTGGAATTAGTTCAACACGAGAAAAACGTTCGACAACTGGCACTGGAAGGTTTCATGAAAGAGAGCGAGGGAGATAAGTGACGATGAAAAACACAAAGGGACTGCGTGGGTGGAAGAGGGCAGCGTTGCCGTGGTAACTGTCATTACAAGGGCAGGGCGTGTTCCCCTTCGCTTATAGCGTGAAGGCTTTGTCACGTGCAATCATCAATATTACATTGGACGAGTATTCCAACTCTAATTATTTGGCAAGTATTAAGTCCATTTTTATTAGGGAGGTAATGAGGCTCGGGACTTAGACCTCTGGCGCCTAATGCTCGTCCATCCATTTCAATAATGAGCCACTCCACCCACATCACCCCCGCCTGGGCGCATCACCACCGAATACACAGGCACCTTTCAGCGTCCTAACACCAAAAGCAGACCCACTAAAACTCTTAAAGCAACGCGAACCGCCCGCCTCCCATTGTCTCGTCCCTTCTCGTTTTTGATTTTCAATCTACAGAGCCTGGTTGTTATTCAACAGTGGCTAATGCCCACTCGTTTTGTTGTAAGCAACACGAGATTTAGGAAAACGAATTTTCATAAGCAAGAATGCTACCAAAATCACCACATGTTGATTAACGCTGAAAGATGTGATGAACATGAGCGTCAAGTAGGCTTAGTAGAATTTTATTAGAGCATTCATTATAAAGCTATTAAATTTTGAAAAATTTTAAGACCATCAGAACATAAAAATTTCCGTAGATTTTTCTACGCAGTTTTAATGTACGTAAGTTAAGCAAACGCAACCAAAAAGAAATTTTAACACAAACTCAAATAATAAACGTAGTCACTATAATTATAAATATTATCATGGAAAATCTACTGCAGCTTTATGATGCTTAAGATATTTTCACACTGGGCGACATATCAGAACAAAGAAGTGCAATAATTTTTATTATTTTTATTTTAATTCTATACGAATAATATTACGACCGTACTTATATCAAGCAAATAATAATTAAAAAATAATAACAACAATGGGCGACGTGTACAAAAAATGCGATGCAGAGGGGTTATTCCGAAATCCGTGAAACATTTTAAAAATTCACCACTTAAAAAACTACGCAGTGGTGAATTTTATTTTTACTCAATCGCTCCAGTTTTATTTTTACTCAATGCGTCAATTGATGCGGTAGAGATCTTTCTTGTAATGCATCTCCTATACAGTGACCAAAGCCACGGTGAAACGGTTGTGAAGTTCCCGAAGGTTAGCAAGAAGTAGGAATAAGAAAATTGACGAACACCAACGAAACCATGGATAATGCTAGAATAAACGGAGGAACACAAAGACAGTATCATTTACGAATTTCCACAAGAAAAAAGTCACATGGGGTTAAATCCAAAGGTCTGGATGGCTACTGCGTTAACGTTGATCTAGACGTCCTATCGAATCTTTACTTAATTGCAACCTTCTTGGTTGTTTTCCTATCCTTAAATAACACTTCAACATTTTCCTTTACTCTTTACTAAGCCCTGCTTATAGCTACCCTTACAGGATTCTCGAAGTACTGTATATGAAGACAGTCTCAACGGCTTGTCCTCGCGTATTATAACAAACGTGACTGAATCGAGAATTGACCCGATATTTTTTCTTGAATCTAGTTTCACTAGCCCATGTAAATGGGATCATACGGAAAAAAGACGTCTGTGAAAATCCCATCAAAACTGGTCACTACGTTTTGAGTTATGAAGACATGAGCATAGACACACTATTTTATTATGCAGCGTGTCCAATTATAGCTTGATTAGTGTTTCTGGGATTGTTTTGAACAAAAAGGTCCAAATCAACATAGCATCGAATTGCAACAGTATTACAATTCATACTGTTTATTGCAGCACAATAAGGAAGTCTTTAGGTATTGAACCGCTACTTCTCCGCATTGAGAGATCTCAGTTGCATTGGTATGACTGGTACGGCTGCCGCAAACTGTTCTTCATAAGCAGTTCCTATTTTCCAAACCGGTGGATAAGAGACCAAGGGCTAAACCATTGAGGACATGCGCCTAATGGCGGAAGATCGCCAGCGCTGGAGATTTAAGTTACAATTCATAATTTTATTACATGTCACTACTTACAACTTTGGTTTGAGGAATAAAGCACATTATGAATCGTCACATTTGAGACTCGAGAATTGTTTATCAGGCTTATTCGTGATGTACGAGAAAAGTGATCGTGCTCATTACAACGCAGACCTCATTCCTCAAGAATGATAAGTCAAACGGACAGTTCAGTAATAAGCATATCCCGAATAATGAAATAAGTGTATTTATGTTTTTATTGATAAACGGTTTCTTTTCGGAGTCGCCTTGTAGATTTGAATTTTTTTTACTCAAAATAATCCCAAAGATACGCAGTGAATTCATGGCCCCTCTTGCGAGTCGCGTAGTATCATGTGATACTGTATATTTTATGTACGGTGTAGATACTGTATATTTTATGGTGTCGATTATACAGGGTGTATCTAAACCCCTGTCACAGAGTTGTGGTGGTGATTCCCCACAGCCAGATGGTGAGGACGGTTTTTTGTGAAGCTACGCATAAATGTATATTGTCATGAAAACATCTGTATCTGCACTGGAATTTGTGGATCTCCTTATAGGCCCATTTTACTGTTTATAAAACTACCAACTACGTTTGCAAGCGTCCAGAAATCCTTGACATCCAAAACAACAGTGCTAACAAACCCGTGAAGAAAGACAATTCGTACAAATGTTAAACTCTTAAATTATAAGATTATAATCCTTTTAAACTCTCTTCACGATCACAATTCCCTATTTAATGATACTTCGAAAGTTTCAGGAGATTTGAGTTACATATATAGTTCAATATATCTTACCAGATTTCAGCAGCTTGCGGATTTCATTTCAATAATCTAGGCCAACAGGTTAGCTAATTGCTATTAATCTATAATCCTAATCATATTAACGGCCTAGAATAGCATGATCTCTGATTAGAGCATTCTAATAATAACATGGGGGGGGGTAGGATTGGTTGTCGAGGTTGTTTAGAATAAGAAAAGAAAGGTAAAATTTAAAAGTCATTAGAATTAGACAAATTAAGTCAACAGATATGATTTAACTTTGAGGGGCAGATGTATTTTTAACCAGTGTATATGAATTTTTATAAATCAACTGATGCGTCATAGACAAAGCAAACAATGAAATACAAGAAGGTTATTGTAAGTTTTCTATTTTTGTAAGTTTGGGCACAATGTATTTGGTTAGCAGCTTTAACCACCGCTCTCGTGAAATGTAATTATTTTTTAACCAATACCATTAGCTAACCAATACCCATGACAGATATAAAATACTTGTTTATAAAAAATACGCTTTATATTAATTAATATTAAGTATTGGGTTATTTCATAAGTATTGTCCGCTTTCCCTTAGGCTACTTTGCATGACATAACATTATAGCAGGACTTAGGACAACCCCCTACAAAATAGGTAGAACTGGTGCAGAAATTTCTCCAGTTGTTGCACATATAGCAATGCAGACATTAACGTTATGGAACAGCGCGATGTCAGGCGAGTGATTTTGCACGAATACAAACTTGGATGGAATGTGCAGTAAACCGTTGGTAATGTTAATGGAGCATGGGCTACATGTACGACGAGCGAAAGAACTGTCCGTAGATTATTTTCAAAGTTTGGCGCTGGCAATATGGACATTAATCGTAATGCAGTAGACGGGTGACCGGTAACGTGCGATACCGAAAAGTTACGGCAGAAAGTGGAACAAAACCCGATTTCTACTGTGCGTGAGCTGTCCAAACGAGCTTACTTTATCACCGCCACCCATCTACTAATAATCCGACACCTGGCAAAAATGGGCAATTCGAAAAGGCTGGACACACAGGCTTCACATGGCCTCACCGAACGGCAGCAACTGCAACGCTTGGAAACATGTCTTCCCGTCAAACATCGTGAGGCTCTAATACTGTTTTTGCATCGCATCGTTACTGTTGTTTTAACCGTCACTAGTGAATCGTGCAGGCCCAACAATCCTCCAAGATGGTGCTCATGTGTCTATTGCAACCCTGCAAAAGATTAATGCTTCAGGGAAGGAGGTTCTCCCTCGTCCTGCATATTAACTAGACTTGGCTCCAACCGATGTCTAAGTGTTTCGTCATATGAACAATTTCTTGCAGGAGAAACGGTTCACTGATCGAAATGCAGTCATTACTGCAGTCACCAGTTTTTTGGAACATTATAATGCCAACTACTGTCACCGTGGATTTTTTCATTGCCAACACGTTGGGCAACAATGTATAGCTGCTAAGGGCAGATGGCTTCCTTAACAAATTGTATTTTTTTCCCTTGTTTCTTGTGCCTTTTACCTTTCCATCTAATTCGGCCATTACTTATGAAACAATCCAATATAATATTGAAAGACAGAATTAAAAGCAAAGCTCCACCCATTAGGTAATTTACAAAAAACGGATTCTACGAGTACAATGGATATTACCATCGATAACAGCAATGTGTATTAAAAACATACCGTATATAAGACACGTGTCATCTCATTTCCCTAATGTGTCAATGTGTTAACAATAAGAACATACAGACATGTGCTACCATATTGCTTTACATGATTCAGAAGTTCGGTGCACAATTAGATAAAAATCGATAGCAAAAGGGTTATTCGAATGATGAATATTTTTCAGTCTTTGGAAAATTAACTCTGTTAGATATTATTTAAAAAAAATTTTTTTTCGGCCTTTGGTCGTCCTCGCGTTCCCCTTCTGCCGAGCCCGTTTTCTTAATTCTCTTTCGCAGCTCTTGATTAATGATGCTTCTGGCTCCACTATTCAATAATTCGCTTAAAGTTTTCCCAATTAATCACGGATTGTGCTCGAGACAGGCTCGGTGCATGCAATTCGCTCGATACTCGCGGCCCATGTTTTGTCGAGAGCAGTCAGCTGGAGCAGCCAGCCAGGGCTCTCTCCTTGTTCGAGGGAAAAGAGAGAAGGAACGAGGGAAAGGGAAGAAGGGAAAGAGGGGGAGAAATGGTGGCTGGGTGCTAGAGGAGGCGGCGGTTAGGCTGCATAGAAAACACGCATCTCTCTCTCTCTCTCTCTCCAGAAGAGACGAGAGGGAAAAAAAAGAAGATGAAAGGAAACGGCATTAAAGACGAGAAGCCATTTCCTAAATGATCCCACCCCCAAATCAATTCATCCCATTAGAATAATCCCCTGATGTATTTCATCGTGGTTTTCGTCTTCCTCTTTTTTTGTCTTTCAATATTTAAGCAATACTTTTATTAAGTCGAATGTATTTGTATAGAAGAGAGTAAATATAAGAAAGATTAATGCTGGTAAAATGTATGTGCACCGAGTTATAGAATTATGCTATTATGTGGATCAATTTGCAATGGCTAAGCCATTTTAAAGAAGAATTGCAAATAAGAGTCCATTTCTATTAAATAAAATAGAAGCCAAGACCACTGATGTATGGCGCCAGAGATATTTTTAGGTTTATAGATTATAGACTTTGATTATAGATTAATTAGTTTAAATGATTCATGAATTGCAGCATTACTCGTATTTAAGGCTTACGTGGTCGAACTCTGAAGTCATGGTGGCTAAACAGGTCGTTCTTCCTGACAAGGTGCCTAGCAAAGCGATGATGCGATGTTCGCTTATAAAATAGGAATTTTCGAAATGTTTACTTTTAAACGTTGATTCGGCTTTTGGTGATAGTAAATCAATAATGCTTTATAAGCTAACAGGCTCTATTTTACGAATAGCCTCCAAAATTGTTCACAATAGAAAGCATGAGAAATGTGCAGTTAGAGACAGACTTAACAAAATGAACCATTCAAACACTCATTACGTATATTCTAAATTCTGGTCAACAATGTTAAAAAGTAAATAATAATACGCACTATCTATTTGGGAACATCACTAATATGATACACTGCTTTGTAATGAAATTGCCCCACCCACAAGGAGTTATCCGAATGAGCCAAAAGTAGGTATACAGCAAGATATACATCTGAACACACCTTTATTACGTTATGGAGCCAAGACGTGCACTCGTTTGTATAGGGTGTCCCAATGGAAAGCGACATCGGTAGGTTGTGGCACCACCTCTAGCGGCAATGCATTGTTCCAGCCGCAGGCGTAGGTGACCATACAGGTGGCGAATGTCTGCCCAGGCCTAGTGAACCTGCTGTGTCAGTTCATGGAGATTGCGGGGTGATCGTAAACGACGTCCCACCATGTCCCACACGCGCTCAACTGGCGTTAGGTCTGGGGACCTCGCGGGCCATGGCAGGAAGTTGACATTATGCAGACATGCCATGCTCATGTTTGCCGTGTACGATCTGGCGTTATCCTGCTGAAAGACTGCGCCGGGTATGGTGTGCAGAAAGGGCAGTAATACGGGCTGCAGAATCTCTGTGACGTACCGTGCTGCTGTCAGGGAGCCTTGGATGGTGACTAAGGGCGTTCTGGTATCGTAACCGATGGCACCCCAGACCAAGATCCCAAGTGTTGGTCCACGATGGCGATACCGGATGCATTGTTCATTGGCACGTTCCAGTGGTCTGCGCCACACCCGTCCGCGTCTGTCGTCGGTGTCCAAACAAAAGTGGGATTCGTCACTGAAGACCACCGGGCGCCATTTCGTTCACGACACCATTGCAGTCGTATCGCGCGGTGCTCAGGTATCAAAGGCAGACACAACAATGGACGCCTGGCAGACATTGTCGCGGCGTGTAACCGGCGTGCTATTGTCACTATTGACACTGGAGCAGTACCGGGAATAGTGATGTTGTCGCGCAGTTGCCGCAGGGTGATGGTTTATGTCCGCTAGCGCTGTTCGCAGTATCCGCCTATCGGTACGAACTGACGTGCTTTTCCGGACCCCAGAGCCTGGTCTTCTGGCATGCGTGCCTTCCTCTCGCCATTGCCTCCAACATCGGCCTACCGTTCGTGCGTCCCGCGACACATGTACAGCAATCAGTCTGGTTGACCATCCAGCCTCGGAGAGGCCAATAATCCGACCTCATTCAAAGTCCGTTGTCGTTGTCGTCGTCGCGGCATTGAGACCGTTGTGCGGATTACGAGGCAGTTGCTTACTCCGTACTGCATGAAACGTCTCGCACAGGTGTCAACTGATGAGCCTATACAGGCACCCGGACACCCTGTACCAACCCAAATGGTCTTGTCCCGTGAGCATGCATCTAATCGTTTACTATACTTCGCACGGGGAAAGAAGAACTTTGACCGATTACTTTTTCCTGGAGTGCCACTATCGTAAAGCACAGAGATAAAGAAATAATGAATGGAAATGAGCAACCCCCCTACACATAGAGAGGGGTCTTGGCATAACTCTTCTGAAGTTGCCGCTGCTCTATTCAGCAAAAACCTTGTTTGTTTTTTTTTTATAGTGAGGGAGTGAATTCCAGGAATACCTGAAGAAACTGATCGATCCGATTTTTTCCATATAAGGCAGTTCATCTTTGGGCGATCATAGTATAGTCGGAGGTAGGCGGACCCCCCCCCCCCCCACTAAATATGGATAAGGTAGGATAACTCCTTGTTGGTGGGGCAAAGCAGTGTACTTAAGGTTAAACAATTTCCTTCCGCGACCCGGCTGAAGGACCAAAATATTAATGTTAACTTTAACCACAATTTTGGCTATGTCCCTATTATAGCTTTTACCCACTTTTTGATGCTCTATCCAAATTTGAAGTCAAAATCAAACAATTAAAAAAAATTGGCAACAGAACGACCGACTTGCAGTACCACTCATTCTCAACTGGTTTAAGTATAAAATTGCAGTGGAATATACAATCAATTTTAGTCCCATGTTCATTCTATACCTAAATATTGTATAAATTATTTGATTCAGAGACCATCCTTTGAAGGATATTTTTAGTTGAACAAGTTTATCTTTTCTCCTATATCTTTAGTCAAGGTGAAACATATTAAGGAAAAAAAGCTAGTATTATTGGTATAATAACAAAATTAAAAAGAAAACGACCTGTAGAAGCAATACCTAATGAAATTATTGTGACGGACTCTGTAAAGGGCTTCAGATCTAATGACCGTTAATTTATTCAATGTTAACGCTTTTGCAACTCTACAGAAATTCAACCTAAGAACTTCAAAAGATGTTGTTTATCTTCCTATATTATTAGCTAGGCAACTGATGTTGTTTAAAAGCCCGCTTATCTGTTAGGGTCACCAAACCTACAGAGGGTATCCAGCGATTGCGATCTTCTGCCATAAGGTGCATGTCCTCAGTTGTAAAAACAAAGCGACTTGAACCTGCCAGCCTGCCAATCTTCTTCCTTGAACAGAAGCAATGTAAAAAACAAAATAAATTTCATGACGACACTGGACTCATTTCCAATTATTCAAAATCAACTTGTCATGTGATTTTCATCTAGTGGTTCATTGTCCGAATTCCTCGAGTTTGTGCCATCTGTACTATTCTCAGATGCTGCACTGTTTAATCAGCCAGTAATTGATGCGAGTTAGTTTTTGACGGCACACTACTTTAGATCCAAAGGAGCTTACAACATTGGCTGGCTCATGTAGTTTCAACCACTGAAAAATAGAAAAGGGTGCGAATTTGAAGACAAGGAAACAAGTTGATCCCACAAATGAAGAAACTGCTCCCCTTTGCTCCCCACAGTTTTCTCAGTCAATGAAGATAGAAAAATGAAATTTTGCATGTTGCAAACGAAGTTTACCGAATAGAAGTTTGCACGCCATTCCGATTGATAACGCATCTGTAAAAAATCTGTTGGAATGGCGCTTGTGAACGACACGTGTTACTAACATTTCTTGGTTGTGTCCTGTGTACGGAACATACGCATTCGATAAGAACACTGTTACTCGCGGGTTTAAGGCTCCGAAGAAGAGGATATTACGGACCTGAACAGGGCAAACATGAATGCACTTCTTTCGAGCTGGCCATATAATTTAATGGATATTATGTGGAAATATAAGATATGTAAAAGGAACAATTGCTTACACTGTATACGCCTCGTACGCCTCTCAGATGGCAGTACCGTTTTTCTAGTTTCAGCGCTCATAGCGGCGAATTTGTAAGTTCTCGTGGGAGAGAGAGGCTGAATGTGCTAATAGTAAAATGGATTGCAATGTTGTGTTACGATGCGGCTTCTTGCTAATTTTTCATACACAATTCTTCAGAGAATCGATGATTAATATTTTTACGTTTATTCTTTGTATTACTGTATAATTTACAATATTTATTGATTTATATTTTTTAAATATATATAATCACCATGTTAAAAATCATTTTGAAATGTTACATTTACCTTATGACCATTTCCCATGTTTATATTTAATAATATTATATTTATTCTTTTTTATATTCTACTGTTTATAATTTTTATTCTTGTGAGCTGTTATTAGGCTGTCATAGCCTGTTGCTTGCAAAATTACAAATCAATAAATAAAAAATATTCTTTATTTTGGCATTCTGTTGCTTCACACTATATCTCAACATTTGTAAAAACTGTGAAACCATTAAAAAGAGAAGCTGAAACGATTACAAAAATAGTTCATAATTTATTAGTCTGTTAGCCAATTAAAAAAAATATAGTACGGTAAATAGATACGTTGTGATAAATTCACACTGAATAATAATTTTAAATTTCTTTTCATACAACATACGAAAAAAAACAACTCATATTTTCTCTCATTCGTCGACAACATGAGATATGTTTGTTTGGATACTCTTCGTCTCACTTCTTAACCATGATCTTTCTGGTAAGGGTGACCCTAAAGTAGCAGTGCTACAGCCAGCATAGCTCACAGCACGGTGGAGATATAGCTATATCTCCACCGTAGCTCACAGAATCCCTGAAGCACCCAAACCCCTGACCCACGGTAAGGGGGCATCCACTCAGGGGGAAAAAAAAACTTCATGATCTGAGAATTGCGATGCTTCGAAGCAAAAGTTTGTAATTCACCTTGTCCATCGTTGTTCCTTCGAAGCATCGTAACTCTAGATCATGTTGTATGAAAAGAAATTTAAAATTATTATTCAGAAAGAAAACATATGTCTCCACAGACACAGGTCTGCTTTTCCTGTATAATGGGACTCTGAAGGTTTGCTAGCGCACAACAAACATGAACGATACTGTCAATATGAGGAAGCATCTCGATCGTCAGACACAGCATTAGAGAACGAGCGTATTTTTGTAAGTATCGCTACTGCCCAAAACAGAGCAATTTTTATTACTCATACTGCAATAATAGCCTGGCAACTAACAAAATTCTAATTAATAAAATAAAACGTGGATTGACTACTGGATTGTTGTGATGAGAACGAAATCGCCCTTCGCCCTATGCTGATAGTCTCAGCGTCTCACAGGACTGTTGCCGGAAACTGCCGCTTAATGGCGCAGAGTCGCGACGAAAGCTAAGGTGTACGAGGCCTATTGTAAGTATTTTGAATAAACAGTCTCCGAAGAAAAAATATGCAGCATCACTTTCTGAGCAACCGTCTGAACAACTGTTACCGATGGAAATTCATGAATACATAAATTTTATGTATATATTATAGGGCATAGGCATAATTAAAGTTCACACGTCAAAAAGAATAAATTCCGTTCGAATCTCTTGAAGGAATGGGATTTGTTCAGAAAAGAAACATTAGCTTAAAAAATTAGGAGAACAAATAGCGCTTTCTTATGACTATGGAACATTTTGTGAACTAGAGAAAATCACTTCCACCTTCACGTTGCTGTTAAAACATATGGAAAGATACAAAATCTAGGTGACCCACACCTATACGCATTAAAATTCGGCATTCTCCAAAACTCAGTGGGTGGTTCTGGTTTATAAATAGTGTTGGTCCATTCTTTTTCCAGAAAGTTGGTCCTTAGGATCCTATTACATGTTCCGTGAACGGCCAGTGGTACCGATCTCTTTTGTAATGCATCGGGATTCCAACACTTCGACAAGATAATAATAAAAGTAAAGCGGCTGCTTGGGAATTTTCTTCTTTAATCGAAAGGAGTACATTTTCCAAACACTTGGGACGCCTTATGAATATTTGCATTGTAGCGGACTCATCGGAATTGAAAACATCATTACGTGTCATATCACAGCATCCCAACAAAAGCAATCATATCTATTGTTGGACAGGCTATTTTCTGATTTCAATTCGTAGAAAAAAAAACGAAGGACAGCATATTGAACACCTCTTGCGTAACTTGTAAGTATATTTGATTTATATCCTTGCTCTTCACTATAGCGCACCACTTGTCCATAAGAATATTTTATTGTTCCATCCACAAAACATACACACTCTACACATGTATGTCTGAAAATAAGATTACCTACATCGACGAACTACATCCACTTTAATGGTTGTTCTGAGGAAAGTAATACAAGAGCCAGCCTCGCTATTGCATCGTAATTTAAATGGAGAATGTAATCGGAGTTACATTTTGCGAGAATGTATTTCCCATTGAAATACGTTAACCATTTTTTATTTGCCTCTGCAAAATAATGTCAGCGTTTATACGCCTAATCTAATTGACATAAACACGATTCAGAGTCAAGATTTAATATCGAATCGTTCGTCGTCACGTGATACGCTTTCCCAATGTCGGTGTATTTTCGCGATGAACTGTGAATAATCAGACTATTAGATTATTCATGGTTGGTCTGCTCCATTTAACATCACGCTAACTGTCAGATATTGCTTCCCTTTGACGCTTTTGACAGGCCTATCTCAACATTCGTGTGGACACTTTTAATTGAACTGTTTTTCGTACTCTCTTCTTTAACCAACTCTATAAGAATTAACGAATTTGTACAGTTTGAAAGTGATTTCATGTCATTACGACGTAATTTTACCCCATCCTAACCTTGTATTGTAATCTCTGATTCACAACAACTAAATTAATTCTACCCAAAAAAGGAAAAGAAAAAGTTTGAAGAAAAAAATAAAGATAAGGAAAAAGGAAAAGGGAAAAAAAACAATTTAAAAAATAACGGAAGCTTATGAGAATTGTGCCGATTGTAATTTTCCCATCGCTAAGGTTCCTGCCTAGAAGAATGAATTCAATTTACCTGTCACTCAGAGGTGGGAAATTACACACCACCTGGTGATTAAATTGTACATTACAGGGGACGCCCAGTGCCAATTGCACTTCGAGAAAAACAGTGCAATAACGAGGTGCGCTTAATAAAGAACACCGAATGAAGAGAGGACACAAAAAAACTATACTTTTATTGAAAGATGATAAAACGACGGAAGCGGAACCGATTCATAGGTGGATAACAATTTCCTCGATGACGACAAATGGATAATGTGATTGTCTCCAACCCTCGACTCTATTCGAACCCAACCAATCGACTTCTTTTGCAACACCTTCAAGAAGCCGCCTACTCAGCTAACTAGTCTATTAATGCTGTATAAGACTGTGTTATTATTAATCAAACATTGAAGTAGTTTAGAATATAATAAGCAGGCCTGATAATAAGCTTAAGCTTCAGGTTAATTGAATTCAGGTTAATCAGTGAATAATAGAAGGTAGAGGGAGGTATATAATGTTTTGAAATGCCCTCTTGCTTTGCATTTCATAGTTATTGAGAGGATAATTTGTAATAAATGTTGAGAGCTCAAAAAAATTAAAATGAATTGGTCCACCATTCATTCTAGAGTTTAATGGTATTGGAAACAGAAACTTAATATCTTAATATACTGCCACGTCAAACGCAGAGAATGATTTATCGTTATCAATTCCGAGTTCAGCTTGAAACGACGTAAACTCAACCCTCTCCCCTTGCTGCTTTGGATATTTGTTCATCAATGTTTGCACTGTTATTCACATAAAATTTAAAGTTTGATAAAATCTAATTACACATGAAATTCATCATCAATGTGAGATGCCTCAAATAATCGAAGTGGAAAAACAATGCTTACCACATAATCGAAGATATTGCTGTAATAGATGAATTTCCGCAATAAAAAAAAGCCTATTCTCTTCGCAATGCGATCGTCGTCGACTGAATTCACAGAGTTCAAAATAATCAGTGTGCATTAATCCGATTTAGTCGCAAAAATCTCTAACAGAAACGAATAACCGAACTATCTAAATCTTTTAATTAAATTTTTTTTTGTTCTTTTTAATTCGACATTTCCTTCGAGTGTCGCAGACGGGGTCAGTCCTAATTGTAGCCATCGACTGGGAAAATACGCGAGAACATTCTCGTTTCTTTCTTTTAACTGCTTGTTATTGATTATTGAATAGTAATTTTCAATTCGATGTTGTTATTCACGCTTACAGCTCAGCGAATGAGAACACAATGAGATTCGATTATTAATCGAGCGACGACAATAATAAAGGACAGTTATGAAACGAAATTTACATTGATGTCACGAATTTGAAAGGTGTTAGACAAACATACAACGCCAGGCAGAAAAGTCTTTTTTTTTTATCGAATATTTGAGTCGATCAATAAGCAATGGCTTTTCCGTTTATTCTCGTCGCTTATAACTGTCTTCGCACAGACACACACTCACTAGGAAAAAGTCTCTTCTCTAACGACGCCATTAGGCGATAACGCGTTGTGAGACCCACAGCAAATTATAGAAAGGAAAAAAAATGGAAGAAACAGCAGTACATCTTTCATTTCAACCTAAATATCAAAGCCAAAGTTTTTCAGTTAAAATGATGTTTGCACGTAATATACACCTAATATTTTTTACGAAGATAATTGACATTTATTGGCTAAGTGATCGTTTTATGATATCTCACGGGTTTTTGCGCTACTCTCTTTTTAAGAATGACACGGAATAAAAAAATAACTATACAAAATAAACATAGAATTCACAAATATCTCATTTTCTATAGAAATTTTGTTCTCTTATCAGAGATATAGGCTACAACAGAAAATCTATATACTGTACGTATATACATTACTATGCTATTATTAAGTAGCCGTAGCATTGCTTTATCATTTCCGTCACTCATCTCTTTCATATTTTTGATACATTTTGACGTAAAAGATTGAAACTTGTTACGTAGACTGCTTTCGGCAAATCTTCCATCAATATTTAATTTGGGCTGGATTGGCGCGCTGGGATCCGAATTATCAGAATTGGTCCCGATCGCATGGTATATTAGTTATAAACGAGTTAAATATTTGATATGTACGAAGCCTGTCTGGAAAGTAAGGTTACAACCCCGTAGGCGGACAAGTAATATTTTAATGCGTATGTTGGCTATACTAACTTTAACTATTAGCCTTCCATTTCCGCCGGCCAGGTGGCTGAGAGGGCTAGGGCGTAGGCTTTCTAGTTCTCGAGTCTGCCTGGTCGTGGGTTCGAATCCCGCCGTGGGCATGGATGTTTGTATTTGTCCTGTACTGCGTACATGTATAACTTATGTAAAAATCGCAAAATGATCTTAGTAGTCGACGCCAAATTTCTAATAAACCAACCAACCAACCTTCCATTTCCCTCTCACAGCTGTTCCTCATTGAGAGTCTAGTTCGAGTGTCACGTGTTTACAATGGTTCTGCCGATTCCGAATCCCACCAAATGGGATGCGGTCCATCATACATTTTATCCAAGCACAAGGTAAGAGCCCGGCGGATATTCACAAAGCACTTATAGCTATTGGGTCAAATCACATAAACGGAAGTGCCCCAGGGGGGGCATGGGACTGAACAGAGTAAATATCCAAGTTTTTACCTATTTTGTAAATGATCGATAAGTTCTTCTTTATTGACTTGAAAACCCCCGTCAATTCTCTAATTCATGCCACATTCATTCCAACATATCAGCTCGATGGTAGCAACGGCATGCGTATCTTTGAGAAGGTTCTGGGAAGTCTCTTGGTAAAGGACGCACGTAAAAGTCATCTTGTACATAACTACAAAGGAAAAGGTCACATGACCTGGGAGGCCAAGGAAGAAGAATTATGTAGGTATTTTCGCCCAATCTAATGCTCAGGTAATTACGAAACGAGTGACTAAGCTACTATCTCTGTCATAGACAAAACTCGTACGTATCCCGTAGGGAATTTTGCAACACGCTTTATGATGTTCGACTCTGAGGTATTAAAGTATGTCTTGACAATTTTTCTATTGTCGTTAATCTCAGAAATCAAACTTTCTCAGAGCCTTTCAAAATTCTCAATGATTATAAATGCGAGATTTAAATTATTTTATTATTATTTTGCCAATTATTCGTTGAGTATATTTGTAAAGTGATTTTAACCACTCGTTATTAATCAAAAACATATCTATTAAGTATACAACTAGAATTTCGTAAAGTAAGCCGAAATAAATCTGAAGTATGCTTTGATCGGATGTCAACAAAATAAATCGAATTCATGAAAATGTTTCATTTATATAAAATTTAATCATAAATAATTATAAAACAGGTATTATAAACAGTATTTCAAACCGAAATTCGTTTAAAGTACACTAAACAACAAAGTATAACAACAAAGGAAGAAAAGAAACCACCATGCCATAGAAACTCATGAAAAAAAAAGAAACATTTTTCTGGCTATCCAATAATTGCCTCCGTCATAAATAAACTTCCTAAAAGAATTGACGATAAATAACAATAAATATATCGGATATAAATATCCCTCTTGAATTTACCAGCAAGTCCGCGTTTACGTATTTCACCATGTTACAGAGAGCAATAAGGGTGAACGCACCAATTGAAACAAGCTTGTTGACTCGTTTCAGGTTCGTGACCGATTTCAAAGAAACAAGCATTTACTATGTTTGAAATTCTGTGCGAAGCTCATGAAATGCTAAAGGAAGCCTTTCGATGGGACGGAGCAATGCACCGTCGAGTGGGTTCGCGGTTTAAAAAAGGTCGATAAACAACACTCGATATCCATTGAATTTCTCACCCAAACAAATCTTGGCCGTTGAGGACTGACAAAAATTTTATCACTTTTTTTCTTCTTCCTTAAATTAACACTTTAGCTAGGCATTCGTATCAATGGATCATTTCATAATCGATCAATAGAATAACAGGCACAAAAATAAAATATACCACTTCTTTACATTAATTGCTCTGTTTTTTATATTTTTTTAAAGTGTTTCAAAAGAACAGATACCCAAAGAAAAGATACCGATTTCGATTCCCACAGACCAGTCGTAAGTACGTTTGGTCGTTATTCTGACATAGCATAATAAGTAATGCACATTATTACAGGAGTCCAAATATTAAATATGAAAAAAAAAAATTGATACTGCACTTAACACTATTGATTATGTAGTGTAATATTCTGGAGGTCTAATTGAATATCAGCACATTAATTTTAAACTCTTTCATAACAGTAATTTAAAAATACTTTTTTAGACATTATTTCTTGATTAATATCATTACAGTAACGACAAAACAGTTTTTATAATGTCTATACCTTAAATGGTTATTATTATTATTATTATTATTATTATTATTATTATTTGCAATTACGACATTTATTATTATAATAACATGTATTTAAAAAATTACATTTTATATTATCCAATATACATGAAAAAGATAATCAAATAAGTAAAGATTTTTCTTTAAGCATATAACGCAAAAAAAAAATGTTTGAATAGTAAGGGTATACATCTTTTACGTTTTTTTTACAGAACGATCGTGGTATCTTCGAACAGTCAAATGCCAAATGGCAGTAAATCGAGGGATCTCTGTATAAAATACTGGTATCTTCTAAACATATAATGGAAGTAAATTAGTAGATGAGGAAAACGTATGCATGCAATTCCTAAGAAATATTCGAAATGATAATTTCAATGAAAGTCGTCGATAGATGCTGATATTTCTAAAAAGTTTTTCGATAATGCTTTATTTATACAAAATTATATCGCTCTCGGATCCAGCGATTCGCGGGTTCGAATCCCGCCGAGGGCATGGATGTTTGTGTTTGTTCTTTCTCTAACATTTCCTCTCATGAGGTTGGCGTCAGGAAGGGCATCCCGCCGTAAAAAAATCATTGCCAAATCATATAATTAACACAGCGACCCCATATAAAAAAATGGGAAAAGCTGAAGATAAACAACAACAACTTTTATTTATACAAAATTGTAGATTATCAAAGAAATTTAACTAAGCAATGTCTAATAAATTATAAAACAGAAAATTATATTTAACTAGCTGTAGTATCCGGCGTTGCCCGGGCTATTCGTAGTTGAAATATCAAACAGGAGTCGTCAAAAATAAATTGAAAGGAGGTGTCTCCATCTTTCAGCGTAAGATATAAATAAAGTTATAGGTATGTATTGCGATGTTTCATTGATTGCTCACTTTATAAATATGTATTATCTTATTTCAAGTGGTGTCACAAATTAAAGCATTTTTTACATGTATTTAGCCAAATCGCCATAACAAAAGATAGAAACAAAATTTCTATAAATTCGTCAATTTGCTTTTATTACATGATTTCGTATCGTATATCTAATACATTTCAAATTCATCAGTCTTTCATGCACTGGCAGCTGTAGAGATAATGATGGTGATAAAAATGAGCAAATACGCTACAAATAGAAAAAATGCATTTTCTTGAAATTAGAGAAGAAAAAAAAAAAGCTTCCGATGTCTATTTAGTTGCGCTTAAAATCCTCATTCAGTATTGAATGAAAGAAGAGGATTAAAATTTCTCCTTCTATTTTCCTACCTAATTGATTCCTCATAAAAATTCTCACGTTAAAGGTGAAAGAGCGTCGTGGAAATGGCAGTAGTAAATGCGTTTAAAAAGACGAGATTTAAAGAAACAGGTGGGTTTTAGGGTCGCATCCAAGAAAAGTTTACACAGAAATGGGCATAGGTGAGTTTTTTTATTTCGAAAGAAAACACTCCCATTTTAAAGAAGCAACGACAGAAGAGGAAGAAGAAGGAAGAGAGAGAAAGCGAGTTTTCACTCCCACTTGATTACGCAATCTTCCATTCCAATTCTTTACCAACAACATTCAAGTCGCTGTTATTGCGCATTCCGTATGAGGGAGAAAATAGGAGAAATTACTGAGAGAGGGAGGAAGAGAAGTGAGGGGGTTCTATCTCCGGTGGTGATTAATGAGTGCGGTCCTCTCGCTTCGCCTGCGACCAGCGGACCTTTCTGTCTCCCTCAATGAGACAATAACATCGCTCGCAGCGCTCCAGCGAACAACACACACACACGCACACACACAGACACACACCCTCATAAGACACACACAACACACACACGCACAAACATACATGGAGGGGAAGAAGAAGGCAGAGGAGGAAACCGAAAAGAGGGAAAGACGAAGAAGTTACAGGTGAGAACAGCAGACGAGCGGGAAATTAATGACGCACTAAAAAAGATATGAATGAGCCACGATTGTCAGACGCACCAAGAAAAGCCCGAGCTTAAAGCCCCCCTAACCGTATAATTTAGTTACGCATTACTTTTCTGTAATGGAATACACTTCAGTATATCTGCGTATTATTTTATGAATCGTTTGCGTTTATAGCCTTGATAAAAATGATGACGAACGCCTGAAACTATTTCTAGAAGTTCCTCTCTGAATGATGTAAATGGCTTGCGACATTTTTAACGACGTCACTCCTACATGGATGCTGGAACATCTGGGTAATTTATCTCCGTGATTTGTGTAGATGCAATTTTTTTGCTTCTACTTCACCAGAATTCAACAAGTAGAGTGATCAACATTTTCTCTTGCAAGGAAGCTACATATGATTATTTGAATGAAATGGAATAACTGCTCAATTTGCCTCACATACAAAGTTAATGCCTGGTAATTGTATTGGTTAATTTTTTATTAAACAATACAAATCGACAATACACATGTTTCATGATCAATTAAATTGTAAGAAAAAGCTATTGAAAGTCTTTAATAGGGATAATTCAAACTAATTAATATTAAATTACGTCTCAGGGTGGTTATAATTAAACTTTCCTACAGAGGGTGGGCAGGAATAAAGATGAACGATTTTGAAAATTTATTGTAATTTTTTTGACACAAGACACAATTTTTTTAACACTACTCAATTTGTTTTCCCTGGTTACTACAGATTTGCCGACAACGTTTTTTCCACGAATCTAGAGCTTTATTAATAAGTTCCTGAGGCATTTTCTTCCCCTCATCGAAAACAGCCTTTTTAAGTCCATTTAGACTTGTCACATTGCGACCTCACAGTTTCTATTTCAAGTAACTCCAAGCAAAATGGTCCATGCGGGCTGCGCCTGGAGATTGGGGCATCCATTTGTCTGGGTTAATGTACTTTACTTTTCTTTCTTCCAAGAAGTCAGGAGTTTTGCGGGCTGCTGTTTTTTTTTTTCAAATTCAATGGCAATGATCTCTGGTGCCTCTTCTCAATATTGGCTACTGAGATACCATGAACTTGATTTCTCATTACCAAATTGAATGTATTCGAAATATACCTGATTGTTGACCTAAGAAGGTTCAGCATTCTGGCCATACTTTATTGGTCGGTGGGTTTACAGACTTAGAAGCACTCACCCCAATATGGCGTCCAGCTTTGCGTCTTCAGTGTTGGTATCATAGTTACAGTGGTTTGTTTGCCTTCTTTTCTCAGCTTAGATGTTGTTCTTGCACTCACCGTCTGATTTGAACGTTTTAGCTAACGAATTTGTAAAAAGCTCCTGGACTTTGCCTTTTATTATGGGGTATAATTTTGGGAAAGGCATATTTCCTTTTCAACAATCTATCTTTCAGAATACTTCACAGGAAGCGTGTGTATAGAAATTTGCATATTATCCGCCTTGAAATAGTACGACGCTCCTACCAAAACTTTTAAAATCGTTCATCTTCATTCCTACCCACCCTCTGTAGTTAGCCGTCTTTATATGGAAAACGAGCGATCGCTCGAACAGGAATCGTTAATGTTAACATTGCCAAAGAAGGACATGAGGAAGAGAAATAATGAACAAGCAATTCCATGGAAATATTTTTAATGCATTGCGATATCATACAATATGCTATCAATATGCTATATATGTAGTTCTTGTGAACGTAGCGTTCCGTCAGACTACTAAGTGTGCTCGAAATGGTTCCATCAGTATCCAGTCAGCGTAGAATAGCATGCTGCACGGCTGCACGAAGCATCTCCATAAGTATGCCTGATACCTTTCTCTTCAGATAGGCACATTTGCCAATGTTCCCCTGATAACTCTGTCTTTCAGATTCTAATGGAACCAGTGAACCATGCAATTCTTGCGACTCATAACATGGACATTATTCCTAAAGAGGTTGAACCCATACCATAAATAGTTTCATATCTAGAGTGGGGAGGGAAAGTTTAATTATAACATACTCTATATACAGCAACTTAATAGGCCATTTCAAAATATTGTGTTTTTAATGTAGGCATTAAGATCACATGGTATCAAATAAAATGTATAGATACTAGAATGACGTCCTAAGTGTTTCAGTTTTTGCAATGATAACACAGCAGATTGATCGACCGGACTGATTTGAAAACCTTAGAATGAGGATTGATTTGCTTTAGCCACTTCTAAGCGCTATAACTGCTATAACTTCATTTTTATATGATATTCACATACAATTGTGTGACTGGAGCAAATGATATAAATTGGGAAAATATGCAGCGTATAAATAAATCTATACACACGAATAAATCTTAGAAACCACAGCTTCCTTGAAACAAAGCTAACTTTTAACTAACCTAATTCTCTAACCTAAACATAACTCACTTGTTATCAAAGTCTAAAAAGATACTAAATTTACTCAGAAATTACAGCCTCATGTTTGTGTGATGACAAGCCAAAAGTTGGTTGACTGTGAACCAGGATACAGCATGAAGCAAATGGCAAAGCTTTTAATGCTGGTATAAAGATGAACAACGCATAATAAACATCATGAAGATCCTCATTCTATTTGGCTATGGTAACAGATGGACACAGACCCAAAAGAGTGGAGCGTTTGACTACAGCAATCTGTGTGACAGGTAAGAACATACAAACCATACTTTTTTGTGTAATCAGAAACAGATTGTAGCCTACTAGCATATTAAAAATTAATTTAAAAGGCCATCTTGAGTTCCATTATTGTCTGCTATAAACAAAATATCTGGTTTTCTTTGGGCTAACTATAAAGTAACTAGACTCTTGATGACTGGAAACATGTTGTATTGTCAAATGATCTGTTGTAGTAAGGAGATTTTTATCGAAAACAACAGCGGTTATGGGCTTGTTGAACAGTGTTACAGCCTTGTAACAGGCTAGTTGAGCACTATTGTTGCTTTCATAACAAAGTTAGGCTCATCATATCCAAAGAAGACGCGATAGCATAGCATACATCGCCATTAATTGCCGAAATAAAAATAAACAAGAATTTAATATAAATTTTAAAAAGCACGTGAGCTTCCATATCAAATGGTAATAAAGCAGGAATTAAAAATATTTTTTGATTTCCTTCATGTTTTGAGAGATTGGCTTCAATAACTTATTTTTCTCGATGCCTATGATAGAAATGAATCACTGAAATTAACTTTTTCCGGCTGCAGTTTCTCTTAGCAACCCAAATGTGAAATCTGAAATCAATTTTCTATTGCGAATGGTTACTATGTTACTCCCTTACTTTTATTGCTTTCTTTATTTGTAAACTGCCTTTAATAAAATCGCCCTGAACACCACTAAGAGCTCAAATTTCATTCCAATAAAAACATTAAAACATTTCAAGAAAGGAGAAAAGCAGGGAAGAGGAGAGAGAACAGGCGTAGGTAATTTTGAGTTATTACTGGATTCTGCAAAAATAATGGACGTGAATTATTCGATAAAACATGCAATTTGCGTCGATCTCCAATGAAATGAATACAATGTTGAAAGCGTCGCCTCGACAAAATCAATGTCGAATATAATTTGGAATGTGATATACGCTCCCCGTGGAATGGGTTATAGAATCCCCGATGGCTGCGGTAGAGTGGCGGTCGAAGCCACACTCTCTTCATTAGGGAGAAGTACCCCCTCTCCTCCTACCCCCACACCATTCCCCCTCTTCTGCTTGTTTTGATGAATTTGGTTGTATAATGAAAAGATGTGGGACCATTTTTGCTAAATTACATTACGGGGCTCTTCCCAGCATAACGGTTTAAAGGTTGTTGCTAGAGCCAAAATACGCGCTGGTAAAAGAGCAATTCACTTACTGATAAAATTTTTTTCAGCATCATTAGCATTTTTATTGATATCTGTTTAAGAAAACAAAAATTCTGAATTGTGTTTAGAACATACATTATTTGTAAACTTAGTAAACTTTCGCGTTTAACAAAAATGAAATATTTAACAATTGATAGTTCAAAACAAACAATTTATGTTACGCGACAAAAAAGTAGCATCAGTAAGTAAAATTTGAATTGTAATAAAGACGACTTGATTTAATCTAAGGTGAAGGGGGTAACGACAATTATTTGTTTTTGTTCAGGAAGACCTCACGAAATTTATGGCAGAAAAACTCGTGGAATAGAAAGTTAACCTGCATGGAACAAAAATGATCCATTATTTCAAACTCGAGAAAGCCACATCATTGGCTAAAACAAAGTCCAACAACGAAGCGAGAACGTTTCTGCATTTGAAAATTCTAAGCGTTTTAGATGTTCCGAAACTACAATAGCGATGAAATGCCGAAAAAGTGTGTGTTAGCGAGCGTTGAAACATTGTAGGGTAATTTATTAATCATCTACTGATCTATTACATTCTCAAAGAGAAAGATTGCCAACTAAAGAACTATACTGATTCCTCATTACCTCCTCCACCCGTTCAGTCACCTATATCCAGGTCATGTTTTCTTAGATGATGTTATGACACGTTCAGGGAGGAGACCATTGACGCCATTTAAGAAGATAAAAAAAAATGGCTGAAGGTGTTAAGCAAAACTACAAAAAAAGGCATCCCAGAAGTGCTTCAAGCAATGGAAGGATCTCTCGGGGTAGGATTCCAGATCTCAAGGGAACTACCACGAAGCAGATAACGCTGATTCAACCTCCAAAAAAATTGGTAACTTTTTTTTATAAGAAGAGAGAGAGCATTTTTGGATTACACTTGTAAACTTAACAAAAACGGATAGATAATTTTTCACAAATAATATAACTAACTAAAATGAAGCTTCACTGCTGACCATGTAGTCACATTTTATTAAATGAGGCAAAGGATATGTAGTTTTTGACACCTGGAGTAGCCTATACTGTTCTTATGAAAGATGGTCGCCATATTCTCAATTTTATATTCCATTCCCATTAAGGAAGTCGTAATATGCTAATTTTAAAGTAAATTCTGAAAGAAACAACTTATTTTAAGGGATGAACTTTCCGATAATGACGAGGTACTGCTTTCAGACTGCAAACTGTTTACTTAAAGACTTAATGAATGGGAGATTTTAGGCAATTCTTACAAGTTAATTCCAGAATTTTAAGAGGACTCATTTTATGAATGGAGAATCCTTCTTTAGAATTCTGTAGCCTTTTCACCCAAAAGAAATTTCCTCTTTCTACAATATAATTTCTTCATACACCAAATTAACCTCTGGCAAGGAAGGAGGAGAAGCAAACAGCATCAAGAAGTTAACTTTCAGTTAAGCTACTCGTCGTAGTTTTAAGAAGTAATTTTCTAGTTTGGGATAATAATAATAATAATTTGACATTATGAAAACACCACTTATCTTCCACGTAAAGACAAATTCTAAAACTGCCCCTTTTGTTTTCAATTCACACACACTAACCTTGGTCCCAATGTTGCCATTACAAGGCAAATGTTAATTGTCAGATTATTATTGCAGGGTTGCAATTTTAAAAACTCAATAAAACGGAGAAGAGTCTATGGGTTTACTAGACAGACAAAAAGATGGGATTAATGCAATTACACAAGAAAACAGTTAAATTTATTTGTTGCAGATGCTTAAGTTGGTAACTACTACAAATGGAATGAATGAAATTATTTTACGTATTTAACGTATAAGATATCAATGTATAAGAAAACTATCAAAGTTTATATCAAAATCCTAATTCTCCAATTTTAGAAGAAGACTCGCGGGACATCTTGGCGCACCATCCGTTATCACAAGCGTTACCCGAATGAACATCTGCCTCAACGCTGGGTTGGCTGAAACACTGGCATTTTTTTCTGTAGGATATGTGAAGAACGCTGTATAAGTTTCATCTGTGCCACGAAATTTGCCCGAGTTATGATTGCGAATTATTGGCTAGAATTTGGCAATAGCGAAGCACTACGGCACACGTCCAACTATAGACGTCCAGCAAGACACTGATGATTTTACATGTAGTCCCCTATGGTAGCACATAGCTTATTAAGCGAACCGAAGATGACAAATTACAGGGAGAGAGGTCCAGACGTATGCAGATTGAGCAAGGACTTTCCAACGGTAACGTTGGACGCATCCATCCATGTTTGCAACTCGGCTCGTATTTTACCTAACCACGAAACTTCCAAATTTATTTCGGAGATATAGGTGAAGACTAGCGGCCTCTTATACTATAGAGAGGCCTAATTTCAACCAAGAATGTCACGCGCTGTTTCTCCCGGTCTTGGCGTATGCATTGCCGCCATCTACCGTCTACCGCGTCAAATATTCGGGCAGCGCAGCGCGCAATCTACGTTTCCTTTGAACGACTTTTATAATTTCATTCAATTAAAGTTACCCTGTCATATAAGCTTATTCATCTATAATTTTTTGGATTCGATTCTGTTCAATGTTTAACAGAATATATTCGATGGCACTGTACACTTTATGTAATAACTTTAGGCGAATTATGTATGCAACGAGCAAATGGATCTTATACCTGCAAGAACTAGAGAAATCTTGAAACAACGCCTTTTATTGTATTCCAAAGGGCAACTGTTTATTAGAAACAGTTAAAACCTGTGAAAACATGAAAGAAATTTCTGAATTTCATCAAGAGCAAGTTAATAAGTTAAGCAAGCTTCTTGTCTCTGTCTTCTAAAATTTTGCTCTTTCCCTCCTCTCTCGCTCACTCCTCTCTCTCTTACTAATGCTTTTAATTTTCCAATGACTAGAATTAATTGGATTATTTCTCAAGATGCACTGAATCGTATTTGGAGCTCCTTTGAATTCAAATGGTTTTGACAGAAACGACTTATGATTAATGAGATTCTCGATGGAGAGAGAGGAAGGGAAAAAAAAAGAGGCAGAGGTTACTTGAATTCGTTACTTAGTGGAAAATATTAAGAGCATAAAAGAAAAAAATTAAAAAAAAAAGAATCCTCTCACCGCATTTAGAACTTAAGAGGAGAAATTAGATTCTGAACTTTTCTTAGCAAAGTAAAGTAGAAAAATAATGACGGGAGGAGAAAAGAGGGGAAACTCTCTTTTTTCCACTGTCGACACCAACATGAATACTAAAAGAAGTAATGTCAGGAAAAGTGAATATATTTGCGTTTTTAGTATCAGAGGAAACATCAACGATTCAAAAACATTTGACATTCAAAGGGTAATAAATATTTCTGAGAAATTAGCTTAAGGAATGACATTTAAAGACATAAATATACATGGAACTGAAAATCATCGCAACTTATTTACATTAATTTTTGTATGCGTTCATGCAAGAGTGAAGGCCTATGTGTTTATTTCCGAAATTCAATTTTTTTTTCTTTCTGAAATCGACTTAAAAACTCATAATTCGAAAAGATATGTTGACCAATTTTGCAGCTAACTCCTCCGATAAGGGCAAATAACAGAACCGAATAAAAATTACCCGTACATAGGGGATACTTTAAGCTATACTTTGTCGTATTTTTATGTCAATTGAGTAAGCCTTTGTAGAGATATTAATTTTTTACTAAAAAAAAAGAAATGGCTGTAGTGTTCATTCTAGCGATACAAACTCAATAAATTTTGATATGTATGGACTCCTCCATTAAGACAATTTTTTCTTGGCCCTGATGAGCCGTTTTGGAGTTATTAAAGCACCCCTCTCCATCTATCCCCTCCCCCCAAAAAAAGAATCTCAGGGGGTTCCTTAAACAATGCATTGTAAGGCTGCGACGAGCCGTTTTGAAGTAATTAAGACTTTAAAGCCACCCCTCCCTCAACAGAAACAAAAACCTTTTTTGAAGCCGTTTCATGGCCAAGTGGTAGGCCTGTACGAATGTACCAATCCGCCATTTCAATTTATTTAGACAAAGTGCTCATTTTTTCTTCAACTCATTCAAAGTTAATACTGATGTAAAACTAGTTAGTTTTCTTTTAGAACACTGAACAACTTAGTTTAGATATTTAACAGTAATTGTAAAGAATGGGCAAAAAGCCGTCATTATTCAATGGGCAAATCCTCAAGGTCATGGCAGAGAGATTTTCGAAATCAAAAAATTAGTTCAAAAAATCGCCGCCATGAAGAGAAGTGGTGTTACATGCGGGAAAAATTGCGTAGCACGAACAACCATAAGGCAATAACATGGTATGAAATGAATGGAAACACTGGTCAATGAACACGATGGATTTCACTCTGTCTGCTTAATCTGTCTGCTTAATCGAATTGTGAAAATATTGCTGCCGCATCTTTTGCACGAATTGGCGCCTCAATAATCTACGGATTGACCTCGTGACATCACGTTAATTCCGACGAAAGAGGACAGAAGAAGAGGAACCTTCAGTGTTCAGCAAGGAAGGGGAAATAAACGGATAAACTAAGATAACTGAAATGGCATTCGTTCGGCGTTCAGATGAAAATACGCAAGTGTCACTCGGACGTCCAGTCAGAGTTACTATATTCAACTGTCTACGGAACATCAACCCGTGAATGATTTTGCAACACTATTCCGGGAACTATGGACGTGAAAAGAGGTTCATTTTCATAATAGAGAGGTTCATTTTCATATCAGCGGAGCCAGGAGCCGTATCATATCTGAAGTAATCGTCTGGATAGGTTTATAAAGGCTACGTTTCCGATGAAGCCTTTCTTTTGAGAAAATCAGATGCCGTTCCACGGAAAGTTCTATTACTCTACAATTGCAATAACGAGAATGTCTAGCCACAACCTTATGAACAGTACATCGGACATCATGTGATATAGTTGCTAGGATGATGGTCAATTGGGAAAAGGTAACCCGAAGACGTGACCACCGTATTAACTTGACCTTACCCATGTAATTTTTGGCAATATGATGATTAAATATGAAGGTGTTTCACCTTCTGTTTATCTGAAGATATTGCTGAATAGAAGTACAGTACTTGAATTTATATCAATATATATATTTTCCCACGATATCGTAAGTGGAAACGCGGCTTTTCAGATTATTAAGTAGTAGAAGAATAGAGCTACTTATTGTTTTCACAATGTCCGTCTGTCTGTTCGTCCGTCCCCTTCATAATTTCCGCATTTTTTGAGATAGAAAGTTGAAATTCGGAAATTAGCTTACTATGGGCATGTGCATCTTCACTATTTAGTTTGGTTTTGATTGGCCCACTAGGATCGGAGTTTCGGGGGCGGAAATTAGAGAGGACCAAAAGGTCTACGCGTATTTATGCATATAAAGGAGTGAAATTCGGTATGCAGATTCGTCAAAGCAAGATCAACATTACTATGAAGTTTGGGCCAAATTATCCCAATGGGGTCGGAATTGTGGGGGTGGCAGTTACTTTGTCTTTAGAAGTATGGCAACATATGACATGTCATATATCATTCGATCGGAAATGATGAGAAACGAAAGAAGATAGAGAAAATCTTTTTTTCTAAATACTACGTTCGAGAAAATCATTTTTTCGATTTAAAAAATTGGGGAGGGGGGTAGGTAAAAATAAGGCGACAGCATGTAAATTCAAGTTAGGTTAGGTTAGATCAAACTGAAGAGTTTTTCCCCTTTAGTTTACAAACGTGATCGAATCATCAGGGAATAACTTCCTTGATCGTAGCTGTTACACAAAATGGATTACAGAACATTCGCCATTTGCTATATCCTCATACTTTTTTCCATACATTTAGGTCGTTCAAAAATGACTGGCACCTCCTATATTTAGCTAGCGAATAGTAGCAAGTTGAAATGTGCGCCCGCTGTTTGCGTCTAGGTATGCTATAGTCACGCATATTAGTAACAGATGACGATACTGCATGGCACAGGAAGGAAGTTGCTCAATCATAAATGAATTTGGACGGGTTCGTTCGTGTACATGACGAGAAAACATGGAAACAGATAATCAAGGGGCGACAATGGACAGTGCGGTTTTTCTGGAGGGACGAGCTTCATGTTGCTATGCCAAGCACTTCCATAGAAGTGAATAGTTATCCTCATGAAAACTGGATGGCTCAGGAGGAGTACATAGCCCGTTAATCCGTCTGATATAGTGCTTGTATGTGCATTACTTTCGGAGATACGCGGTCAATGTAAAATGGTTTGTTGTTGCAATACGGTAACTCATACTGCAATAGTTTTAAGATACGGGCTTGGATTGGTGGTAATTTACTATTTGAAGTAATAGTGAAGAATGGTAAAATCGTTGAAATTGTATGAATATCCAAGACTTTTATCCTTATGCAATCAGAGCACTATTAAGTAATATAGCCTGTATAACTCTATACTCTGCAATAGTTGATCAGAAACAGATTTCTCAGAAAATTTACATTGTGCAAAGAGGATATAAGTCGCTCTCCACTTCCCTTAAGGTAGTTCGCAATCAAAGCTTGCGGAGTCTGTTTGTCCATGCACCGAATTATTCTATTAGTGTTTATCTTGTATGATCTCGTATGTTTATATGAACACGCACATCTTATGCAAAAATAGAAGTTGAAATAAAACTGTTTATTAATTTACACCATGTAAATCTTTAGCGTACATGAGCCATCTTCGTTAAATTGAAAATTTTATGTATTCCTCTCTTTGAAAACTGTAGTAGTTTTGATATACAGAAATATTATTTAGATGGAAATCTAAATTCAAAATAAATCATCATTAAAATTCATCTTTATTTTTTCAGAACAGTGTTTCTAAAATGAATATTCGATAGAAATGAGAGTGACAGTTAGATAATTCAAAAGGATATTCAAATATCGATCAACTGTATATTTTGAAGGAATAGTTTTTTTCTAACAAATATATGCCTAAGCCCATATTTAGAGTTCTTCATTGATTAGAACTACAATTCAAACATGATAGATTTCGTGATTGATAGCTTTAATTCGCCGATGACTCCTGGAAACACCAATAATTAATCAGGTGAAATTAATTGAATGTCAAATAATTGAAACCTTCGAGGCAAATGTTGATTTAAATAGGGAAAAAAAAGTTTGCCATCGACGTTAATTGCATGTCGTGGATCCACAGGCTCTATCAAAAAAATATAATTAAAAAAAATAAAAACAAACTTAATTTCGCTAGCAGGGTGTTTCGAGAGACTTCAAACACCATGGATTAATCTATTGAGCTATTTTTTCCATCCTCACGGAATAAAGCCTTTCGGCTCGAATGTTGATTTCCTCAACCAAGTGATGATTACATAGGAGAGAGAAAAGGTCATGACAGTTCTGAAGGAGAAGCTTCAATTCTGTGAAAGAAAATGCATTCAGAAATTAAAAATTCTTTAAGAGGCTTTAATTTTAGCTTTTCAATGAATTTTTCTATCTCAGTAAATCCCAACTATCAGTGAAGTAATCATAAGAAATTAAGGTTAGTTTTCCAAAATGGAATTTGAATTAAATTTTTTTTATAGTGATTCTGAAAGATGCATCTCAATGTGCTCTAGGAGGCTGTTGCCTCTTTCTTTTTATGGTTTTAGAGAAATGGCGTCATATTTTAAAATCCTCGTTTTGTTATAGTGTTTATATTGAAACTGTGAGAATAAATTGCCTTTAAATGTTTATTTACATATTTAATTTAAATTTAAAAAAACAGCTTTTGTGTAGAACTTCTCCGATCTCTATAAGCTATAATGACGAGATGAGACACTCATTCAATGAAAGTGTATGACGCAAAAAGTAGACTGTAACCGGATAGAATTTGTCAGGGACGAAGGTAATGAAGCCTTATCATGGAATAAAAATCCCCAATTACCTTCCTCACTCCCCCCCCCCCCTGAAAAATTGTTTAAAAAATATAAACTAAAAGTAGCCGAAAAATGTTTATGACCTAAGAGATATTAGCATGCGCCGAATTTCATTGGCCGCGCAAAGCTCACTGTCTCGCCCATGAAATATCCGATCTTTAATTACGCAATAGATGGTATTGCTTCTTCGGGATCATATAATAATTTCAGCTAAAAGCTTTCTATTTTTCCCCATCGCTCTATCCATTTGGTTGCCGGGCAACGGCGAAGACGGCCTCGTTCTGAGTAAGTGCTCTTAAGAATTTAGGTCGGAGATAAGCGCCACCTCTGCCACCCTCGCCGTTATTAATTTCATCACCCAAACCCCACGGCTTGGTGGCAGCTAATCAATCAACGCACGAGCAAATTACGTCACGTGATTTTAACAACATGCTAGCAGGCACCGAATTCGAGAAAAGTTTCACATTTATGGCACATTAAAAAGATTCGAATACATCAAAGCAAATTTGAGGCGTTTATACCATTTCATTAAAAGCGTTTTAGTTTTTTATTTTTTTTTTAATTATCTCGATCGATTGGTAAATAATCACGTAGCGCTCGTTAAAAATATACAAAACGCCTCCTAAACTTAATTTTAAAATTTTCACTCGATTATAAAACTTTTGCATTAACTTGCAAGATAATTTAGTCAGGTCGATCGATTTTTAAGTAGTCATAGCCTTCACTGTAAATAAATTCACTTCAATTAATCATTGATAGAAGCAAATACCAGTATTTATTCCATATTAAAGACTGGAAACCCAAAGTTTTTGTACATTTACCTATTTCCTACGCCTCCTTTTATCTTAGTAGCCGAGCCTTTATCCATCCAGGTGTTTCATTTTATATCTGAAATTATCATTTATCATGATACACAATAATTTATAATCACTTTCAGGCTTAATTAACAGCAAGAAATTAATCTCCCCTGAGAAGGGTATAGGAAAGTAGCAGAAGCCCTGAGTTGGTCTAATTTTTTACCTTTTTATCCGCACTTTTTAATCCCTATTTTTTTAAAATAGATTTTCTCAAACATATTATTTAGAAAATGAAAAAGAGCAGCTCTGTATTCTTACGTTTCTCGTCATTTCCAATCGAATGATATATCGCATGCCGTTTTAAAAAGTTCACTTGAAAGTTTCTAAAGTTCAAATTCTCTTATACTAACTATCCCACAGATTGATTACAGTCAAAATTCTTCAGAAACTAGTTTTTGTCAATTTTACGGATCTGAATATGATTTGTCAATAAAAGTTATCAGTTGGCTCTAATTTTCCAAATTCACATAAGAAACACCTGAAGATTCATAGAAGAAATAAATAGTTTCATACGAATGATTTCCTGTTTAGATTGCTACATTATGTTTTTTTAACTTCTACTTTTTTGATGTAAACGTATATATCATTTTTCCTGCGTTGCACGAAAACTATATCAAACCTATGTATTTATTATACTGCAATTTTATTACAAGTTGATTTGAGCTAATTCAACGTTTTAATTTCAATTTTCGCACTCACAAAGGAATCCCTCGAACATGTATGACACAGATTTCCACCAAATTGAAATATGTTACTCAATTGAAGCTACAATAGATGCTTGCAAAATAAGAGAGTGCGGATTTTTGTTTCTTTCAAAATAAACCACGAAAACGAAAAAATTTGAGCACACATAGTCATACAAGGACTCCATTGTTAAAGCGGTGTATTCATGCGCTTAACGGAACTTCTTTCTTCCACTACTCACAGCAATAAGCACGAATCCAATTCAGATGAAATAGACAGCGGCAGATGGCAATTGAATGGCTTCTCAAATTTTTAAACAAACTTAGTTTTTAAAATACGAGTAGATTATTACAATTAGCTAATTGCCTTCTACTAAAAATATCTAGAGTAATTAATAACCATTTCCTTAATTTATTATTTCATTTTATTAAGTAATTCGGTAATAAAACACGGGGCTGGCTTCATGTGCAACGTCGAGTAATACGTTGCGTTGGTGAGGGGGTATGTATCGCGGTGCTTTATAATTTTAAATAAAAATAGTATTCATGGATGTCTACCTCATCTTATAAATTATTTCGAGACGAATAACTGTACAGCAAAATTAAGGTTTTATGCTTAATAACAGTGCTCTAAGTGCAATTCTTTGTCGATCGCCGCTAACAAGTTTGCTTATGAAATAAGAATATTCATGGCCGGACGTTTCGCAAAGAGAAAATTCCTATTTCCAAACATTAATATTCCAGTAACATATAGATCTTGGAGAATAATAAAATAAGATATATCTTGCATATTATCGAATTGTTCCTATTCTTATAACACAGAATTCATTATGTTATATAGAGCATAAAGCGCGATAAGACTACATTCCTTGTAAGCGTGCGTAAATAATGAAAAATTAATCCGTTACTGATGTTTGTAGAAATTATTTTTATCAAGAAAGAATGTTTGCTTCCAATAGATCAATTGCTGGAGGGAAACATTTGGGATATCATCTCTTTGCTCAGCATTCCTGGGAAAGTGTACGCTAAGTGTCTGGAGAAGAGAAGTCGGGAAATAGTCGACTCCAAACTGTTGGGGGAGCAGTGTGGTTTCCGACCTGGCCGAAGCACGACGGATCACATCTTTGCTCTAAGGCAAATCTTTGAGAAATCCTGGGAGTATGCAAAAGAGGTCTACGCTTGCTTTGTGGACCTCGAAAAAGCATATGACAGAGTTCCTCGGGAGAAGCTCTGGCAAGTGTTGCAAGAGTATGGAGTGGATGGGCAATTACTGGTTGCTATCATGTCTCTGTACGAAAGCTCTGAGATGTGTGTCCGGATAAATGGCATTAAGTCAAGACCGTTCACCGTGGGTGTTGGACTCCGCCAAGGGTGCGTACTGTCGCCCCCCTTGTTCATTATCTTTATGGACTGGATAGACAGGGGCAACCGAGGCGATGAGCGTGTTTGTGTGGGCGACTGCCAGGTGGAGAGGTTGCTCTTTGCTGACGACAATGTCCTCCTTGGGTCTTCACGCACGAACCTTCAGCATGCACTAGACCGATTTGCAGCCAAATGTGAAGAAGCTGGGATGAAGATCAGTGTGGTTAAAACCGAGGTTCTGGTCCTTTCAAGACAGCCTGCTCAGTGCTCTCTCCATGTTAGGGGAGCCTCATTGAGACAGGTGGAGAAATTCAAGTATGTCGGGATTGCATTCACGAGTGATGGACGGCAGGAGAAAGAATTGGATGCTCGGTGCAGCAAGCTGTGTCAGACGTGAACTGTGGCGATCCGTGGTAACGAAACGCGAGCTGGGTAACAAAGCCAGGCTCTCAGTCTTCAAATCTAACTTTGTCCCCATTCTCACCTATGATCACGAGGCTTGGGTAATGACCGAAAGAGTGCGATCGCGGGTACAAGCGGCCGAAATGAGATTTCTGAGAGGTGTGGCAGGTGTTACCCTACTAGATAGAGTGCACAGCAGCACAATAAGGGAGTTTTTAGGTGTTGAGCCGCTACTTCTCCGCATTGAGAGATCTCAGTTGCGCTGGTATGGCCACGTGATACGGATGCCGCAAACTGGTCTTCCTAGGCAGTTGTTATTTTCCAAGCCGGTGGGTAAGAGACCAAGGGGTCGGCCTAGAACCAGGTGGCTAGACTACATGGAGAACCTGGGTTCGAGTCGCTTGGATATTACCAGGGAGGACATGCGCCTGATGGTGGAAGATCGCGATCGCTGGAGATCCTCCATAGGGCTGCTGCCCCCGCGACCCTAACGGATAAGCGGGTTTGAAAGTAAGTAAGTAAGTATTAACAATGTAAATTTTACTAGAAACTGCGATCACAACTACAGGCGACAGATTAATCAATTCTGAATTTATTGGCCTTTGATTATGTCCTTTGATTATGGCTTATAAGAGAACGCTAAAATATCCAGATTTATAAAATAATGAATTATAATTGTTCATATTTTTATAACCTTTTCTTTTGGAAAAAGCATTAGTGTCAATTTTTATATACATAGAAGAACAACTTTACAGAATGATGCAAAATGAAGTAAAAAAGTTTAGATATTCTTGTTCAACAGGGAAATGTCTATTTATTTCGCAGTTATAAACGGAAAGTAACTACTGATATGCAGCGAATATTGCATCTGATCATTCCTTCCTTAATTTTCTATTAAATTAGCCTAACTTGTAAAAAAATTCTAGTTTAACTCGTTCATATGTTATATCGACTTAAATTATAAAGACGATCATAAGCAAGCCTTAAACTTTCCCTCCCACGTATTAAATTATGATGAGGGAATGCATACTGTTTTCTCACGATAAACACACCGAGACGGCTTTCTCGAGAACGCTTAAAAGTGAAATGGCGGAAATTTATGCCTTCCAAACTTTTGTACCTTTTATGGGTTCCCAGGAATTGGTCCAAAGCCAAAAGAGAGTGTATTAGCGAGGAAAGATTATATAAAACACATTTGCCTTTCGCTCGTAGACAATACTTTGGGGTCGCTTGAGAGGATTGGGGAGACTTTAATCGGACAGACGTTGAACGTTCTCACGACGCGTCCGGGCAATAAACTTTAGTGAAAAACTTAGATGGACACTAACAATTTCGCTTCAATTCATTATCAAACGGAATATTCTTCCAACGAGCTTTTTTATGTAGTCACTTATTCAGTGAAAGCTAACATTAAATTTTCAAAACTTAATCACTATTACTGTCGTTCAGTTAAGTAAATAAGCTAAGTATTTTTGTATAAGAGCAAGAATAAAGAATTAAAGAATCAACTTCACAAAGTTCATATAAAACTATGCTGAGATGTTATTATTATTGAATAAAACTTAATACCACAAATACTTATAAAACAGCAATCCATTTGATCAAAACGTTTATTCATTACGAGCAACGCATGTAAGATATACACAAAATTTTAGATAATTTTAGATTATTTATATTGTATCATAAAAGATAACTTTATAATGCTTGACTTAATCTTAATTTTCATAGACAGTACATAACAGGGTGTGTAATAATTTTTTTTGGCAATGCAGTAGGTTCTTATCATCTTCCATCGTTTCTTTTCAATGTAAGAGTGAAACAGATTCACCTTTTTAATAGGTTAAGAGACGACCTTTTAAATTCAATTCATCTTCCTTTATACGTGTATCTGTATCAGTATTCTATCACTACTGGTTGCAAACTGAATTAACCCCTCTTCTCCAAGTAAAGCAAAGAAGAGTACTGGAAAACATGAGTCTAAGGAATTTGGCCCACTTCTCTTCGGATGAAATTCCGATTGTGATTCATCAAAATATCATTGTTACTATGACTTAGGCCCTAACCGTTGCCATGGCATAGTCCTTTCAGTTAAGACAAGCGGAAGCAATCGTCCCTTCCAACAAGCCTCTGTTATGTGAACCATGCATTAGAAGAACGTGATAATAGCGCGCGTAGATCAACTGTACGCGCGTTTTCTTCAGCAAACTAGCAAGAAGCGTCGCCCATCCATTAATACACTAAGCGACGGACAGCTGGAGAAACTAATCACATAGACGTTTTTCTATGGGTAAAGAAAACATGCTTAAAAATTTGAACATTTGCAGTGGACAGATCGGCCAGCGGCCATGAATAAGATCCAGTGGACCAATCCGCCCAGATTTTTTAGTCTTGCCCAGAGTAAGTCTACGAATATCAATCACTCTTATATACTCAATAGACCGATCCTCATAGCACCAACAATCGTGGAAAAACGTTTGGTAGAACAAACAATCCAAGCACCCTACATCAAAGGGTATCGAAAATATGAAGGGGAAATACAGAAAAACGGACATGGTAAAATCAATAACCAAATCCACACTGCTTAATGAAATTGTCCAAGCCATTTTATTCGATTGTAATTTCTATATACATGGTCGTTCAATCTCTGAGTGGGGATAAAAATCCATTTTAAATCCACCTTTTTAATCTTAAAAGGTTCGTGAACTACCTTACAGATTCGGAAAATTTGGAAATAAAATTTTGAATTTTCATTTAGTTTTACTTATCTTACGAACAGTCACTAACTTAAATTCACATAAAGAAAAACGACATGATGACTTTCGAATGTAAAAACAATTATTCAAATTATTTCCATTTAATCGATGTTACCCTTTGTAGAATCAATTCAAATTAAAAATGACGTTGAAATTTAAAAACAACCAAATGATAGATTACTGATGATATTAAAAAAAAAAGTCTGTTCCTTTTTTCTCCACTGTTCCGTGATTGACTGCTATTGGAGCAAATGCGAAGATTGCGTGAAATCCTTTTTTTCCCTTTCCTATTCCTTTCCTCCATACAAAGGCATTGGAATGACAAATCAGATCGAACATGAAACCATCGAGCGCAGTGGAAAACGAAGGTGAGGAACTTGGGAAATAAAATCAAAAAAGGAAAAGAAAAGAAAAGACATCGAACAGGAATGAGGAATCTACATGCAAGTTGAAGGAGGTCGAGGGAAGAGACAGAGGAAAAAAAAAAGGAACCAGTCATATTTTCTATAAAAATAAAGAAGGGAATAGGGAATCATGGAAAAATAAGTGAAAGGGAAAGAGACAGAAGAAAAACTAATCGATAAATACTTTGAAAAGAAAAAAATAAACAAAGAATTAAAAAATATTAAATCTTACAGAAAAAATTGGAATTTAAAATGAAAAAAAAAATATTTTTGATGGGCTTTAACGTAGCATTTTAAGTTAGATCGGCGTTTATATAAACCAACATTGGCATCCTTAAAAATAGAAACCGAAAGAATTAGAATTCTATCGAGTATTTTCACAACAATTAATCACTAGAAGCAGTTGGATCTCATTTTAGTGGAATAAAATATTTTTTACCTAAGCTTCTTTAAATAGTTAATGTCATATCGATTTCACGACTTACATTTTGAGAGACTATAACAATTAACTTATTTGAAGAAAGTAAGCTGCAACGAACAGCATAACAATATACAATGCAATATCGCATGAAAATTGGCAGAGTAACGTTTGTCGTTTACAAAAACGCGCATTTTTCAAAGTTATTTGCACTAACCTAAACTTTACGGAAAAGTTGACGAATATTAGTAAAGTTTGTTCCACCGCCACCAATAAGGAATGCAATAGTACGAAATCTTTGTTTAACAGCACACTAAAGTGTTATAGATGCACCAAGACCCACGCCCTCTCCGAAAGTCACGCCTCCGAACTTTTTTCTTTAGGGTCGTCTGTAGAACTAATGAAGCACCTTAAGGCGGATATTATCAACTCAAGGATATTCTTAAGTGTTTCAATGCTACTCTGGTGGACATGTCCCAAAAATGTCTACTTCGCCTGCAGAATAGCATCAACATGAATGGTTGATGAACTACATAATAGAGGTGGAAAGAAATTACCGCACAATCACTGTAAATACGAATCCGTGGCAGCAGATACTAACTACACCTTGAAAGATGGCCCAGCAAGTGACTGTGTCCGCATGGACACTGCACGACACGCCTGTCCAAGAAGCGTC
The DNA here is from genome assembly GCA_023313115.1 of Rhysida immarginata. Lineage (NCBI taxonomy): Eukaryota > Metazoa > Arthropoda > Chilopoda > Scolopendromorpha > Scolopendridae > Rhysida > Rhysida immarginata. The sequence goes on from JAHWFO010059101.1 coordinate 1,673,831, forward strand.
CTTTTGATTGGCTGAACAAAGTGTTCACTGCAGATGAGAAATGGTGCCTGTACTCGAACGTTTCACGCAAGAGGAGCTAAACAGACAAGCATCACCGCAGGGAAAGGCCGCCCTACATCAAAAGCAGCTCGCGGTTTGTGTCTGGTGGGATGTGAAGGGTGTGATTCACTGGGAAATGTTGCCAAGGAATCAGACCATCAACGCTCACGTATACTGGGAACAACTGGGCAGATGCTGAAATGACTGATGTCATCTTTCCTCAAGACAGCGCGCGACCACAGGTTGCAAATGTGACCACCAAAAACATCTGAAGCTGGAGTGGGAAGTTCTCCTCACTCACTCGCCCGACCTTGCGCCTACAGACAACGACCACTTATTCCGGGCACTGCAGAACTTCGTGAAAGGCAAAAACTTCGCAACTGATGCGAACTCACAACTGCAGTAGGGAACTTTGTCGAAGGCAAGGTTTTACCACACAGAGATCCATGATCTACCACGTCGTTAGCAGCAGGTGTTTGACAGTAACGGTGAATACATTGCATATTGATATGTGCCTTTCGCCGCATTGTTTCCGTTAATAAACATTATGCGATAACTTTCTCTCCAACCCAATAATTTGATTACAAGCTACAGTCTTAAATTGCGAGTGGTGAACTCTTGGATCATCTTGTAGTATGCGTTGAAAGAAACATCAATGGAGTTACAGTTGCAGATTAAGTTTTGAATGCTCTACTTTTTTTTCTTGCAGGAGTTCCAGAGGTTTACTTCATTAAATAGAATTCTGTAAGTTAAATTTGTAGATTTAAAAATATTTACTTTTTACTGTATTAAAAACTATTCACAACTATTATAGTCCTTCTATAGTCCACCAGACAAGTCATGAGAATCTCTCCTCCTTCATCAGTCAATAAGTGGTTGTCTTATCTCAATGCACATGTCGTTTATTTAACGTTCATATTTCCTGTTTAAAGTGATTTTGCAACATTTGCTCAACATTAATTTCGCATTAATTGCAAAGATGCCCCTTTTAAGTGCCACCAATTTAACAGTAATTCATTTATCAGCAACCTCAGTACTCCAGTTGGCTTCCTTGGTAACGCAGTAATTGACAGTTCTCATGATTCGTTGGTTGGAATATACGTATATTTGTGATCTAAATAAAAACACCTTGCATCATTCATTAATTTTCGGGTCATCATTCCACGCTTGCATCCCTTTAGAATCGCCCCGGCATAAAAAAGGCGGCTTAGGATTTTTTAAGAATGAATTATTGCATTAATAAATTAAAATATACGAAGGTGAAGTTTCATCTGAAGACAAGAAAAAAATTAAGATTACTGGAATATTATTCTAAAGCATTGCAAATACCCATTTGCCTTTCATTTGTTGTTCTCTGACAGTAAGTTATATTGTAGCTGTTGACATAATCAGACTTCCATCTTGTTTGGGATTGACAGCTGTCAATTCTCATTGCATTCCCAATTTCATCTTCCAATAACTTTCATATGTCCAAGTTTGTTAAAAATTCTTGTGAGCTGTGTTATTATTATATTTGAAAAGATGCGAAGGATGAAACTCATAAGAAAGATTTATACTTATTTCAATATCTGCGAATTTCTGAAGCGAATACCTGGTCAAATAAATCTAATCAAAGGTCATACACATTAGGAAATCTCATTTTAAAATCCTCAACGACTTTTAAATTATGAAATATCGTTTCTATGCGAATAATTCAATTGGCTCATGAATATAAAATCTCCGATTTCATCGAGTGTATAACTTTGTTAACTTGGAATGATATTTTCTAGTGAACTTCAATACGTCTTATTTCGTTCCGAGGTGCACACGATTCGGTCAAATTCAAGCATGGAGACACGTGTTGCGCAAATATGAGAACAACTCGGCCAGCCGCAATTGAAGTGGACGCAGTATCATTATGTCATACGAGTATCTTTGTATATGTTTTAGCTACTAAATTTCCCCAGTCGACGAGACAGACCAATGCCACCTAAAAACAAAGCCTGCTGACTATTGCCATGGAAACTGAGCGGCTCAGTCTCATTCCAAGGTCACCCTTTATCCTGTACGAAATTGTCATTTTTAACTGATATCTATTGAATATTCATTAATCTGCTCTTCTTCGAAATACCTCTGTACATTCAGAATTATTTCTCTCGCTGTGCTCTGGCAACTGATAATACTTTAAGAAATAGAACAAAGGCTGAGGAAGAGAGAGTACAGTTAAAGATGGGAGTGGCGTTGGACATGTGACTACGCTTGCCAAACATTAAGTGGAAGTGGTCATATATCTTCCTAAAATCGCCCGAGCATAACGTCATCAAATCTGGGCAGACGATCCAACCTTCATTGTTTACAACAAACGAAAAAAACTGAAGGTTTTATTATTGGTATACGATAATTTCATAGGTGTTGGACAGACAAACCACGGCCTTAAAAAGAAACCTAAACTTAATTCAACAAAGTTTGACTGGGCGTGTCCAATTAAATTTCCGATTTCAATTGTTAGACATTGTTGCAAAGTAAAATTAACAATGTCTAACAACTGGAACATTTAATCGGGCACGCCCAGTCAAACTTTCAATCGAAAGAATATAGTCATAGCAGAGTCAATAGAGGGTATGGTCAATAACCACCTATAATAAGGCCTGGGTGCTGAAACGTCATTCATTGTTACATTATCATCAGAAGGGCAAATTTAGGGCTTTTTATTGGTGGAAATGGATTAACAATGCCCTACTGAGGTGATGTAACAATGTATGACGTTTCAGCGCCCATAATATAGGTGGTATTGGTATGGTCAATGGACTCGTACAACACCATCTAAAGATTAGGCCTTAGCACTGCGTGAGCACTGTGTCATCAAACTTAGACAGACAATGCAACTTTCATTGTTTGCAACAAGTGAAATACACTGAACGATTTTTCGTTGTTGTAAACAATGAAAATTTCATTGTCTGTCTAAGTCGTAGCCCACGTGAAAGCCAGGCCCTGGCGCGGAAAAGTCACCTGACCATCTTAGTCCGAATAACAATGTAACCTTCATTGTTTCCAACAAACGAAAAATTGCTGATTATTAAAATCCAAGATGGAAACAATGATGGTTACATTGTTATTCGGACTAAGATGGTTTTCCGCGCCAGGGCAACGCCTCCTATAAAGAAAGACTCCGCACTGAAACGTCATACATTGTTACATCATCATACTTCGTCCTTTGTTTACCGCATTTCTACCAATAATAAGCTCGAAATTTGGTCGACTTATGATGATGTAACAATCTATGACGTTTCAGTGCCGAGGCTTTCTTTATAGGAGGCGTTGGCCAGGGCCTGTCTTTCACGTGGGCTACGGTCTAAGTTTGATGACGCAGTGCTAAGGCCTTATGTTTAGATGGTGTTGACTCGTAACTTCCTTAATTCTATGAATCTTTAACAATGGTTAACAATCGTTAACAATGTATAGACTTTTGAGTACTAGCGCCAACTATTGAGTGTGAATAACAGCAGACAAGTAATCTCGGGTTGCAAAGGGCAATTCAGGAAGCGCTCAACAGCTGATGCTAGTAGCGCGAAGGTCTACATTAACAATGATTTGAGAGAGTCCATAGATCATACCTTCTATTGAGTCTGGTCATAGTAGTCTGAGCAACAAACCAACCTCCATCTTGAATTTTAACAATCAGTATTTTTTTATTTGTTGGAAAAACGGTGTGATTTTTGAGTGCTCGGGCCTGTCTTTCTTGTAGGCCTCGCTAAATTCCGAGTTTACCTATTGCTTTATTGTAATTTATTCATTGTTACTATAATTTTGCTTCCAAGGATTATATTCTCTATCGACATCTGCATCATTTCATGAAAAAAAGAAAACACTAATGATTTTTCAAACACTAAACGCTTTCCTTCACGATTAAACATCATAGATGCACATCATTGGTTGCAACAACTAAAGAATTGAAGAACATTTTGACAAGCAGATCCACTAGAAATATTTATGAAATCGTATTGAGGCCAAAAAAAAGTTCGTACTAAGCAGTTAATTTATCAACAGACTAGGAATCTTAATTTCGCCTACGTGTCTCCCCAGGAAGCAGCCAACGAATCGAATCAGTTCACTATGAAATCCTGGCGTACTATCTGCTTATTTATTATCCAGAGTTTGCTCTCAAAATCGTATTAGCAATCATTTCAACATTGTTCTATAGGTTCACACTATTTAAAATTCTTCATCTTACTATCATCTTCTATGCCGAAATGCGTTAGCTACTAAATTCCCGCAGTCGACGAGACAGACAGTTCACGGCCTTGAAAAGTCACTTATAGTTCATTCAACCTTATTTTGCTGTGATGGCCTTTTCAATTATTGGGCATTCTTATTATAAAAATTAAACAATACCTAACAATTGATGTGCCCGGGCCTGTCTTTCTCGTAGACCTCACCAAATTGCGATTTTACGTTTTTGTTTTTTTTTTGTAATTCATTCATTGTTCACAATTTTGCTCCCAAGGATTATCTTCTCTTCCCAATGATTATCTTCTCTTCCCAATGATTATCTTCTTTTCCGACATCTGCATCATTTCCACGAAAACTTTATAATGAAGCTTAAAAGCAATTTTTGTCTCAGATTAAAATTTTAAAAATTAAAAAAAAAATTCAAATCTTAAGGTCAGAGGATTGTAAAAGCATGATATATTTTTGTCTTATCTTTTTCTTTCCTCTATTCAGCTCGCTTGAATGTTCCGATTCTTCCCCTTTGGTTTCGTGCTTCGCATCTTTCAGCAGACCCCTCATTCAATTTTTCCCCGCAGATAAAAGCTTTGCCATAACTTTCTGCAGTTCCATTTGGGTTGTTCCATTTATTTCCAAACTGTTCCGTTTGTCTTCCAGTTGATGGATCCGAGTTTACGAAGAGCGCTTCTCTTCCATCAGTGTGGCTGTGAATATTATTAGTGCTATCCTCTCTCGGAATTTATTGCGCTCTGTTACCACAAATGCATCCTTTAAGCGGATAATTTTTCTCGCGGAATCTTACTTTTCACTTCTTTTAAAGTATAAACTCTAATATTTGACTACTTTTAGACATTTTTATTACTTATTTTCATCTAGCTGTTTTTCTCATCTCTTCGTTTTCATCATAGACCTTACTGATGTTACTTCTGGTAAGAATTTTTTTTAAAATACAATATAACACAGTTAATAGTCATAACGTTATGAACAATTTTTTTCTAAACAAGAGTCTTTAATATCTGTTCATTTTGTTTCCTAACTATTTTCAGTATTAAAAATTCCTCTATTAGCCAGCCCTTAACAGGTTAAGCCTGTTCTTGCGTTAACGTGAATTTCAATTTATATTCAAATTATCTAAGATACGAAGATAACAAAGCGAACAGTCAAATAATTAGAATAGTTTCCCCAGGTCCGAATTACTAATGCTTATCAGGATAATTAGTTGCTATCTTTAGTCGTTTAATTAATTATGCTAATGCTTTTATCTTTAATCATTAAAATCGTAGGTTCAACCCTGGTAGAGATATTGAGGTGCAAAGTCATTATCCTGTTGATGCCAGGATAAGATTCTTAGAATATAGCCAAGTTACTTCTGCGTTATCAATAGTTTACAAGTAATGCCAATTATTAAACAAACTGTTCATTGTCATTTATAAATTTTAGGCACTTAGTGGTTAATTTTCTAATAATGATTCTCTAATAATAAAAGACCATCCTACTTTAGATTATAAATTTAAAATATTTTTCCTTCTCGATTCTAGTGTACAAAATCCACACTCCTAAAGCGTTAAACAACTCATTTGTGCTGAGAATTAATTTTATGAATCGTAATTTACTTAACCGATAAATTATTCAACTGTTCAACTGACATTGCAAGCCTTCACCGAAACCGCCATATTTATTTGAAGCAACTCTTTCACTGTTAATGATTTCGGATCGTTAGCTATGATGGCAACAAAAAACAGCGATTTGCTCCAATGTAGACATTAAAAATTGAAACCGTCTCTATCGCTCCCCTTCTAATGAGCACTTAGTTTCTCACATAGGATGAAAATTCTCGTAAAACAAAAACTGAATGCTCATCTTTCTTCCCAAATATAGACTGAACAGCTTGTTGAAGACAAAATAATTTGATGCTTTGCCAAAATGATTACTGAACTCGAGCAATTATTGAAAATAATTAAATTAATTGTTAATAAAATTAGCCACCCCATTAAAATTTCTGTATATTAATGAATATTTTGACAGTACAATCTCCATGTTATTTGGTGAGCTTAATGGAAATAACCAAACCCATATAAAAAGAGCCACTTTCTTCAATGTTTGGCTTTGTCCTTTGTTTACCACATTATTTGACTTCCATGATAATATCTAAGCAAATTTTCGTTAGTTAAGTAACTCGTTATTTAAAGGTTGAAAAGATCCAAGGTTCACATTCAACCTATAATCTGTGTTTGTTTGTGATTGCCCTACAGAAAGATATATAATCGCGAAATGACAAAGAAGGTAACAAATAGAGACGTTAATTTATTTTTATTTTATACTAACAAGGAATTCAGCCGTCAAAATTGATGTAATGAAAATAATGTACAAAATTTGGCCAAAAGTATAGGATACCTTGAAACTCTGCTTCCCCTGTAATGAATAAATTGATAGTATGTGGCCCCATTATTTGCTCCGATAACAGCTGTGACATCACCAGAAAAGCTATACCAATTTTTGAAATGCAGCAGCTGGAAGTGGAAAAATGTCTAAGAGGCCAGCTCGCAATCTCCGTTTAAATTCATCCTGCATGTGATTCATGGCATTAAGATTTGGACTCTTCTACATTCATGTCAGTAAACTTGCTCTGTACGAACCGTGCTTCCCACGACTGCGTTGAAACAAGACTAGACCCTCCGCCAAAAAGTGGGCAATATGGAACTGCCTAAACACATGGAGATGGGTTGTCATTCCTTCACGGAAACTAGGGCAGATATTTTCAAAAACATTCCAAACCACAAAAAACAGATCCTATCCCATTAAGCCCCTACCATTAAACTTTAATTGAGGCAGATTGCAATAGTGTAGTTGATCACCCGGTTTTCCACTATAATACACATTCACCGGATCTGCGGATAGTATTGCGTTACTAGTGGATCCTGTAGCACGTTGCCATGACTCCAACCTAAACTTCTTCTCATACCATGAATTAACCGTTTTGGATACATCATGCTTCTATCTATAGAATGTTCCACTTTAAGAATTCAGTAACGTCACCAAAGGACTTTTTTGATGATATAACGTGTCATAGTTTATTTTTCAAGTTTCAAAATTTTATGCATTCTTTACCGATTTTTATCCAAGATAAAATCACGAATTACGATTACAACAAGATTTAGAAGCATAACACATTAATGTTATCCTAATGAATACTTCTCGCTGACGAACTATAACCGCTTTACTCGTGATGTCACTACTTATCGTATAGTTCAGTGCAATTTCCCTTGGAATTATGCTCATGAAGAGTGAGATTTGAGAAAATTTGCTTCAGTTCTACTCGACTAACGATCTACTATATCGTTCGCTTGTTATTTGCCAACTTACTTTGCCTTCCGATTAAATGCGCAATCATTATCAAGTAAACAGAAATTACAATAGTGAATTCTAAAGCAAAGAAGTAGCATAAACACGTAATTAAAGAGCTTTATGACTTTAATGCTTGTTTATTTATATCTTAATTTACGAAAATGACGGATGTAGAAGAAAAGAAGTACGTGACACAAATAAAACAAAATAGGACACAGAGTGGTAAGACCCTAAATTTAACCTGACGTCTCGGATGGAGACTATCTTTAGTTAATTTTATATTTACTTTGACAAAAGATAATAGATGCGAGACGTCAGCTGTTTTTTTTTCAGGGTCTTACCATTATGTGTCCTGTTTCATTTACGAAAATATAAGACAATAAATTCATATCCTTTGCCGACTTGCCTCTCATTAACTCTTTTTGAAAACAATCGCATTGTTCTGAAAATGACTACAATGTCTTGCGAAACAGAAAGATTTTTAGAAAAACCACGATTTTATATCAGTTTTTGATAAACATTTCAAAATAAAAAAATGAAAATTATCTGATCAATTCATATTTAAACTAAGAGCAAAATACACTGCTATAGGAAGAAATTAAGAATCGAAAGCATTTGAATCATACAGACTAAATTTCTACTCAGTTATGATTGGTTTTCTTCTTGGAAAAAGGTAGTGGCATTGCTTAAGGAGTTTGCTAAACTGATCTCAGCTCTCAGAAACATTCGATCTCAGGTAAAATCTGCTGACGAGAATACAAGCCTCATCCAAAGGTTAAGATGCACGGGGAAAGAAAAGTGAGAATTTTATTTACCCTGCATCCTAGCCTTTGGATGAGGTTTGTATTCTCGTCAGCAGATTTCACCTGAGATCGAAAAGCCTTTTTATTTTATTACATGGTACAATACGTAAATAGCACACGAAAGTACATGTACATATATAAAATATACAAATTTTACATTAGACAATCCAATATTACCATAAATCATAATGTCTACGTACCAAATTTGCAATGCAATTTGTACACGCTGTTGATAATTACTATGTCAATAACCACAGTCTTTTCACCAGATATAAAAGGAAGGAGGTCTCTATAGCGCTTTTTAACTACGCGACTTTATCAAAATCGTCACAACATCAAGAGTAAATCTACCAACTATAATCTAGCGCTACAAAAAATAAGCCCAAGGGGGGAAACGTGAGAGCACGGCTATAACGACGTAGTCAGCGGTAATGAAGGAGATCCAACAGCTGCAATCCCATTAATACTTGAGAAAAACGACGACAGGCTTTAGGAAAATAAATGAACTAGAGTGAACGGTAAATAAATAAATTGATTAAAAAAGATGAAAAAAAAATTCTAAAAAAAAGGATGGCGAGAATGAGTGAGTGAACTAAACAGAGAAGGAGGGAAGAGGGTTGGGAGGGGATGGTGTTGGTGAAGGAGGGGTAAGAGGAGAAGAGGTGGAGGACGACGGGATGCGTTGAATCTCTTTAGTTTCGCGATGAAGCAATAATGTCAGTTCAGTTGGACTTCAGATGCTTAGGAGCCTCGTCGATGCTTCACACGTGGATGATCAAAGAAACCCTGTAACTTTCGACTGCATTGATTAGCCTCCCCCACTCTTCAAACTCCCCTCCCTCTCTTCCCTTCGCCCCAACTTCATATCTCTCTCACACGCTCTCTCTATTTCCTCCTCTGGCAGCCCCTCTTTTGCCTTCACGAAGAAAATCTCGGTTCCACCTAGGGAAATCGAAGAGAGAAATAGGGAAAAAATAAGGGAAGGCGGCGATTGTAGGAACCCACCACTAAAAAAAAATAAAGAAGAACTTCTCTTCGAGAAGAGAGAGAGAGAGGGAAAATCGAATTTTTAACAACCTCGTCATTGCTGCCACTGGGAATTACAAAATAGGCGGCAAGCAAAATAGCCTCAGTTATGTTTGAATTAAATTATCTAACAAGCCAATTGAGACAAAAATAAGGAAAGGATTTGGGGACGTTTTTTAAAAAAAAATTGGTTGCCTATTGCCAATTCTTTAATAATAATCTAATGTTTTCAACAAATTTTAAATCTCCTCTGATTGAAGTATCATCATTCGATTTGTTTCCTCTTTTCAAGAATTTTTGCACGCTCAGTCGAAGGTAAAGGTGAAAAAAGGAATACAAACTAGTAAAATACTTTAAAGTTAAAGAGGAGGACTTGCTCTTGTCAAATAGTAATATGCTCCATTAGAAGTCAAGTTAATTAATTTAATGGCTTTATTAAATCAGGAGTGAGTTACTTATTGATAATCTTTAACAACTGCCTCTTTATACTTTAGGCTAAATCCAATAAATGGTTTTCATTACATTAGCTTGAGCTATATACAAAATTCTGGAGTGAACGTTTTAAGAAGCTAAGTTAAAGAATGTACATGGATTTGTTAAAGTAAAGGGAATAACATTTCACTAAGTCCCATGATCCATTTACAAAAGGCGAGTGCATTAACGCTTCACGAAGTGAATCTAGATTTCTAGCAGAAGCCATTTTGCAGTAATTAATCTGAAATGGTTATTAAATCCACTAGTACAAAAATATTTCAGATGTGTCGATTTAATCGCATTGCTACTAATCTTATAAGAAAGGAATTTAAGTTCTCTGTAACGCTCAAATTAGTAAGACGTAATTTTGCATAAATATGGAAATTACAGAGATTGAGTGCATCGCAACTGAATACTTTTAAACATTGTAATTATAAAAATACCGCTTTCGTCCTTCGAGGATGCAGGTAATAAATAATACTGAACAGCTTGATCGAAGATATAAATCTAGAATAGTGCTGTCGCGGCAGTTATAATAAAATATTTGTGTCAAGACGCCATGAAAACTGATCGATATTTAAATGCCAATGCCAAATATTAATATTCAGCCATTACAGAATGTGTAAAGGCAAAGATGTAAGCATTTTCTTTTTAATATTCAATGTAATCCAATGCGTCCATCCAGGG
>JAHWFO010059101.1:1684420-1707771 GCA_023313115.1 Rhysida immarginata
AGAGAGAGAGAGAGAGAGAGAGAGAGAGAGACCCACATCTGTACGAACGCCTAAGGTAGTAACAAAATGAAGAATCGTAACTCGGGAAAAATTCCAGGGCGCAAAGGTCAATTGTCACACATGTAGGGAGTCTCTCAGAAAACAGAGCGGGACATTAGCTAAATATATCCAAACTCTCTCTCCAAAGCTTCAAGTAACATCTCGATATCAATAGTCGTTTAAGAAAACGCTATAGGGATAACTCCTTTTGAAGATTTCCCTGTAAAATCATTCGACGCTTCGACGATGCATCTGTGGCTTCGGCCTCTTAAAACGGGCTCTTGGAAATAGACGACCATTTACGTTGAAGGATAGTGGAAAAATTTATCGAGAGAACGTGGGAAGTTCGAAACGTTCAGTTTTATTGTACTAAACCCTTTGTACTTACAGGCCTTGCAACTGCGCTTCCTTTTCTTTTCACAGTTCAGAATCTGGACAGAACAATACGAGGCATCTTTGCGGTACCGTTTGCAAATATTCCTTGCTGCCATTCTTTTCGATTGCGCCGGACTTCCTTCATCTGTTAGCAAGTCGCTAATGCCATTACGAAACAGCATATCGTGTTTGCGCATTATTCTGTGCGCTTAAAATGTTTCAGAAGAACTATGACAAACAGAAATTGGAGCCTATTAAATCATTCCTGCTTATGTTTCATACCAATTCCAACATAAAACATACCAACAAATTAGATTTTTCACGGACTATTTTCTCCAACAATCCGTACACTGTATGATTAATAACGATCATTAATCAAGTTTTTTGTATCTTCAAAACAGTAACTTAACAACCAATAAATTGGGTGGAAAGCGTTGTGTGCTCCCCGGAGTGCGCCCCTGTGTGGCAGCAAAGTGATGAACATGGGACCCAATGACGTGCAAGTCACTGTACGAACAATAAATTTTGTCAATAACTAGGGCATCCCGCGACAGGTTTACGGAGATGTGGCTGTGAGTCGCGTTACTGTTTTCAGATAGTACGGGTTATTCGCTGCAGGTTGGGCATTCCTTGAAGATGACATACGGTGTCAGTCAGACTCAGGCAAGATGTCCGTTGTCAGTCAGACTCAGGGAAACAATTCGAGAAGTGCAACAGATTGTCTGTGAAAATCGTTCCCGTGCCATTAAAAAATTAGAGATGCCAGGAATTACTCAGGACAGCTGTCACGCCATTCTGACAGGTCTTACACATGATACTTTTTGATGAGAAAATGGTTCCTGGTCAGCAGAAAATGCGGATGACCTATCCACATGGACTATCGGTCGTATGAAACAACACATGCACGGGAAAAAAATTCCGATTGACGGAGTAATCGCTGCAGCGGTGGAAGCCTTGGTCGATTCCAATCCATGAATTCCAAGAGTCTTGCCAGCGATTGTATCACACTAACAGCACTGCATTGTGGCTTAAGAACATTATTTTTAACATGGCAGTGCATATTAAAAGCTTGCTATCAGGGTATGAGTTCGAAAGAACATATTGAATCTAGTGAACTACTGAGTCGTAAATAAGAAAGTAGAATATCATTATTTGTACTTAATCAATTACTTAGACGATTTGGGAGACGATTTTAACATGTTAGCTCTGGGGAATAATCAATTAAATTTATCTTGAAATTAATTAACTTTTACTGTCGACAGCCATAATATTTGCCTTCTCATCTCAAATCTTGAAAGTGTCAAATTTACGGCCGGTTTATTGTCCAACTCGTGTTAAAAATTAATTATGCGCACTGAATTGCTTGGTTTACGAATCCTTATATTGATTTGAAAGAAAAATAAACATAGGAAAACATTTATAACTTTTAAAAATTTCAACAATACGAAATTCGAACAGATTAATATAACTGTGTTCATTATCAGCAGATGATTAATTTTCTAAATCATGTTATCATCAAGTATTTAAATTATTAATTTCCAGAATGTCATTTTGTTTATGGTAATACTGCAACGATCTAATTATTATATAAACAATTAGGAAATGTTTACACTGCTTAATTAAGGATGAATATTTCATTATAACTGATCACGACGCTATACCAATTGCCGATGATCGAAAATATTTTCCAATATTATGCGACGAATGAACACAACAGATTATAAATCAACAATTCATAATAATACGTTCAAGAAGAAATATTTAGAATTTTAAAGAATGTCATATGCTATGAGGTTTAGGGGATTATTTAATGGAGGATTTCTAAGTGCTGGGATAATTCAAGGTTTAGCCTTAAGAATTATTGTCATATGTACTCAATTATCAAATTTCAAACACTGATTTTCGTCATAGCTTATTAAAAATTTAATCAGAAAAGTCAGCATAGCTCTTTTTAAAAATATACAGAATAAAATGGTGAAGAAATCATAAAATGTAAATTTATTCTCAAATTTTGGTCTATCTAATATTTATCTTTCTCAAGAGAAATTTGCATTTCAGTTCACAAAATAATCTCGAAATGAAATCGAGAAAATATAAGCGCCTCACTTTGTTTGCATTCAATCTCCCGCACGTTAATTCCAAGACCCTGGCATAAAACATATGAAAGATAATTGGAAATTATGAATTTACAGAATTGAAGTGTACATGTTTTGGCTCCATTTTTCATATATCATAATTAAGTATCGGAAGAATGGAGCTACTTATTGGGTTTACAATGTCCGTCTCTTGGTCCGTCCGTCCGTATGTCCCCATCATAATTTCCGCATTTTTTGACATAGAAGGTTGAAAATCGGAATGTAGCTTACGATGGGCATGTGCAGATTAACTATTTAGTTTGGTTTTGATTAGCCCACTGGGGTCGGAGTTTCGGGGATGGGAGTTAGAGGAAACCTAAAGGTCTACGTGTATTTAGGTATGTAAAAGAGTGAAATTCGGTATGCAGATTCCTATAGGCAAGACTATAATTACTATGAAGTTTGGGCCAAATTGTCCCAATGGAGTTGTGGGGGTGGCAGTCACTTGGTCTTTAGAATTATGGCAACATATGGCATGTGATCTATCATTCGATCGGAAATAATGAGAAACGAAAGAAGAAGAGCTCTTTTACATTTTCTAAATACTACGTTCGAGAAAATCAGTTTTTTGATTTAAAAAATTGGAGAGGTTAAAAAGTGCAAATAAAAGAGCAAAAATAGATGAACTCAGGGCTTCTGCTACTTTCCTATACCTTCCTCGGGAGGATTAATTTCTTGTTAAGTAGCGGAAGAATGGAGCTACTTATTGGTTTTACCTTGTCCGGCTATCTGCCCCCTTCATATTTTCTATATTGCTTCATGTAGAAGTTGGAATTCGGAATGCAGCTTACTAAGAGCATGTCCACTATTTAGTTTAGTTTCAATTGACCCAAGTGGTCGGAGTTACGGAGATGCAAGTTAGAGGGGTCTATCTCTCTAGATGGTATACGGTTTAAGGAATTAAAGGAGTGAAATTTGGTATGCAGATTCCTCTAGGCAGTGTTCACATTACAATAAAATTGTGAGAATTGTGGGAGTAGTGTTCAAGTGGTCTTAAGACTATTAACGTTTTTCAAATGTAAATGGCATGTGTATATCATTCGAGCAAAAAGAAAGAAATAAAGAGCTCTTTTACATTTTCGAATACTATGTTCGAGAAAATACATGTTTTAATAAAAAAAATGGGGTTAAAAGTGCGGATAATAGAGGTAAAAAATAGATGACCTCAGTACTTCCGATATTTTCCTATCCCTCCAATCCTTGGGAGGATTAATTTCTTGTTTGAAATGTTTGTTAGACATTGATCAGTTAGATTCTAACTGTTAGAATAACGCCTTGCTTGTTTATACAATGATTGAAGAAATTAATATTAAAATATTCAACCAAATAAATTCGAATTTCAAGATGATATAGAATGGCATGCCTTATAACTTGAAGAAAAAAGAGATAAGAGAAGGTTAAGTTCAATGTAGTTGAGAGCTAAATATGGTTTCGTGTACGTGAGTTATTCTTATAGAGAATGGGAGTGACCCCCTCCCCCCTTTTTTTTCACTTATCGAAAAGTAATTTAATACATTTGAACGTGTGAACTGGTCTATATCAGAGATTATTCCTTTTACAATTAGATGCGCTTGTGCAATCCAGTCTTACACGTTTCAAAAAAGTGGCCAGGCCATCTTCCGAGATATATTTTAAAATCGCCTCTGAATGTTTCAAGACATCAACTGACTTTTGAGATCGAATTCCCTCAGGTCGTATTTCCGAGGAAAACATAAGTGTAAATCAGAGCTGTATGGTGTGTGGGGAGATATGATTGCTATCCTGGCCAAATATTTCGGCACAACTTTCGATTAAGCGCCAGCAGCATGGAGACCAGTCACACAGCATTAATTCAAGACCTGTCGATGTCTTTTCACATTGTCAAAATGGTTTTTTTTTTTTTTGTTTTGTTAATACTGTTTGAGGACTGGTATTTTTTCCTGTAGACTAATAATGGGCAGCGGACTACAATTTGAAAAACGTTGTTATATTGGATTCAAATCTGGAGATCTGTATATACGTCGAAACTAACGAATCCCCCTTAGATATAAGACGCTCTAAACTTTTTTCTACAATATGCTACTCGTATTTACAGCCAATTTAACCATCCTGTACACGATATCTTGTTTCTATCTGAAGTGTTAGATCTGTTTATAAATAAACCACGTTTCATTTCAGACAAGTATTGATGTTAAGCTTCTGTAAGAACCAGAATAACCAATTTCCTTAGACATCAATCTTCCGCAAAATATTTAAACCATATATTTCTCCGTAAACTACTGTTGAATGTTTATCTTGTTGGAACATTTTGTTGTCTCTGAGTATTTTTTTTCTAAATTCAAGAAACATGTTTTGAATTTTGAAAGTTGGTTTGCGAAATATATCAGCGAGCGTCAACCTTTATTGAGCAGCCTAAATACAAAATTCAAACGTTGAATT
The DNA here is from genome assembly GCA_023313115.1 of Rhysida immarginata. Taxonomy (NCBI): domain Eukaryota; kingdom Metazoa; phylum Arthropoda; class Chilopoda; order Scolopendromorpha; family Scolopendridae; genus Rhysida; species Rhysida immarginata. The sequence goes on from JAHWFO010059101.1 coordinate 1,689,388, forward strand.
TCATTTAAATTAAAATAAAATTTAGAGTCTTTTATAGCAGGGAAAATATCAAAATCTCCGACAAGATAACGTTTATAACGACTAGCGACTGTATAGATGCGAATATCAAATCTGAATATAACGAACCTCAAATGTCATTGGCAATTCTGTTCAGAGAAGAAGGCAAAAGTGAGGAGCAAACGGTATGGTTTGCGTTAAGAAGGTCATTTTACGCTGAATGGAGCAGTCGAACATTTGTCAGCAAGAAACCAACATTCCAGGGAGGGAATGAAGGCCTCTCTTTTTTCTGTCAATAGGCATCGGTCATTTTCAGCTGGTCTCTGGATGGAAAAGGGGCCACGCCCGACGAGAGAACGGCGTTGAATTTTAATCTTCCTCCATTGGTAATGCTCACCGACCGCAGGAGAACCTTCATTACCCCGCTTATGAGGAAGCTTTACGGTCGAAGAGGCAGCCACGCACGGAGCCGGATTAAAACCGGCAAATAGCCGCATGCTCCTCAACTCCGGCGATAGACCATCGAACAAGATGGCGTAGAAGAAGTTGAAGAAGGCCCAAATAGACTTAAATCTTTTATTAACTATACATAATTTTCAGTATGGGCAAATCGCTCACCCCACCACAGTCACGAAGACCAATGAGCTTATATCTACCATATAGTAGAAAAGAGTGCCACGGCCATAAAAAAAACTCCCTGGGGACCGTTCAATCATGCACCCCTCATTGGTCTGATGGAAGTGCCTAGCCCCTAACCGTTTTTCCTCTCTCTCTCTCTTTCTCTCTATCTCTGACGTTTTAGCCTTGGTTTTTCATTTTAACATTTCCTTCTCTCATTTTTTACCCTTCAGCAAAGGAAAAAATTGCTAAAATCCCTTCGCTTTTAAATTGGAAATTTGGAAGAAAAAAATTGACGAAAACATTTACGAGAAGCAATTTCTATTTTGGGTAATAGAAAGGAAATAAATAATAATACATCATCTCAGGGAGAACCAAATTACGACTCTAAACAAAGATGGTACTAAGAGTTAAGTTTTTGTAGAAAAAGTTTTTTAAAAAAAGAATTTAATATTTCGTAAATAAGTAAATACTCCAACTGACAAGACTGGAATAATGTCACTAGTCATACGAGCAGGGAGCCATTTCAGTTAACGTCTCACGACTTTCCTTATAGCCCTTGCGCAAATGGAATAACCTTACCGAGTACCGCCTGTCTCTTATGCAAAATAACATTCATATGAACTATCGGGGTGAAAACATTAGCTGTTTCAGACAAAATGACCAAACCAATTGCTATGTATAAAGTCTTCAAGACACAGAATTATTGCCTTTATCGTAGTATAGCGCTGCAAAAATTCAGGAATCGTTTTATTTAAAACAATAGTGAACAATGTAATTGTAAATTTAAGCAGAGGGACCTGCCTTATCAACTACCTGCGAAATTTCCATTAAGGGGCCCTAATGCAAAGCGTCAAATCTACCTTAGGCCGCGTTCAGCTAGTAAGCTTCGAGCCAGAGACGTCTCAGCTAAGAGTCAAGTAGCGAAATTTCCATCTCCTTACTTCCCTTGATTACTTATTTCCAAGACGCAAATAAAATATTTACAAGACTGAAAGGCTAATGATATTACTGAATATAAATTTCCTATTTTGTTTGGTCCGCATCTTGATTTAAATATACACACACCGGCCAATGAATTAGAAACCCTCGTTCAATATGGTATTGACCCTCCTTTGGCTGTAATTACAGAACATACGCGGTTTGGCATGGACTCTACAAGGTGTTGCAATGCAGGTAAGGTAATCACAGACCATGCATTCGTCAGAGAGACCTTCAGGTCCTGCAGAGTAGACGGAAGCGGATGCCTTCGACGAATGTCTCTTTCCAACATGTCCCAAACATTCTCGATCGGATTCAAATCCGGACTTTGCGCTGGCCACGGCAGATGTTGCAATTCGGTGTCATGTTCAGAAAACCACTCCTGAACAATTCTTGCTCGATGGACAGTAGCATTGTCGTCCATGATGAACCCGTCACCATTTGGGTACAAATGCACCATTGCAGGATGGACTTGATCTGCAACAATGTTCAGGTAGTCTTTGGCTTTCACCCGACTGTCAAGGAATATCAGGGGTCCCTTGCCATACCAACAAAACATGGCCCATACCATGACACGTCCTCCAGCAGCTTGAACTGTGTTCACAACACATGAGAGGCCCATCGTTTCATGGGGCTGCCGCCAAATTCTCTGCCGTCCATCGGTGTAAAACAATGTGTAACGTGACTCGTCCGACCACATCACCTTTTTTAGTCTACGGTCCAGTCACGTCTTTCTTTACACCACTGCAGGCGAACTTTCCAGTTTGTTCCTGACACCAGAGGCTTCCTCACTGGCATGCGACTTCCCATCCCTATTCGCTTCAACTCTCGGCGCATTGTTCTGGAGGAGATGGGTTGCGATGATCCTTCATTGAAGTCTGCCGTCAGTTGCTCCACAGTAGATCTTCGGTTTTGCCGCACAATACGTCTCAGACGACGTCGGTCCCTGTCTGTGTTGATTGTTTCTGATCCACAATTCTGCCGTTTCGACAACTCTTGTGGATTCCCATTCCACGCATTGAACACCTTGGAGACCTGACCTTTTGAGATACCGGTCAGTTGTACTGTCCTGGAAATCGTAGCTCCAGCTAGACGGGTTACCATAATAACTCCTTTTTGGAACTCAGACAGGTCTGATGTTTTTCCTATTTTGTTCAACTTGAGCATCTGCAGCTTGTTCCTACTCTGTACCTGCAGCTTGGAATGAGCATGTATCTCACATGATTGCATTCATTTGTATATCACTATCGTCTTTGACCTGTGACCCCGCTTTATATATCAGTACAGTAATTCATCACGGGTTTCTAATTCATTGGCCAGTTTGTGTACAAGGAAATAAGGAGAAACAAAATTTGCTGCATCACTCGAAGCTCTCACTATGAGCGCAGCCTTACGCTGAAGGCAGTAATCTAAAGTTAGGAATATCTATGGCATATGTCAAATTAAAATGCCGTAACTTACATAAACCCGTGTGTATGATATCAATGCACAGCATATTGCAGATAGGAAAACAATGCGCGCAAGTTGTATGAAAGGTTGTTTAGTCATGACAGATGGAAATTTGTCGTGACGCTTGATAAGGTTTATATTTATTTGACTAATGTAAGATTCTCACTATTTGCCTACCGCCCTGCCGAAGCAAAGAACCAACAGATTCCAAATTTTATCGTGAAAATTCCCTCAGAGGCTCATGGTGGCAAGATACCACTCAAACATGAATTGACGCAAGAAATGCCAAGATTAACGAAATCATTATCAGAGAAACATTTTGGAAATTCCAGCTATGTGCGGAATGGATAGCAAATAGGTCTTCATCCATCAAGATAAGTAGTCGAGCCATACAGCGTTCAATTACTTTCGACGAATGGAAGAGGAAACCAGAATTCGTGCTATTCCATTCTCAGATATTCCCGTCAATTCACCTAAAACTTCACTGATGGACTTTTGCAGCTTCGGTCTTTTAAATGGGACCTTAAAAATCGCAGACCCAGATTTCCTGATAGACTCACGAAATTTCACTCCTCATCATTCAACAATGCCCATTGCGGTGGAAACTGCGACGCAGTGTTATAGTCCAATGTCAGGGAGAACAAATAGAGAACGTTCGGTAACGGAGAGACGCTTCATTTGAAATGACAGCCATTCAAACTCGACCGAGTTTAAAATGGCCTGCATTTTAAGGAGAATGTGACTCAAAAGAAGGTAAATGAGAGAACAAGTCTAACTTTTCGATAAATATGGGTGAATATGCAGCGGAAGATATGAATAAATCGAAGCAAATAAAGCACATAAAAATAAAGCTGACACTACACAATTGCTTATTGAATAATCAATCATAATGAGAGGCTTGTTATAAAATCACTTTCTTCTGGCGACTATTTTCACAAATAAAGATGGCACACATTCAAAAAGGTGGCTCGATCTTCTTTTTGTAGTTTCACTGAAACATTAGAATATTGAAAATTTTTTTAAGTATGAATTTAAACTTTTTTCCTTATTCTCAAAATCTCTTAAATTGAGGAATCGTAAATTCCTAAATTTACGAGACTTTTTCGGCTAAATTCATTTGTTTTTATGTTTTTAGAACAGGTGGAGACCGTGGGATTGGATATCACGCCTAGAACGGTATTTTTTAAGAATTCAAAATCCAGATGGCAACAACCACCTGGTGGCGTGAACTTTTTTTTTCGATGAAGCTAAAGCACTTAAGTAAAATCTACAACATAAACCATGCTTGTTTGCATGTTTGAATGGAAGAAAGCTTTGATAAAAGAAATTTCGCATAAGAATTCATTAAAACTAATTAAGGTTGAGCACATAAAGATTAATTAATGCTTCTCAATTAGGTTTTTTTCTAATACAGTAAACGTTTTAAAACTTTTTATATAATATAGAATTCTACATAAAACAATTTCAACTCGAGTAAGATTCAAACAAATCATAAAAAATAAGCTTCAGTAAATTTTTATTGATTGTCGGGGGGAATTTAGAGCTGTCAGAAATTAATACTCATTTAATCTGGCATTAAAAAGTAAGATGTAAACTGACTATATAAATAACAGCTGATTATTTAGTTTTACTTTTTTAAATCCCTACACATATATACGTCGACATAAAGAGATCAACTGACTAGTAATTTATTAATTTGAATAATGACTGTCACAATACCTTTATTCCATACCAGGTATCAATAAATCGACTGTGCTTTCAAGTGGTCGAGGAAAACCTATTAATAAACATCTATTAATAAAGCCAAAACTGATAACATGCAACTTTTATTAAACGGAAACGCAAATCTCGTCAAACCGATTCGAATAGATTACAGATTATTTGTTATTAGCGATGCTTGCGAAGGACAATAGCGTAGTTAATTAAAAACTTGATACCTGTATCAGTGATTTTAATCCTGCCTGGCAATTGTCAGGAATGCTTCTAAAAACAGCCATTTTCGAATTGATAGTTTGAAATGAAATACTGCATTTCGCAATGTATCCAGTAAATATTGGACGTCTGAAGAACCACTGCATATTTACAACTTTCTCTGAACATGTCTGGGTAGGATTCACGTGTCTGAATGTTAAGTTGCTATAGAATGAGAAATACGCACGATTTAAGGGACTTCGATAATAGTTGCTCGGATGGCGGTGGACTATCTCAAGTCTTACCTGATTTTCCAGAAAACTGTCCAATGAAAGCAAACCTAGCTGTAGCAAATTACATTTCCAAATTCATCATTACATCATTTCTTAGATACTGTAAATTTTCCTTTGCGATACTTTTCAAACCCGCTTATCCGTTAGGGTCGCGGGGGCAGCAGCCCTATGGAGGATCTCCAGCGCTCGCAATCTTCCTGATGGCACATGCTCCCTCAATGGTAATACTCATGCGACTCGACCGCAGATTCTCCATGTAATCTAGCCACCTGGTTTTAGGCCGACCCCTTGGTCTCTTAACCGCTGGCTTGGAAAATAGCAACTGCCTAGTAAGACAGTTTGCGGCATTCTGTTTCACGTGATCATACCAACGTAAATGAAATCTTTTCAATGCGCAGAAGTAGCGACTCAACACTTAAAGACTCCCTTATTGTGCTGATGTGCACTCTATCTAGCAGGATGACATTCTTAAGAATCTCATTTCGGCCACTTGCACCCGCAATCGCACTCTTCATTACCCAAGACTCGTGACCATAGGTGAGAATGGGGACAAAGATTTGAATAGGAGAGCTTGACCATTGTATCCTAGCTCACGTTTCGTTACCACGGATCGCTACTATTTGTACCTGGCACTGCCTGCTGCAGCGATCCGAATATCCAACTCTCTGTCCTCCGCCCATCACTGGTGAATGCAATCCCGAGATACCTTAACTTCTCCACCAGTCTTGAAAGGACCAGAAATTCTTGGCCATACTGATTTTCATCCCAGTCTCTCCACCCTTAATATTGGAAATTTAATTGGGCACACCCCATTTTTTTTTTCATTGGACGAACTATATAAGAAACAACATTTCCGATAGCCATCAAACGATTCTCTTTACTATCAACAAACTTTTGTTAAACTCGAAAGTAAAAATGTCATATTCCTCTTTCGTAAATTATTACATGTTTCAAAATTCCGAATTTTTTCTTCTTAAAAACATTTTAAGCAACTGAAGATTTTTCTTCTATAGCTTCATGAATTGTATTTTTAAGATTCATTCCTAAATTGAAAAATTCATGTGCTTCTTCATCCTTTCGGGCTCATTACACATATTTTAATGATAAAAAAAATTGGTAAAACATCAGGATATATTAAATAACAATCTTCTAACATTATAGAAAAATAATATGGAATTGACATATTGATCACATAGATCATTTATTGTGAAATTTTAATATTTTTCACTGCACAATTGTTGAAAACTACTCTATGCTATGCAGAGAAGTAAGCTTTCGTCTTTTCAGGCGGAACTTTTAGAACAGTTCATAATAACGTCTATAAAATGGTCGAATATTTTCAGTATATAAAATAGTTACTACAGAGATTCGTGTCCGTAAACGTAACAGATTTGAAAATAGCTATGTGGAAATTAAATATAGAAGAAAAAGAAAAGGAAAATTCCGCGATCTGAATTCAATTCAGGGGCCACGAGTCTTTAGCCCGTCGCGTCTACCAACTGGGCCACTGCGGACACTTCTTCAGCTAAGCTGTCTCTAATGTTTCTAAAAACTTAAGCAGTCAAAGTGGAAACCCAATGAAAAGGCGTGCACCTGACACGCAGATCAGAAATCTCTTCTTTCAAAACCATCAGAATGCTGATGAAAATTCACTGTAATCTGAAACTTTTATATAATTTAATATACATGAAAAAAGAAAAGAAATTCCGCGACCTGGATTCGATCCAGGGACCATGCTTCTTAATTCGCCTCCTCTACCAACTGTGCCACTATGACTGAGAGTGATATTTTTGGTGTTGAAATTCTCACGTCTGAGTCGTTTTCTGTGGATAAATTTTTGGCGATCTTCGAAATTTTAACGAAAACTCGACATTTTTAATACATGAATTGATATACATGACGAGATCATGTAGGTTGAATCAAAAGAATTTTTTTTTAAAACCAGACAGAATAGGTAAAAAAATTTAATAAAATTTAATAAAATATAAAATGGGGGGGGGGGGGGAAATGCAAAATAAATTTATGAATATTTTAGTAGTCGAAGCTGAATGTTGTTGAAGATGTTGAGTATAGAGAACTTTTAATCACTCTACATCCTTGAAAAATAATAAAAGGATGATGATTTGAATGACCCTATCTCTATTCTAATATACGCGATAAGCTTTTAATCAAATTTTCAATATATCTAAGGAAAATAAGTTCTCGAAATAAAAATTATAAACGAAATTCAAATGTCCAATCGATATTCATGAAATCGCATTTCAATTTTCTTTAGATTTACTGGTCAGGAAAAGCTTAACAATCTAGTTTCACCATCTTGGTATTGTTCAGAACGTTGACCTCGAATGGATAAATGGACGTGCGAACCAGCGGACACTTGTAAAAAGTATCCTTCTCTTTTTTCTTCGCTATTTCTTCTTTAGAAATAGAGAAGCTTAAAAATGTTTTATTTACACAAAGTACCTCACATTTAACAAGCAAGGGTGGTAAACATTCATCTCCGTTAAGTATTTAAAAGGGGCCGTCGTGGCGCACGCTTTGTACTTCATTAATATTACCCTAAGTATTTATAGCTTCGGGATTAGTCTGAGAAAGCTCTTTTGTTCCACGGGTTGTTGGAGCCACAGATTAAGTTCCTTCGCTGGCCCTGTAAACCTGTTTTTTTATCCTCTCCCTTCCCCATTCTTCCATTCCACGGCCTCCGGCTTTAGCGGTGGCGGATGTGCTGTGAAGTCCTATCCCCTCCGACCCCCGGGCGGTCATTTTTCTTGAAGATTCATGGCGATTCCTCAGGAAAGCTTCCAGTCAGGGGTCGCTTTTCATCAGGTTAAACAACAAGCCCCTGCCGAGCCTCAGGTCAAATGCCAATTTATCTTCCCTTGACAGCAGAAAGAGAATTATGCACGCACATCTCACTGGTGAACTATGATATTTTTTAATAACGTTAAATATTTGCATTAATAATTTATGATTTTTTGAGATTTCCTCAACCAGAAGCCAGAAATCTTATACTTCGTACTTTAGAAGAACCGATAAAATAACCGCAACGATGTTTTCTTTGATTTAATGCAGATTTGCCCTGCTTTCATTGTGTTTAAGGAATTTAAAAAGAGATACAACTTTCTTTTTTTTTCAACAAGAATATTTATAAGTTTGAAACAGTGATGAAGATTAAAGAAATGAATAAATTTCTGTTTGTTTACGACCGCAACTCGGCATAGAAGATAACGGGAGTTTTATGTACAAAAAAGTATATATCACATGAACATGATTCATAGTATACAGGATGATCATGAAGTCCCCCCTTTACCCAGACGAATGCAAATATCTCTCGAAGCGTAGCACCAAGTGCATATCGTGCTTCTGTTGAATAAGGAGTACCATAAAACACACAGGAGCGCAAAAATCCGTAAGCTCCATAGAGCAGCGTTGATTCATAACTCAAATAAGTTAAGAATGACTTTCGGGAATAAGTTTAATAATACAAAAAGGAAGCAGAAAAGATGGCCATATTAAATTTAATTATGAAATTTCGAAAACGGGCAACATAAAGGACAAGTTCCGTATCGGCAGCTTAAAATGCCTAAAGTCATAACAGACGACATTAAATCTTACCTACTGCCCAAGAAATTCCTAACGAGGTCATCATACCATGTCGGAGTTTCATCAAAATTCGTTAAAGATTAAAGGTTCATCTTTATAAGGTCATGGTTACGCAGCAACCGAAAGAGACAGATCACGCGAAACAAAAGTATTACCTCAACCACTTTCTTCAACACATTTTTCATGGAGAGATGATGTTGGGTTTAACTTTTTTTGTGTCCAGACATGACTTTTCACCTCAGTGGCAATTGTGAATAATAAGAATACCTGGATTTGAGCTACAGAAAATACAAATGTGTTATATTAAAATTTCACAACGTCCATTATTAGGGCCATTTTTCACAAAAATAGTTAATGCAGAACGTTATTGGAACATTTTCAAAGAGTTGTTGACCAACTCGACTCGGTTGGTTGGTTGGTTTGTTTTGTATTAACGTCCTTTTCAACTGCCATGGTCATTTCAGGACGGCGTTATAAAGGCCGCAAATTTTGCCTCGCAAGGGTTCTTTAACGTGCAGCCGGCAAACGACTACGCGGGACCAACGGCTTTACTTCCCTTCCGAAGGAAGTGCGTGATCTCAGGATTTTCCCACTGAAAAAATCTTCGTCGTCCTCGGCCGGGGTCGAACCCGCGTCCTCGGGCATCAAGGCGATCATGCAACCACTGAGCCACCGAGGCCGATAACTCGACTCGGGAATGCTTTTTTCAACAGGATGGCGCAATACCACATACCGCCAATCTGTGTTTGAAAAAAAGAGTGATTTCGAAAGGGTAATGAACATCTAGCTCTCCTGACTTAATCTCTCCCGAATCTTTTCTTCATATATGGATCACACGTTGAAAGATTTAAAACAAAACGCCCAAGTTCATTTGGAAAACCAAATCAGCTTGATTTCCGAAGACATATTACTGTGCGTTTATATATCGTAGGGTTCAGCATTGCAAAGTAGAAGAGGATATTTCACAATTGCAACCCTAAGACAAAGAATTCTTTCAAAACCGTCATTTGCTAAGGCTATATATTTAGGTCGTACAGAAATGATTGACACAAGCCCTCTCACCTCCACAAGACAGCAAAACACCGAGAAATTTGCAACAGGGGTCTTGAGATATGCGAAATACACAGATGGCACTACCAGCTGGTTAAAGGATTAGGATGGGAGTTGCTCTTTCCGTCGCCGTCAGTACACGCGTAGGTAGCAAAGATGGAAGGCGATTATTACGGCGGTCAGGGATGGATATTGTGGTTTTGGTGGAAAGAAAGGGTTTCAGGAGGTGATATACATCGTCGTATGATGTCGGTGTGCGGAGACAAGGCACCGTCTAGGCGAACTGTGTTCTGCTGCTTGGCCAAGTTCAACAGTGGATAGGAAACTGCAGCCAAAGATGTGAGCGCAGAACTTTCAGCGAGTACAGCAGCAAATGTGGATGCCGTGTCGAGTTTGATTATGGCAAACAGCAAAGAGGTGCAGAACGAAACAGGAGAATTGCAGCATATTGTCCGTAGATGGTGCACCGACACATCCAAGGAATGGTTCGCCTCAGCCATCCGGAAACTCCCAGGCAAATGGCTGAAGTGCATACACTTGAATGGGGAGTATGTCGAATTAATGTAATATGCAGTTTTTGTGAATACATTATTTTCCACCTTGTGACTGCATTTGTGTCAATCATTATCTTTATATGAAAAGACTTCCATATAACATTTCCAAACGGTGCCCCTTTACATTAAATAAGACTTCCAGTACCCAGCGAAATTCAAGCTGAGAGCACAAAAATTAGTTTAAGTTTTTCAAATAAGGAAGACTGTGAAACAACGGCTGATCAGAAAGTAATGCCCGACATATTTTTTCTCAGCCAATAAAAAAGAGCGAATTTTTGCATAATACAAATTTGAAATTTCGCATGTGAAATAGCAGAGCATTCCGAAAGTTAACGCAAATGTGAAAATATGTTAACGTCATGCAGTGTAAACAACCAGCTATAATTGAATTCTTGCTTTCCGTAAAAGAAACTGTGGTGAGTATTTACAAACGTTTGTGTTCTATGCATTGAAGATATGGAGTCGATAGAGGCACCGTTGATATCAACGTTGAAGCTTCAGAAAGTGGAGAGACAGTGCTACATGGTCGACCGCGCTCAGGGCTAATGTCATTATTCGTGAGGAACGGCGCATCACAAATCGACAATTGGTTCTTCAACTCTCAGTCAGCAATGGAAGCGCGAGTCCAATTACTGAAGCTCTCGGATTTTCGAAGATTACGCATGATGGATCATCGAAGTCTCACAATTGACCACAAAGTTTAAAGGAAAACAATTTGTTCCAAATTGTTGGAGCATTCTGATGCTAAAGGAGAGTATTTTTGTACTATATCGCTGTAGGTGGCGAAATCTGAGCGCGCAATTTTGAGTCGGAGACGAAATGGCAGTCAACAGAGTGGCATTATCCGTAATCACTACGATGAAAGATTTTCAAGACAAACCCCTCAGCCGGAAAGATCACATGATCACTGTCTTTTGTGGCAGTGATTGCGGGGCCAAGCAATCAATTCGGACACGTATAGCTTCTGCCGAGTTCGGCTTTCTGAAATCCATTAGAAATGTAGCTCTAGAACGACAATTCAAGCCTTGATATGGGACTAAGGGACCAATCCGATAGCCTCTCAACGTACAGTTTACCAAGAACTACACCAGATACAGAATCAGACCTGTTCATAATTATTTCTGTTTGTAGCTAGCAAGAAAAAAATGTATCCCTCCTTTTTACCCTCAGGAAAGGTGCTGCTTCTGGTTTTCCCAATGTTATTTAGTACACTTGATATTCCTTTCTTGGAAACTATGAAGCCTCGATTCAGGAAATGGGCAGTAAAATAGAAAATGGCAATGTGGTCAGGCGAATCACATTTTCAATTACGTTAAGCACAAGACAGGATGCGGACGTGTACAGGGCGCGGATACCGGTATGTTCTTTTTACACTGAATGAGAAATTATGGAATTTTATAAATTGGTTTATTTTGTGATCTAGGTTAAGAAGGATTGTGAGGAGAGCGTATCCTGGAACGATTTGTATCCCAAAAGAGTGAAAGAGAAATTGAATAGATATGTTTACAGAAGACAACGCTGTTTTGCATTGTCAAAATTCACATAGTATATGACGTGCGCGAACCCTTGCTGTCTCTATTTTTAATTCTGGCGTGCACTAAAAGAAAACGGAGCACTGAACTAGCTGAAGAATATCACGGATATTTTGCCTTCCTGAATTGGTGTCTACAATCGCCGGATTTCAAATCTCGTAGATCCTCGGGTCGCGGGTTCGAATCCCTATGTGGCATAGATGTTGTGTTTTCCCTGACTAATCATGCGGAAGGCAACGGAAAACCAATGCATTACTATTCCTAGTACGCCATTATCAATTGTTTGCCAACCTCCGATAGGAGACGGCACATTAAGAAGAAGAAGAACATTGTGGGGTGAGATGGAGAAAGGCATTGAATCTACAACCGTCAAATCTTTAGAGGGTTGAAGAGTGCAGTTTCTCAAATTTGGTAGGGTATTTCCAAAGTCACTTATCGACGTCTTATAGAGTCAGTGTCAAAACGAATTGATGCACTGCTAATAAAGATGCCACCGAGTGTAGGTTTCAAAACGGAATGCATTTCTTAATCCCTTTAAAAGTGAGTGGAAACGTTTCCTCAATGCAATGGATCACAAATCCTATGCTTTGAGAGCAAACCGTCCAGATCTAATTGGATAAAGTGCATTGTTCACCAAAAGGAAATGAATACAATGAGGACAGATGGAAGAAATTCCGCATATTTTTAAGGTTACAGAGTGACGATTTCGCTTAAAATACTCTTAGCTAGTTATTCTGTAGGAGAATGAGGATTTAATAAATTCCTTAGACGTTATTTTAGTGGAAAAGAAACGTCCTGTTCGTTTTAACAACCATGTTGAAGTTTGTAGTGATGTGGAAAAATAACCTCTTTTCTGTCTCCCCTGGAGCCCTTTCTATTTGGAAGAGGAGGGTAAAAGACATACTTCTTATGCTGGAACTCCATCATTTTTTTTCCACTTCGTTTGTAACAAATGATTTGAAACAAGAATCGGAGTTCCGCTTCAACGAGAAATAAAATCAAGAAAAAAAATTGTATTTCGAAAAAGAGGAAATTTATATTCTCTCACTCACTCTCTCTCACTCACTCACTCTCACTCACTCACTCACTCACTCTCACTCACTCTCTCTCTCTCGGCTGTATTATGATCATTTTGAAATTTTTGACAATGCAGAATTTGCAGAGCGCGATCAGTGCGGGATTAGCGTGGCAGCCGTCAACGGAAGTAGCGGGGTTTTCTAATGCGGGGGTGGAAGGCAGTCGCTTCCGCACATGTCACGGCCGATTCGAGCGTCTCCCCCTAAATGAAGTCTCGTCGTTGCTGCTGCTGCCGCCACAGGGTCGTTGGATGGGTTCGGCAATGGAGGCGTAAATCCAATTCAACACCAGGTGGCTAAACCCGGTTACAGCGCAAATGGAATCAGGGCGTCCGCTTCGATTTATTCGCTCGTAACAGGAAATGCCAAATTGCAACGCAAGACTATCGGGGTTCGTCATCAAACCGTCCCTCGCACTCTGCTGACATGTAGTCAAGCATGGCCAATTACTAGTGGACTATCAGAGTGCTGGGCCATCGCCAAATAACGGAGAGAGGGAGGGAGAATACGTACTGGGAAGAGAGAAGCGAGTATTGCTACTACCGCTGCCGCCATCTCCAATGCTACTGCTTTAAAGGCAATAGGAGTGCATGCTAGAAGGAAAGAGAGAAAGAGAGAGAAAACGAGAAAGAGAGGGGAATTGGAAGGAATTGGACGGGAATGAGTTGCAGCGGTTCGAAAGGTCAAAAAGTCATTTGCATGGGGGTCAAAGCTCATGCATCTTCATTACCAATGATGAGACCCAGCAAAGCTCGTGGCTGATTTCATTTCCCTTTTAGCTTTTAATTATTTCAGAGGGGAAATGCCTTCTAACAATGGTGCTCTCCGTATGATGGAGCATTAGGAGCTGAAAAGAGATTCCATCGAATAATTCACGTTCAAATAATTAAATTCATGCAAAATATAATGTTACGGTTGACTCAACACGAAAATCAAACTTACTGAGAGCTTCGAGACGATTTTAACAGAAATTGGGAAAGATCAAGAATTTCCAAGCCCCTTTATATTTGTTTGGAAACTAAAAAATAGCTCAAATCGATATTGGAAATATTATACTCATTTGAATTAACAATATATGCTGTTATCGATGCCTTATACGCTGAGTGGCCACTTTATTAAGTACACATTTGTAGTACCTATGCTTGTACTGGGTAGAAACTTCACAGTGCACAGAACTGTTGTACAGGAAAGTCTTCCAACTCCTCAACTACGCGGGCCAAGAAACTAGGACAAATTCTTGCTTATGCTACTTGAACCATTTGGAGTCGAAACGAGTCTGAAAGAGTCCTGTATCTTGGAAAGATATACAAATAGATATTGTCGGCAGGAAAGTTCCTATATACTTGATAGTTATCTAACGTGTCCCGTGAAGACATTTCCCAGAATATCGCAGAATCGTGACACTTTGTATCGCAGAATTATACACTGTCATACAAAACAGGAGGGACCAGCGTCTCATGTCATATTCACACTGAGGTATCAACTAACTATTAAAGAGGGGGAAGCGTGTTTCATCGAACCATTTTTCCAATCTGTGATAGCAGCACAGACAATTACGCGTGGGGTACATTGCCGCAATTACGCTAAAACGCATATTAGCCGATGCAACACAGTTTTCGATGCATATTACGTTTCGAAATTACCATCTGCATCTGCGACTGCACCGGTTGGTTATTTCATGAACTTGGTCCTCCAGATATCATGTACAATTCTCTCCAATGTCGATAAGGAGGCTATATTTAGGTGGACGTTTCTTGGACGTGGTACCATTCTCGGTATACACGAGCAATATTTAGGATAATTCAAAATGCACATATATAAGGTTAATAAAATTTTATGTAATATTTTCTTTCTCATACTTAACAGATGAGTTCGCGTAAGTGTTCAAAATATCCTCTTTCTATTCTTTGCACAACTGAACCTTTTCTTTGTTTATTCAGATAAAGGGATTTTCTGATCATTCAAGAAACAAGCGCAACACGTTGGCCGTTGCAGATCTAACTCGTCTGGCACCCAATTCAAACGGCTTAGTTTTGTCCAACTTGCTCTTCTAACGTTCTACTACGATCAATAAGTTCGGAGACTATGCTGATATCTCCAATCAGGCTTGGAGGAGAGGGGAACTATTTGACCATGGCGTACAGGCACATATGACGCGAGAGGTGGTAAGGAGGAAACAGCGCAATGCAGGGTTTTTCATGAACTATAGTTGTTTGTGGGAAACGGGTGATGCATTACGAGTTCCTATCGGAAGGGACAGCAGTGAACAAGGATAGGTACACAAAGGTCCTGGCTCGCTTCCGTGATGCCCAGAACTCTGGAAAAGTAAGGATTTGGTACTGCGACATGACAATGCCCCGCACATCGGCGTGTCATGGTGACCAAAACGGGAAAATCAATCCTTCCACACCCACTCTACTCACCCGATCTCGCCCCATGCGAATTTTACCTGCCGTTTCAAAGGGAAACGAACTCAAAGGACGCCGTTTCAAGAATGCATCTGAAGTTCAGGAAGCAGCTACGGCTGTCCTAGAGACCATCTCCATCTTCTGTACTTGCGTTGGCAGAAGTGCATAGTTGCAGTATTTTGAACATGGTTGAGTGTAACGCGTGATAACAATACATATCCGTCAAGAAGGCCAGTCTCCGAACTTACTGGTTGTAGTAGAATGCCTGATTAGATATCTTGATATTAAGATTAAGTAATTTCTAGTCATATGTCCTCTAATTGTTGTTGTTAGAATGTTTATGACAATCCTTGTGCAGCGGGTACTAATTGTAAGTAAAACTATGAAAATTGTTGTCACTCTAATTATTATTATTAAGACGCATATAAACCTATATTATTGTGAATGGTATCCAAATACGATGAGAGAGTGGCCAAGTTTATCTAGCCCAACAACATCTTCGGAAACCAATTTAAACCTTTTGTTTTTACAATTTAATGAACATGCCGTTTCATGGCAACACTTTCCAATTAAGCGTAACTCCTCACCCAGCTGTCAGGCATTGTTTAGAATTAGCTCATTAATGTAAATGATATAACAACTATTCATAATGTGTGCAACCTTTATAAACGGGATTTCTAACGTGCAGATGAAGATCCTGAAAGATGGCTTATTAAGTCATTGCTAGATCCGTTTTAAGTTTATAAAATAATAAGAGAGGCATTTAATAAATATTTCAACATATTCTTACTCATTGTTTTATTTCAATTTTGATTGTACCACACTCTTCCACAATTGCCTGGCTTCTCAAACCGATTTTTTCACACACCTTTCTTGACAACCTATGGCTTTACGCTACCTAGATGACGAAGCCTGCATGTCCTTGCGAGTCTGTCTCTGCAAATCTGTCTCTCTACGTCGACCTTCTTCCGATGATGACAGCCTGTTTGCCCGATAACTGACATCCGCTACCATTTCTCCACAGACATTTATTAAGCGCCTGTGAATGTTTGTGATGGTCTCATTTTCCGCCAAAAGAAATTCAATTACTGCTCTTTGTTTGTGACGCGCATTACTCACGTACTTCATTTAAAAGCTAACTGTTTCGCTGCCAACTAGCTGAGGGGATGAAACTACAGAGACAGTGCGGGAAGGTTAAAGAATGTTGCCCATTAAATATTTTATTTTCCCAACTAAAATTGTCGAGAAAAAAAACCGTTCCATTACTTATTGAACATCCCTCATACAAAATTTGATACATGATTTTCCAAAGGAAAGACAAAAATATAAATTTCATTCAACATAAGATTTTGGAAACCTAATCCTATCAAATTGCTACAGAAAAACGTTCTCGGCTGTTAAATAAAAAATAAACAAAAGCAAAAAATTAAGAAGCCTATGAAATAGATATTATTTAATTTATAAAATAAATAAATAAATAACTGATTGGTCTTTTTGCAATAATTTTTTTTAACAAGGAGTGACGATAGGTTCGGCGATCTTTGCCATTTTCAAAACCAAGGAATTTAATAATATGATATAACAATGGTGTAATAATGTATTCACAACACTTTTGATAAATTTTATGAAATACGGTAACAATATAATACACTAGGGCATGAATTTTAAAGTTTTGAATAATCGAGCGCAACAAGAAAGACAGGCCTCGAACAACATCTCCTATATTCTATCCAGCCTTAGTTTGCGCGAAAAGTGATGTCCATTTCAATTGTTGGACATCGTTGCAACAAAAATGAAACAATGCATAACAATTAACATGTCCATCATTTCGCGCAAACTAAGCCTAGATGGACTATAGAGAGAAGGTCTGCGCACAGCAACGTCATACATTGTTACATTGCCATAAAAGGTCATTGTTAATCAAATTTCTACCAATAATAAGCCCTAAATTATGACTTTTTATGATGATATAACAATGTATGACGTTTCCGTGCGCAGGCCTTCTTTCTAGGAGGTGTTGCCTCGAACATGGCCTTCATGAAACTACCAGGACTCTACATGACGTCAATAATGCATTGTTGAAGCACTAAGCTTGTGACATTAAACTTACTTCAGTAATAGGGAGTGCAAGTGTGACGTCAGTCCTTGAAATTCTTCAGTCACGTGACTCGATTTGGTTCCAAACAAGTCTTCTCGCTTCGGGATTTAACATGGTTCTAACGTAGGGATGGAATAAAATCGCTTTGTATAAGCCCAGTGTTTATAACACATTTAAGATGTGAAATTGTTTAGTTCCTCACTGTTCAAGAAGGAGCCAAAACAGCGATTTAGACATCTATCTTTTTCCCAAAGAAAGAAAGATCCGCGAACGATGGCATTCTTTTGCTAAGTGATTAAAAGTGATTAAAAAGCGTTCTAATATTAATGTATAAATTATATAATGGGATTAAATGTCTTAATAATAGTATCAATTACACAAATTAACATAATAATTTAAGAGATGTCATTTTTACTGGCCGCCCGTTTCAACGTTACTAGTACGTATATTGCGTGGTTCCAATGTTTGGAACAAGCGATCCCATTTCCTAAGCTCTCGGCCCGTTCATCGCGCAACTGACGTCAGCTGTGACGTAGTCACTTGCACTCCCTATAGCACCACCTGTAGCAGACGAAAAAGACAGGCCTGGGCACTTAAAAGTCACCTGACCATAGTAGTCTGAGCAAAAATCCAACTTTCATTGTTTCCATCTTGGATTTTAACAATCAGTATTTTTTCGTTTGTTGGAAACAATGAAGATTGAATTGTTGTTCAGACTACTAAGTTCAATTGACTTTGGAGTGCCCAGGCAACACCACCCAGACAGAAGGCCTACGCACAGAAACTGTATACATTGTTACATCATCATCAAATG
>JAHWFO010059101.1:1707781-1726820 GCA_023313115.1 Rhysida immarginata
TACTGATTGTTAAAATCCAAAACGGAAACAATGAAGGTTACATTGTTACTCGGACTAAGATGATCAAGTGACTTTTCCGCGTCAGGGCGCGACCACCTGTAGCCAACACCTCCTAGAAAGAAAGCCAAACAACTAAAACGTCATACATTATTACATCATCATAAGTCGACCAAAATTTATGGCTTATTTTTGGTAGAAATACGATTAACAATTATCGAAATATGATGACGTAACAATATTTGATGTTTCAGTTGTTTGGCTTTCTTTCTAGGAGGTGTTGCCGTAGCCCACGAAAAAGACAGGCCGGGGCACTAAAAAGTCACATGACCAAAATAGATTGAGCAACAATTCAACCTTCATTGTTTTGTTTCTATCTTGCATTTCAACAATCAGTGTTTTTTCGTTTGTTGGAAACAATGAAGATTGGATTGTTGCTCGATCTATCTTGGTCATGTGACTTTTCAGTGCCCCGGCCTGCCTTTCTAGTTGACTTTGGCACCACCGAGAGAGGCCTCCACAATGAAACGTAATATATTACTGCATCATCATAGATAGGGCCGAGGCCAACGAGATAACAAGGCCTGGAAGCGAAAAAGTCACCTGACCAACTGGGAGCTAGCAACAATCCAACCTTCATTGTCTCCATCTTGGACGTTAACAATCAGTGTTTTTCCTTTTGTTGAAAACAATGAAGGTTGGATTGTTGCTAGCACCCAGCTGGTCAGGTGACTTTTTCGCTTACAGGCCTTGTTATCTCGTTGGCCTCGAGATAGGGCAAATGTATGGCTTATTTTTGATAGAAACACGAATAAGTAACAATGTCTTATCTTTGATGAAGTAACAATGTATTACGTTTCATTGCGGAGGCCTTCTCTCTCGGAGGTTACAGTCAGGGCATGTTTATCTAGCTTTTGGTGCAACACTTAATAACGTATATAAAGATAGACTCCGAAACCTGCCGCCATACTTGAAGTCAATTGGGAAGCTCCGCCTTCCAGAACTGTCATGGCCGAAAGTGAGAGAAGATGAATCAAAACACATGGTTAAACATGAGGGTAGCTGATTGCTAATTCTTTCACGCGGCGATCACGGAGTGGTATTTAAATTAGAGTTGATCTTTTGGTTAACTTTCAATTTTAAGTATTTTATTACATTTTATAAACAATTTTTTGTCATTGTTTTCAATTTCAATTTCATTTCTATCATCTTTCAGTTTTTCTATATCTATAATAGTCTTGTAAAAAAGACCAATCAATTATTTTTTAAACTGCAACGACCACATTCAAATGATAAAATAAATAAATAAAATTCATAAAAAAGAATGCGGTACACTTTTTCTTAAATTTTAATTAAATAGCAGATTTTATTTGCAAAAAATATTTATATTTTTCAGAATTTAAATATTGAATGGAGAGCAATAATTAATTATATAAATTATAAATTCTTTATTATCTCATCAATAACCTTGGCAATCACATATTTCTCATGAAGATATTGCGATATTTAAAACTTTTAAAAATAATTTTAAAATCCTTAAACTCTCAACAATAAACTGAATTTTCAAAAATTCTTACTACTAACTCAATTAATCAAAATATTTAATACGACTTATTTAAAACAGTAATAAAAATAGAAAATTATAAAGTATGCTTCATAATAAATTGAAATAAATATCTCCAAAATCAATTTCTTCCCAATAAAATCGAATATATATTTACACCTCAGAAATATTTCAAAAAATATACTTTTCTCTAGAATATATATAAATTTAGCTTCCCTCCCTTAAAATCAACAAAATCCAATAGCTGAATATCGGATTATGAATTATATCTCACGAATGCTTATAAAAATAACAAAACAATTTTCTTCCGCGCAAAGTCCCCCTAAATACGTAAAACAATTTTTAAAAGCATAAAAATACATAACGAGATTCCTATTTAGATCTGTTTCTACCCAAACAAAGCGCGAATTTTAATTCAGCATTATTCGACGCTTCCTTCGAAAGTTGTTTTAATGTATTCAGAACTCCACGGGATAAATCCAAAAGTGAACTTCCTCCAATAGCAATGAAAAGCTGCTTTAAAATCAATCGAGACGGGGAAAGTTATTCAGAAATCAAGAGAAGAAATTTCAATTTAATTACTTGGAAAGGAAAAAAAATGAAGAAGAGAATAAATTATAATCGACAAACAAAGCGCAGAAGATGATTTCATTCTGGAAATTAGTCATAGATAAAATGAAAGGAGACAGAGGAAATGAATTTCTCGTATTGAAAAGAGAAGGGAGAAAAACCTGAGAACAGAAGAAAAAAAACACGATTGGAAAAACGGAACACGTAATGCTTCCCATAAGCCAGCGCGCCCGAGACCTTTGACATTTCATTAACCGGAGAAAGCTTCCTCATCATCATTAGCAGCTGGCGATACTAAGAGGACCGTCACGTGTCGAAAACACGCGACAAACGCTCACGATAAACATATAAGTCAAATATCCAATAGCGAATTTGCATACACCCAGTCTATTTATAGGAACTCGAATGTTCTTAGAAAAACGTAAAAGATGAACGTTATATGTATTCCAAAATGTCGTTCTGATTGCTGAATTTGAGTTTAATTAATATACATGATGATACTCTCGACGATAGAGCAACTGAAGCTTTTTCCAATTCAAACAAAATCACATTTAAATAACATACATAAGATTCGGTGAATGGTATTTGACAGCACTTGTATAGGAATATGTAGTTACATGTTGCAAAGTTTAGATTATGTCTTAAGCTAGCATATTACAATACACCGTAAAGCTATTATAATTTTTCTATAAGCGCTTGTGTAAAACAAGGCCTTATACAAAGTGTATTTGTTAATCGTTACAACTTGTGAGCTCACCATGGAGCAAAGACGGACTATTAGATTTTGTTTTCAACTGAAGAAAAATTTCGATTAAAATCCCATGAACACAGGAAAAAACGGAGCCAGACACTGTGGACACGGAACGACAAGAATAGCAAGAAACCACTAATCCACATCAAACTTTTATTCGAACGAGTAAAAGTTTGATGTGGATTAGTGGTTTCTTGCTATTCTTCTCCCATGAACAGTTAATAGCAGATTCTTTGCACATTACCCAATATTGGAACTTTTATGTAATCCGAAACAAATTAAAATTATGACAAGTTTACGATGTCTTTTAACATTTTATCGCAAGACATGAATTATATCTTCCGACTTATTAAATGTTTCTTCACCTTACTCATGAACACATACAATGCTGTTCATATAACTTTTATAGTACTTTCTATTTATTTTACAGGCACATGTTTTAATTGCAGAATTTAGAAACAAAATTTCCTTTTTTTTCAACATAAGATGCGTTGCATAAATAAAAAGTCGTCAGGTTTTTTCATGATTTCCACGCAATACGTAATCGAACAATAAAGCAAATGGACATATAACAACCCATGGATCATTAGTTACATATTCCTGCAATATAACAGTCATTATTTGTAAAATATAATAAATAACACACGTTTTATGATTTTGCTTGTTACAAAAATATAAAGCCAAGTTTTCTAGTAGCCTATAAATGACCAGATTTTAAAATAACATTGAATATTCAATCAGACTTTGAAAATTCTATTAACTTTCTCATGATCAGAAATTTCAACCTTTCTTCAGCTGGTAACATTGCTGGCTTCAAATCTTACTGTTTTTCCTCCTAACAACCCCACAGATTCTCCACTAGATTCAAATCCGGGAAATAAGGAGGCCAGGCCATTTCTCGAACACCTTTATCCACAAACCACTGAAATGTAATGTGAGCATTGTGGAACAGGGGCATTGTCCTGTTGAAATGTCCGTGAAGGACCACCAAATAGCATAAAATGTGCTTCCAACAAAGCCTGGTACTTTTCAGCATTCATTCAGCCAGTCAGAAATGCAATGTCTCGCTTTAAGTTCATCCAAACGCTGCCCAAACCATCTTTTTGATGCGTTTGGAACAGCTTTCCTCATCTCGCCGTTAAGTCTTGCCAGTAAAACTGCCATCCTTCGGGACCGTCCCGATTGAATTTTTTTTCCATCGCTCTAGACGACTGTTTGCCAATTGTCCTTTCACTGCACTGTTTCATGGGCAAATATCAAACTTTTTTCACAATGAGTATGTGTCGGCTTAGGTGCACTCTTCTTCTTCTTGTATTTTAAATGACTTATGGCTCGACCAATTCTGGAGAGGATGGACTTGTGGACATTAACATGAGGACGTTTGGCTAGTGCCCTGATGTTCCACTATTGTTGGTCACTTCTCGAAGAACAGTTCGTTTCTGAGGAGGAGTTAATTTCGGAGGTCACCCACTTGAAGTTTTGATACCCTACTGGGGTCCAAAGTTTAATGTAATTGGTCATAACTGTATGCGCGATGTAGAGCCTTAGCTGATTTTTCAGAAACCCTTGAGGCTGTTATCTCACCCTTCTCAATATCACTCAAAGGTTTACCTCTTCCCATCATGTACAGGGGATAATATCAGCAAAAGTGAGCAGATTTAATTCCAAATATATAAATATACTTAAAAATAATCATTTATGGGACAGTCCAAAACATCAAGATAAACAAAGTATCATAAAACACGTATTTTTAATTGGCTTTATGTTCTTGCAACAGGCAAAATCATAAAACGTGAGTAATTTATTTTATTTTTATATTGCAGGAATATGTAATAATCAATCCATGGTAATCATATATGTTCATTTTGCTTTATTGTTTGATTCCATACTGCTTGGAAATCATGAAAAAAACTAGGTGGCTTTATGTATATGCAGCACACCTTAATTATCTTTGCAGTCCATTGTTGTTAAGTATTTGTACATTTATCATAAACAGACGGCGGATATTGCCAAGATAATCTCGTACTCAGTTTCATAAATAGTCTCGCAATTTCCGTTGGTTATTTATCATTGCAGGAATAACGAAAAATCAATTACAATCGGTTGCTTCTGACGGATAGTCATCATTTTAACGAATGCTCCTAATAACTCATTTGCGTAAATGCTAAAAACACGAGACGTACAAAATAAATGAGTATCGATGAATCTACGAACCTCTTAAAACTGTAAATTAAATCTTAAAAAGTAAAAAAATTCTCACAGCCATCTGTTATGGAGTAAACCTCATATAAAGCCAGGCTTCTAATAATATAATACAATTACACAACAGAAACTATACACGCTCATATTGATATTTTAAAAAAAGCAACAACAAGAAACGCCTTATTTATTATTATCAGCAAAATTTCATGTTTTTAACTCCGAAAAGTTAATGTCAACACGCTCCAAAACACCGATAACCGCTGCAAGCATGTAATGACGGACTTTTATCCAGAACACAATTCAGATCTTACCCTTTTAACTTTAAGCGGTTGGCAATTCTAGGGGGTCACCACCTTCAACTTGATGGAACTTTCTTGTGAATACTTAACCAATAATACCGGCTAATCTAAAAACAAAAATCTTAAAAATATTTAACATGACGTGAACTTTCTTAAATTTCACTTCAACTTAATTTTCCCGCACACAGTTTTTTATTTCGTGGAAGAGCTCCCAGGCAATTTCAGACATCATAAAGCATATTTTCAATTTTTTTATGTATTAAAAGTTCAAATATAAAGACGATTTCAAAACAGAGGTTCTTACTTTCCTGCTTTAACAAAAACTGTTTTGAGTAATTTGGCTTTTGAACAGAGCAACTTGGTTCTGAGGTGAAGCACCTTTCGAAACCTGAATTCCAATTTAGCGATCGCTTCATTAAACAAAGAATCAGGCTGAATAGATAGTGCAAACCCGTTCCTTAACCGTTTGTGTTTAAAACAAAGCACTGATTAGAGCAAACTTAAAGGGTCACGATAGAATTTTCTATTCTAACACTGTCTGTAAATTATTTAAGTGCTAATGATTATAAACGAATTCGATACAAATTTATCGTATAAAAGATTAAAATAAATGTATTAATTTCAATAACACATGCGCAATACATATTCATACAATAATTATTATTTTTTAATGATTAATATAAGGAATCGTTAGAATCAGAGGGTGAAAAAACTGATTTAGGCGTGGATTCCACATGCGTAAAAACAAAGGCAAAAACCACAAAGTAGAAAATGTTCTGACATCACTTCCTGCTCTCTTTTTTCTGCCCGATAGAAAATTCTCTTATCTTTGTAGGCAATAGCTCAACCCAACTCGAAAAACACAGGAATTTTCTGTCGGGCAGCAAGACAAAAGTAGTAACTGACATGAGAACATTTTCTGCCTTGTGGTTTCTGCCGTTGTTTTTACGCATGTGGAATCCACGCCTTAGAAGGCTAAAATAAAGCGCAATTTCTGAATAAATATTTGTTTCAATATTATTATTATAAAATTTCATTTGGGAAGAAAAGCAGAAAAGTAAGGAAAATATACCAACTCATCTAAACAACTGTACAGGTTGCTGCAGATAACTATAGCGGGGAGCCTACCCGCTCGATTGCAGGGGCCAGCTCCACATCAAATGATAATTGGGTAATTTTATTATGTTAAATTTGTCTGTTTGGCAAAGGGCATGACCAATTGAGCCAAGGAGGGGTGCGCGCTGTACTACTACAGGGTAGGGGGTACACAAAAAGTAAACACACTTATGAATGTCCTCCGCAGCTAGAGAGGACCAACAAACAAACCAAAAATTTAACAGAGGAGAATAGTAAAAAATAGCGTTTCACACTTTTATTATTATTATGTTTGGTCGTCAGGGGCTAACCCGGGTTGCGTCTCGCAGCGGACACGATATGCAGCAGACCAGTTTGCTCTACTGCTGAGAAAGTGTCACCTGGGTGTTTTGTGACGTTTCTTACAAAAAATGTTCAAAGAAACTTCCATCATGCTCAGCACAGAGAGCTGCCCTCTTCATAAAGTCTTCTCTCACTCGCCCCTGCATTTCTGGGGTGATTGTTACCATCGCCTGGCGGATATTGTTCTGCAGGTTAGCGACATCAACTGGCGCATGACTATGGGCGAGGTTAAGTACTACAAACGAAGAACGACAAAAACATGAGAGCTTTGAGGTTCACCTCCAGTGGCGGCTCGTAGCTAAAATTTCTGGGGGTGCTGCGTCAGAAAATTTTAATTTTTTCACGAACTAGATAATAGCTAGTGACATTAAGCTTAAGGATCATGTAATATACATGTATAAGAATAGTATTAAAGAAAAAAAAAAGACACATTATATTGAATTTTATCGATATCGAAAGTGAAACTGGGGGTGCTGCAGTGCCGCAGTGCCTATGGACGAGCCGCCACTGTTCACCTCCCCTCCCCGACTATGGAAACTGCTGGCTGCTGCAGGCCACCTTCATCTCCCTCCATTCTGCCAATCGACCAGCTAGGCTCGGCCCCTGCAATCGAGCAGGTAGGCTTCCCGTTATACTGCCCTGTATTATCTTCAACACCCTATACGGGCCTGTGTTTGTGCGCCAAGATTTTCGCAATTTTTCTCAAACTTTCGTGATTTTTTTTTTTACTTTCAGAACCAATCAGAAAAATTTTGCTTTTGTTTGTAAAGACTAAAAACATTAAAGTTTTTTTTTAGAATTCTTACTGAAATCTCCAATGAAAATTAAAATGAGAGTAAGTTGAGTAAGTGATTACAGCTTAATAGACGAAAGTTAACGTTTAAGTTTAGTGTGAAATTTTGAGACGACTGAGAAAAAATGCAAGGCACAAACAGTCTGAGATATGAAAGAAAGGAGACCCATTCAGAGGAGAAGTTAATAATAAACTGAAGGTATATTTCAAACAAATCGTGAATACAAAGGAGAAAGGGGAAGGAAATATTCCGCGACCTGGACTCGAACCCCGGCATGATCCCTGGTTCGAGTCCAGGTCCGAAATTTTTCCTTCCCTGTATTTAGAAGATTCATTATTGTAACATGACAATGCACCTGCACACTCTTGCTCGTGGAGATGGACTTCATGAGAAAAAATAATATGATCACTGTTTCCTGAAATAAAACTCCGAGTGAAAGGGCAGCGTTTTGACTCCATTGAACAGAGATGCAAACAGAATTGCAGCAGGTGCTAAACTCGCTATATCAGGCAGGCGTTAATAAGTGTTTCCAAAAATGAAAAAAATCTCTGGGATCGTTGTATACAATCCCAAGGAGACTACTTTTGAAGGTGAAGGTGGAAATTAGGGCTTAAAGTAATATCCATATTTTTACGAACAAACTCTCGTATTTGGAGAAATTTGATCTTTAAGCGTTAATTTTGAAGTCAGTATGTAGCTGTTTATTTTTCAATAACTTTTTTTTCTTAGGTATGTAGCTTCTTTACAAAATAACCTTAACCACGTAATTGAATAATGAGCTATATCTCTTTCCACTTCCCCATACTCATCCTCGTTTAATGAAGATATTATATGGATAGAAACTTTTTTTTGTGATGAAGAGATAGAAATAATATGGTTCTTTCATAAAAAGTTTATAAATAAATATGGAAACTAAAAATCTCCTTTCGTAACATTTTTACATTCGAGTAATCTATCTGGATTTCAACTAAGTACAAAGAAGGTGGAGTTGGGTGAATTTTTACTTGATCATATTTACTTGTTCTTCCTATACAATGGATTATACTGGAAAAAGAGGGGGCAAACTCATTTTAACGGTTGGGTTTTATGGCTGGGTCCGAGAATAACAACTTATTTCTAAGATGGCGTACGATTACAACAGGAATGCATAAATTCCAAGTACTCCCCGAGCATAATAAAACCCTAAAGTTAATAGTTTTCAAAAATAAAAAGGACCTTTTTATTAGAGACCAGTTCGTTATAAAAGAGGCCGTCGAAGAGAACGGTTCATGCGCCAAGTACACCGGAGGGAGCTCTTGGCAGCCGTGTCTTCTAAATTCCTCGTGCTTAAAGGTTGAAGGTCACAAGCCCAAACCGCCTTCTAACGGGTCCTTGCGGGACAACGTGCGCCAGGCTTATATGTTAATAATCGACAAAGCTTCATTATTCCTTATTGTTCTGAAAAGATAGACGGCATTTACAAGCTCTCTTAATGTATTCATGAATATCTTAACCTCATTATCGGACGAAGAACACTCAACCTCTTTTCTACTCCTCACCCCCTCCATCCGCAACACACATTTCCCCCTTATACTTACTTGCTTTCTTCCAACTTTAAAACTTAACAAGAGTTGAAATGAATGACTAACATTCAATTTGAACAACTTTAAAAAGGAGACAACCGAGTTTTCCGTTGGAATGTAAGGCTTCGTGCAGAGGTCTCTGATATTGCTTTTCTCATCTACTAATCAATATAACGAGAATTTAAACAGAATGATCATTTTTTTGGTTTCAAATCCCGCTCCTCTCTCTCTCTCTCTCTCTCTGTGTGTGTCTTCAGTTTCTATTATTCTATTTCATCAACATTAAAAATTAAATGCGAAATCAAAAATTAAAAAACTATTACTATAAGATATTTAATATAAAAAACTAAAGGGATAGGAAAGTTTCGTGACCTGAGAATGTACAAGAGATCATGAACAGTTGATCCGCCAGTCTTAGTAATAGTGTCTCCAGCGAGTTCCATTTTGTTGACCAAATGGGGAGAGCAGACACCTGGCCCGCAAATAAATCTTTTCTAACCGTTAATAATTGATAAAGTCATATAATAAAGTTATGATGAAAATGAAGAAAATGCTCATTCCCTGAGCAAGGTATTAAAGAAAATCTAAAAGTGGTGGTAAGAGTCGCGAGTTACATCCACATAGTTACTGGAGCGAATTTTTGGACTTGAGATCGCAGGTTAGTAAATATCACTCATACATCAAAATTCCCAGTGCCAATGCTTTGGTATTATGCAATTTTGACATATAAGAGATGCTTACTAAACCACGATCTCCAAGTCTAAAGACTCGCCACTGGTTCGATCCCAGGTCGGGGAATTTTTCCTTTCGCTAACATTTTCTTTAATAATTTTCATTATAAGTTTATTGTTTTATTAAAATTTATGTGAGTTAATATATATTCTAAAATCAATTATTAAATAGGGTATTAGAAACTTTGATGTCTATCTTGAAAGAGCTGACTGAAAAGGGAACTACCTGGGCTCACTCAGAGCTTTTTGTCTGAAAATTTTTTTTTATAAATTCTTACCAGTGCCAATAGTAAAACCCCAAGTGCTTTTGCTTGGCATTAATCGGGAAGTTCGATTTTCGATACTTCGATTGTTACCATTGTTAACTCGTAAAACGATTTTCAAATATGCTGAAAAGAAGAATATAATAATTGTTTGTTTAATATTACAGTAATATTTTTATATACAGCAATGGCGAAAACTACATGTAAATTTACGTATTCAATTGCAGCGGTCACCAAACACGCGCGAAATGGGAAATGAAATGCTCGCACGTCTAAATGTTTTAATCGTATGTTCTTTCCACTGCTAGAGCCATTCATCCCTTCTTAATCAGAGTAACCATAAACGTTAGGAAAGAAAAATCATTGTTTCAAAGCATTGTCGGGAAAAATCTTTTAAGCATTCCAAGGATCTTTAGCTGTGACGCAGATGTAATTTTAAATTTGAATATTTCACTTTTACTTGCACCTGGTTTAAATAAACAGTGGAAATACCTTTGAATCTATCCACGCTCATCATTTTTAAATATAGGCCTAACTTTAATTAGCCATCTTAACAATAGGCCTAATATTATTTAGCCATTTTTAACATTAGGCTTAACATTATTTAGCCATTTTTAACAATAGGCCTAACATTAATTAGTCATTTTAACTGTAGGCCTAACATTAATTAGCCATTTTTAACAACAGGCCTAACATTAATTAGCAATTTATAACTATAGGCCTAACATTAATTAGCCATTTTTAACAATAGGTCTAATATATTAATTAGCCATTTTTAACGAAAGGCCTAATATTATCTAGTCATATTAATTTAGGCCTAATATTAATTAGCCATTCTTAACAATAGGCCTAACATTAATTAGCCATTTTTAACAATAGGCCTAACATTAATTAGCCATTTTTAACAATAGGCCTAACATTAATTAGCCATTTTTATCAGTATGCCTAACATTAATTAGCCATTTTAAAATATCGGCCTAACATTAATTAGCCATTTTTAACAACATGCTCTTTGCTGACGACCTTGTCCTCCTTGCGTCTTCTCGCACGAACCTTCAGCATGCACTAGACCGGTTTGCAGCCAAATGTGAAGAAGCTGGGATGAAGATGAGTGTGGCTAAAACCGAGGTTCTGGTCCTTTCAAGACAGCCTGCTCAGTGCGCTCTCTATGTTAGGGGAGCCTCATTGAGACAGGTGGAGAAGTTCAAGTATCTCGGGATTGCATTCACGAGTGATGGACGGCATGAGAAAGAATTGGATGCTCGGATCAGTGCAGCAAGCTGTGTCAGACGTGAACTGTGGCGATCCGTGGTAACGAAACGCGAGCTGGGTAACAAAGCCAAGCTCTACGTCTTCAAATCTATCTTTGTCCCCATTCTCACCTATGATCACGAGGCTTGGGTAATGACCGAAAGAGTGCGATCGCGGGTACAAAGATAGGTTACAAAGAGTGCGATCGCGGGTACAAAGATAGGTTACAAAGAGTGCGATCGCGGGTAATGAGATTTCTGAGAGGTTGGGCAGGTGTTACCCTACTAGATAGAGTGTACAGCAGCACAATAAGGGAATCTTTAGGTGTTGAGCCGCTACTTCTCCGCATTGAGAGATCTCAGTTGCGCTGGTATGGCCACGGGATACGGATTCCGCAAACTAGTCTTCCTAGGCAGTTGTTATTTTCCGGTGGGTAAGAGACCAAGGGGTCGGCCTAGAACCAGGTGGCTAGACTACATAGAGAATCTGGGTTCGAGTCGCTTGGATATTACCAGGGAGGACATGCGCCTGATGGCGGAAGATCGCGATCGCTGGAGATCCTCCATAGGGCTGCTGCCCCCGCGACCCTAACGGATAAGCGGGTTTGAAAAGTAAGTAAGTAACAATAGGCCTAACATTAATTTGCCATTTTTAACTATAGGCCTATCATTAATTAGCCAATTTTAACAATAGGCTCATTTTTAACTATAGGCCTAACATTAATTAGCCATTTTTTAACAATAGGCCTAACATTAATTAGCCATTTTTAACAAATACAGGCCTAACATTAATTAGCCACATTTAACAATAGGCCTAACAGCACTGAATTTTAAAACGAAATGATCACGTGCATCGACAAAGCTTCATAATGGCCACGTGCTCAAAGCTGCCATCAACAATACTTAAATGATAAACAAAAAAGTAACACTGTATTCACTTATGACTCGTCAGTAGGAATCGATTGATATATTACATGCCCTAAGTTCATATTCTTAACATTAGTGCACGTGCTTGAAGGGGTCCAAGAGAGCTCATCAAAAGTTGATATATCGCAGTTAAATTCTTCCATTTTCACGTTTTCGTGCAAACGATGGCCGGCCGGGCACATAAAGATACTGATTAAGATTGTATTCTTATACATGTATATTGCTTTAACTAAAGCTCGTAATAAGGGGTCATTGAAGTACTTTTTGGGGGTCCTTTTCTCGGACGTAGCATTTCGAAAATCGAAAAGAATGTCATATTCGTCTTGTGCTCGTCATTCCCGTTCGAATGACATATTACATGCCATATATTGGCAGTGAAAAAATTTAATGGGGGGGGGGGTTGGGTCTCAATAGTCACCTGACTGTTAGATCAATTTCAATCCAAACTAAACAGGTGAGCTCCGGAAGTGTCTATCGAATAGCGAAAGCAGAATTTGAAAAAGTTAAAGCGTTCTCGAGTAATCGTCGGACATACAGACACACAATAATAAACCTTTTCAGCATATATCCTACCCTACCATTTTTAATAATAATAAAATTAAAAATCAACTAAATTAAGGTAATTTTAATTAAAATAATAATGAAATATGGTATGGCCCTGGGGGATTGGGCACCCAAAAGTTGCTAACCATTTTCATTTAAAGTTTTACAGACTGATTCATATGTTTAGCAGATGAATCGGGATCCTTAAGCCATTTATTATGTTGCTTTATTCTCTCTTCATTTTTAGCAATCCACTTATCGAGAAATTTCAAGCGGTTTTCTGGGTCTATTTTTGCTTCTCTTTTCCTTTGACGCTTTAGATAACCTAAAAATACATTATTTTAATTTAAAAATACATTTAATCACCTTTACTGTGTTGTTGTTTATCCATTTTAATCAAAATAACAATCACAAATTACCAAAACAATAGCAAAATGTTCGATTTTCAACTATCGAAAAATCGAACTTACCGATTAATGCCAAGCAAAAGCACTTGGGGTTTTACTATTGGCACTGGTAAGAATTTATAAAAAAATTTTCAGACAGGTATTTCCCTTGTGAGGAGGAAAAAAGGAGAAAATTAAATAATACACGGTATACATAAGTAGAAATAACCTCTGGGGCTGTGGTTACTTATTGCATGAAGAAACAGGAGACACAAGATCCACTTGACCACACAGTTCAGTAGTCAAGTGGATTTTGTGTCTAGTGTTTCTTCACGCAAAATTGGGTATGTTCCTATGCAAAATATGGCGATTATCGAGATATCTACCCTTTTAGTGTTACGTTTAATGTTAATATGTGTACAAGCGTCGTTGGTGGCATCGTGATTGGTCCACATTTTCTATCGAATACTTTAAATGGAGATGCAGCCGAATCCCGTTAATACATACGTGCTGAATATGTGTTTTCACTTAAATAAGTGTTTTCTCTTGGCCCCCTTCCCCGTGAAAACTATTTCTATTTTTTCTCCAAAACCGGATAATACACTTTTTTGTCATAAAAATTAAGAAAATTTGCAATGTTTATTGTAAAATTTTTATTATTCATGCGACATCTGATGTTGTTCCGCGAATGTTCTAAATGATCTTCACAATATCCTCAATTGTCGCTTGTCGATTAAATTATATTCACAGTTTTTTAAAGAATGCAATTTTCAACACCTATAAATCATATAAACAGACTTCAATGACCCAGTTTTCTTTCCCAGACATAAATAAATATACCAATGTGTATCAAGCTTATTTCGTAATACAACACATTTGGGGTTTTCAGCGAATAGACAACACTTGTAGGGTTTTCATTCCCGGATAATAAGTGTTCCTGATAATACGCATTTTTTGTTTGGTCCCTTGAAACATTATTGACGAGGTTGGAATTATAATTATTTGAACTTTACAAAAAATTACCTACCAACTCTTTGTTGGAAGACGTTCGTTCAAAAGCGCGCAAGGACCTGATCTTTCAAAATGACGGATGCTCGCCAACGACAGGAAGAGAGCGAGAGAATCTCTTGATACAACCATAAAATCTTTCTATGGTTAAGTAATTTTTAAATCTGCCATTTTAATTTCTAAACTTCTTTAAATATCATTTGCTCGATAAAATTTATTCTCCCCTAAATAGAAACAATGGAAAGCGCATGTCTGTTGGTTACACAGTTCTTTGCCCATGACGCCGATTAGTATGAAAATGTCGTCGGCAAGCAAATTCACAGAATACATTCAGCGAGTAATCTAGCTCAACAATAACGTACTATATTTGTGTAGGTGGTTTTCCTATAATTAAATAAATCTTACAAAGTTTTCCTGAAAAGTTTTGAAAATTTCAGGAAATTTATGAAATATTTCTATTTAACTGAAATTTATTTACATATTTTGTATAAATATTCAATGCGTACAAATCACGGTCGTTGATAATTACATATTTTGATATACTTCTCTGTCCAAACACAGAGAAATTAGTTTACAGTTACAATAAATATGTTCTTTTGATTTAATAACTCTAGCCCTTAAGGTTAACAAATATTGGCCTAAAGGGCACGACGGTACATAGTGAATTAAAGTCAGATCTTCGACATAGATTTCCAGAAAAATAAGCAAATGACAATATTTAGAGCAGCTGTATAATTATACATTCTAAATAGAACCCGTCACAGATGGCTCAGGGTTGTGGATTCTTTACTTTTGAACGGTATTCGCGCCTAGGCCTTTCGGTGAACGTGTTGGAATAGGTTTATCGATTCGAAATATGTTTGTGCAAGCCCAGCTCTTCTCATCTGCAAAATCGAAGCAGAAACGAAGGAATATTGGAAACGCGTTTTATCATTAATTGTATAAGCCAACAGCAGCAGCTACAATAAAGCGCGTCGCTGCCTCCTTTCTTATCACACAGCGATTGTGTCCTTAAATGGATCGTGCATTATTGGTATAATTGAAGACTTTCACACTTTTTTCACTCCCCATCTCCCTTTTCCCCTCCCTTTTTTCAATTTCACAATATTTATTTCTCTTTCTTTTGTTCCGTTCGATTAATTCCCTTTCGGCTATTTATCCCTCGTCCTTTTTCATTAAAAGCGTTTTGTTTCCTAGTGTCGCTACGCATCTTCGGATTCCGCGCTTCATTTCTTGGCCGTCGCCCAGTGTCGCTTAATTATTTCTTTCATTTGAATTCTGTTGAGTACACTCCGTTAGTAAGCCCCCAATCTCACATTCTGTATTGCCTCTTCTCTCATTAGCAAATGGTTCATCTAGCTTCTAAGACGTAACCCTCCTTCTTCTCCTCCTCGTGTTTGGGTATGTGCGTGTGTCTCTAATTACGATTTTCATGGAGAGAAGAGGAAAGATGAGCGCTGAGAGATGACACAAAACACGGCGAAAAAGATACCTTAACTCTTTCCTTTTGTGTCTCTTTATTTCCTTCCTCACTTGATTGAAAAACAAGAAAAGAGGGGTGGAGAGGACTTTCAAAACAACTTAATCCATACAGGTAGGATTCACTAGTTTTCCTGTATTTCTATCAGCAATTCTAAAGCTAAAAATAAGACAGTTTTTTTTAAATTTACATGGGACTGAGAGGAGAATTAAAAATAAACAACCTAACTAGTTGGATTTGATACATCATTTTCATCATCACTATCGCCATCATCACCATCACCAACGCTGGCATTATTTTCTACCGGAGCAACCAAATTACAAACAGGAAGTGAGTTTCATTCTCGCGTCGCTGGAAGGAACGACGCCTGCGCAATCGACTACATTGAGGGGATTCAACAAGGTTTTATACAATAATCAATAGTGACTCCCCCCCCCCCGACCTCTCCACCTTTCTTTCTTTGTCCCCATGGCTGAGTTGAGGAAAAATGTTCAGAGACGACCACGGGCAAAATAAACCATCTGATTCTTCTCGTTTCGAAAAAAAAAATTATACTTCTAAAATTTTTAATTCGTTCAGCATCATTCCTATTTCCTGCGATTCAAAAATCTATTTTTTATTCTTCTCCAAAACAGAGAAAGAAATCTTTCTCCTCATTCTGTGCAGATCTAACAAGCTTCGGTTCAAATATTCTTTTATTTTCCCTCCGCCTTCTTTTTCGTAATTGAGAATCTAACCAGCGATGCGAAATTTTGGAATTTAAAGTTTTAAAAGAAAAAATCTAATCCTTCAAAGAATTCTTCCTCGACTTCACATTGTCAAAAAAAAAAGAAAAATAAAGAAAAAAAAATAAGAAAAAGGAAGCCCTCTATCTCTTTCCTTTCGTTTAATGAAGATGGGCATTTTACGGTTCACGGGGAAAAGAAGTGTCCAATTGTAAGAGAACTGACATAGAATGAAACGAGAAATTCGAAACAAATGGGAAAAAATTAAATTAAGAGAATTTATGAGGAACTCAGATATGGTTTAGAAATAAAAGCGAAACAGTTTTCAGTCCTATTCTTCTTTTTGCTCTTTTTTATCTTTTTTTAAATATAACCTAGTTAGCTATGGGGCCGTGACATTCAGCTCAAAAGACGTGGAAATTAAAAACTCCGATTTAAGTACAAATAATTTACTTAAAAGTCGGTCCAAGAATATACGAAACATCCCTCCACAAGATATTAATTGCTCATTATATATTTATAAATGCATTAATCATTTAAAAATAAAATGCGCAGTTTTTTGTTATGGAAATAAGTTCCTTCGTAGTAAGGAATATGAAATAAGCTATGTACTGATTTAAGAATATCAGGTGAATTTTGAAGAATATTTTGTCCCATTTTTAAATATATAAGACGAGTTAAATGAAGCTTTATAAAATAAATTTTTATGGAGAAGAGCTAGAAAAATTAAAGATTACAATGAAAGGTCACTTTTTCAGGAAACCGCCTACTAAATTGGACTGCTCCTATGGGCACTGTAACAATCACGGTATCGTAACGTGCAGTATATATAAGGCAATACCTTATCTGAACCACTGTTTGGCAGCTGTGTTATCCTAAATTATGATTGAAAGACTTCTAACATAGCATGATGTCGATTATTTCGGAACACCTAACATCCTGGGCTTTTTACAAGCAACATTATCTTCGGTGTTCAGAGATAAAACTTCTGTAATAAAGTGATAAGCACAGACTGAGACCGGAAAAAAATTGCGGACAAAAGAGATAGCCAGCACAGTAATGTCTTCGGCAACAGAAAGGCAACAACACGACAGATTATAGCTCAGTACAACATAAGTGCACAAATAATCATATTCGAAAGCACAACGAGACGATCTTTGTCCCTGGAGACAATCCAGGTTGCCATTGCTATCACAGTAAAAAATGTCTAGTTCACCTGCTATGGAACAAGAAGCATCGAATTTGAAACACTTGAAAAAAATTTTTCCAATGAGTCTGTTTTATTTCTCTACTAAGCTAATGGCAGGACGAGAATATGGAGCAAATAGCATGAATCCATAAACCGTCTTGCGGAGGCAGGCGGAAAAACGGATTAGGGAACTTTCTCCTGGGCCAAAATTGGCCCCCTAGTAATACTGGGAATGTCTCTTAACTCCACAAGCTGCCTTAACATTGTTGTGAACCAGGTGCAGCTGTTTTGGCTGCAACGTTTCCCGATACAGACGACCACTTTCAATGCACCCTGTTAGCCTGCTCGATTAGTCCATTTGGTATCGTATGAGTTTAGGGAACATGGCTTACTTCCACTTGCGACTCAGTCATCTGATCTCAGTCCGATAGAGCACTGATAGAACAAGATAGAAAGGCCCATTCGACAACTATAATACGCCACCATCCAATTTAAATCAATTTTATACTATCGTTACTGACCAGTATTCTCGGGGAATGGTTAAAGGTAATTTTTATATTTTGGAAATTATATTTGTCTTATTGGTTAAAGTAAATATCTAGATTCAAGAAATCTGTAACAATGAAAGCAATGCTTCTACAATGGGAACGGTATTGTATAAAAATAGATTATCTATAAAGTGGCCCAAAAAAAGGTTCACATTAACTTACTTAAAAATGTTCACATCCATTACATAAAAATGTTAAAAAAAATTAGAAGTAAATATTTCTTTTATTTCTCAGCTTAATTATTTAAAAAAATCTAATGGAGAAAAATGTGTGAAGATCAGTCTAAAGCATAATAGGAGTGCTCCTGAAAGAATAATTTCAATGTTTAAGC
This sequence comes from Rhysida immarginata, assembly GCA_023313115.1. Taxonomy (NCBI): domain Eukaryota; kingdom Metazoa; phylum Arthropoda; class Chilopoda; order Scolopendromorpha; family Scolopendridae; genus Rhysida; species Rhysida immarginata. Next base: position 1,726,339 of record JAHWFO010059101.1, read on the forward strand.
ATGTTAATGCACAAAAAACTAATAAAATACCTCGATTCAACAAAGACATCTGGAACGTTAATTTTACATAATTATCCGTAAAATTAAGACAACTCTGAAAGTTAAAACAATATAATTGGAATATCAGACCAATTATGATAAATTCCATAATTATATTAAATTCGTTTTAGTGCTGAAGGTTAAAACGGGCAAAACACAATATTTAAAAAGTACGCTTTATCCTGAAATTCTTCAAAACAATTATCCGCTCAGAAAGATAACCAAAAGCCTTTGAACATTTTTTAAATCGCTAACATCTTCCAGGTAAATTCACAATCTCGACAAAGAATCAAAAAGCTTTTCCTGCAAGGGCTTGAGAAGACAAGGCTTTTCTTGAGGTTTTTATAGTTCACGTATTATTAAGAAAATTTTATTCAAAGGAAGCCAGGGGTAAAAAATTTATTCAAACATAGCATAATCAGGGCATTAGGGATCCGGGAGAG
>JAHWFO010059101.1:1726830-1812540 GCA_023313115.1 Rhysida immarginata
GAGAGAGAGAGAGAGAGAGAGAGAGAGAGAGAAAAGTCTCCCTCTTCGCAAGAGCTGCAAATGGCGTTGTCACGATGGCTATCTCGCAGGCAAAGATTAGCCGCCGCGACAGGTATTGAAATGCATGAGCAGCACTGCCAAGGAGAACATCTCCAGAGAATGTGTCTGTGTCTGTGAGTATGTGTCAGTGTGTGTGTTTGGAAGATGATGAACAAAAATGTAGACGAATAACTACGGGGAATACATGGGAAAATGCTAAGAAAAACAAATGGAAAATGATAGACAGACGAGGAGAGATAATAAAACATGAAGAAGGGTGGGAGAGAGAAAATAAGAGGAAGGACGATTGTCAAGCGTTGTTTGAAAAACAAAATCGACATTGAACTCAAAAGGTGGGAGGAGGAATAACAAAGGAAGGGAAACAGTTTGGAGGAAGACGGAAAATGAGATAAGCGAGAATAGGGAAGCAGGAAATTTTCTGGAGAAACTGAAAGAAAGGACTGATAGCGAAAGAGTTTTATTTTGGGAGGAGTACAGAAACGGATTCAAAAAAGAAAGGAAATGCAAAAAATAAAAATATATAAATAAAAAGGAGAAACACAGGGGAACAGATGGGGAAGATGAGATATTCCTTGTTGTTTCTTGAATCTTTAGCATTTAAGCCGATGCTAAAGAAGATTATCAGCAATGCACCATTGTTCAGCTTAATTGCTGGTTGCAAAACCTTTCTCAGCTTAGGCAAAGCTTGAAAGATACTTTAAAAATTCCTTTCGTTTTTTTAAAGAACGAATATCCTAATACCCAATAATCTTCTTGCATCTACCATGAAATTTCACTGGTAATTCAAAAATTTGACCATACTATTGGTAGTATTTATAAATATCAAATATAATAAATTAATGTTAAATAATTACCAAATCTATGACTCTTGTATTTAAAAGAGCATTTGGACTGCGTGTTTTTCATTATTTCTTCTTTCAACGCGAAAATACCTGTTACTTAAATATAGTTTGGAAGAACCTGTTGAAAAATTAATTCTAAAAATAAATTTTGCCACTATTATTACAAAATTATTTTTAACAATAAAAAGTAATTTGAAGTGGTGCCATCAATTAATTTATAAAACTCAAATCGATTAACATTTGCGAAGTTAACACTTTTTTCAGAAAAGCCAAACGTTAGTTTTGATAAGAGCACCAGTTCAACAACCTCTTTCTAATGTTCGACTACTCTCTGCCAGACCAAAAGGTGGTAAATATCTTATCCAACGACAGATCTCAAGTTGGGAATACCTTTCAGGACAAACGTCAATGGAAATGCTATGATCCTTAACTGAGGAAAGACGAAGGGATGAAAAAGTATTAACGTCCAATGGAAACATGTGCACTGCTACGTATGTGGAGAAATAAAGGTCTAGGAAGAGGAAAGAAAGGTGTCAAGGAAGTGGTAAAGAGGAGTCAGAGACAATAGGTGATGACAGGAGCGTTGGCGTAGTGTCTGCGCCGGTTGATTGGTGGGCGTGGTTCCGATCAACCGATAAACGAGAGTAAATGACAAACGATGATTGACGTTCAATTTCGAAGCGATTCCACCGACTGACCTTTCGCGACCCAATCGACAAATCCTATTGGTAGTGAGACAAGCTTTTCCCAAACGAGACAACATCCCACAGCGTTTATCTGCAGTTTGTCCTTTCTTCTGTTTGCCTGTGCTAAAAAAATTACAGCACATTTAAGTTCAAGACTTGTACATTAACATTTTTTTTTTACCTTTTCTATTCTCGTACCATCCAACACGAAAAATATGTACTTTTGTTTATGATTAAATTGTAAAAGATTATTGTAGTTTAGATGTAGAAGGCGCGTTTTTATACAGAATCAACTTCAGATGAAAATGAGATTGGCTCGGAAAGACAGACATCGAAGGCAGTGAAATGTGGGCGTTTATACCTTTATCTTTAGACTCGCATTAATAAACGAGGAAAAAGAGAGACTTAAGTTGGCCCTAAGAGTTTGGAAATTGACTTATTACTACAAAGAGCAGATTTAGCCACGTGTAATATAAACACTTTCCTTATAAAATTGAAGTTTGTTCTTTCAAGACAGAATTATTCAACAAATTGCTTGAAAAAAAACTTTCGTTTTCATTCTAATTATTTACATTTTTTATGGTTATCCACTTTTCTTTTTTAATTATGATATCAACAAATTGATTTTCGGTATCGATCCCCATAATTCACCAGGAATATGAATTTCTTCGCTACAAGTCGATGGCTCTTTTCTATTATTCTTGTTATCTATATCGCAGCCAACGAATAGGACAGGCTCAGGTAATGACATGAATTAGAAGGTAGATTCCGAATCCTAAACAGCACCACAAACTTGAAGCCAGTTGAACTCCCGCCGCCATGACAATTCTGGGTAAAAAACGTGTGAGCCGTGGAATATTTACCTGTTTGGCTGCTTCGATTTTCACGATCTTAGGATATAATCTAAAACCATGCCTCATAATTATTACGCGTACAACTGTAAGAATAGACACGAAAAAGGGCCATTTATACTTAATCAGTTTCCATAAGAATGAATCAAAATACGTAACTGAAGGATGATCAAAACGAATGTTACCCTCATGTTTAGCGCCACCTTCTCTCGCTATGAAAATACGTATCAAATAAGTCTTGTGACTATTTTGTTATGCGTGATGAATCAAACTGCTTATAAAATAGTTTTAATACAAAATTAACAAAAATATAAAGGTGTATTGAACTCTAATTTATGTTTTTAGCGTGTATCCAGCGTCATGTTTCTCTTTCGGCCATGACAGTTCTGGGCTGCCGAGCTTCCCAATTCCTCAAATACGGCGGCAGGTCTATCTTTCGGGATCTGTCTTTAATATAAGTCATTGGACTCAGGCCCAAAGCCAACTAGAAACAGAGGCCCTGACGCGGAAAAGTCACCTGACTTTCATTGTTTCCGATTAGTGTTTTTCGTTTGTTGGAAACAGTGAAGATTGGATTGTTGCTCCCCATACTGTGGTCAGATGACTTTTGATCTACAGGATGTTTATGAACTTTGTGTACAAACTTTTAGGAGTAACAGAGGCCCTTATTTTGAATATTTTTCTTCCAATAAACTGGGAGTCGCAAATGGATCCTTGATACATAAAAAAATTGTCAAAAATAATACATAAAACGGTGTTGTTTCAGGAGGTTCCCTTGGCTCTCCGAAGAACTATGTGGTTCCAACACGAACGGAGCATCACTACTTTTCAGTACACCTGTACGATATCACTTAGACAATACGTTCCATGATCGATGGATTGGTCTAGGAGGAGCAGTTGTTTGGCCATCTCGATCGCCAGACATAAACCCATTAGATTTCTTCTGCTGTGAACATCTGAAAAATGTGGTGTACATTATTCTTGTAGATTCGGAAGCACGACAAGACGCTGTGAGGCATGCATTGCTGATCATGGTCAAGAGTTTGAACATCTTTTGGAACATGCGGTATTTATAAAAAAATCTTGTGACCATCAGCATCAAGCTTTCTAATTTCTCCGTTTTCTGAGAATACATTAACAAGAGAGACAATATTATGAGGAAGTCTCAGATATCGGTTGGATGCATGATATTCTACCTGTGTTTTATGTATCAAGGATTCATTTACGATCCCCTGTTTATTGGCAAAATATATTCAAAAACATTACTCTTCACTTTATATTGTATAAACATTTCAAACGTATTCAGCATTTCAAATTTAATATATATCTGAAATTTCTAAAGATTTATGGCATCCTATAAATTATGTAATGATCTCGAATAGACAAATCCATCTTGTTTTATGCACTAAAGATCATTGGATTCTGTATAATTAATATTTTAAATAATTCGATATCAATTTTAAATAATTCTTGATTGTGTTGTAAATGACAATGAAATTCATAACTATAAACACTAGACCTGCCTCCAATTTGCATATTCCTTTTGTAAAAATTAAATCTGCTTCCCAAAACTTATATTATATTCTCCCTAAAGTTCGGGAACATTATTTCAATAAATTTAAGTCCGCAATTAAAATTAAGGTTTTTAATAATATTTGGTTTTATAAGAATGTTCTTTGATTATAATTTATGTACTGTTTATTTTTTCCGATATGGGCTCATAGGTCATATGACCTTTTCCCATGTTATATTTTTACTGAATTTTGGTTCTCAATTTTTTTTAATAAAGGATTGATTGATAAATACTTTTGTTGCTGATTAAAATATTCTAAGCTTTCCACAATCTAAGGCCAAAAAACCAATACAGTCTATTTTATCTTTATTGCGTTTTCCTCTAAATAAAAAAACAAAACAAAATAACCGAATTTGAAACCGAGTATGTTCTAAATTCTCGGAGACATACCTAATGTAGAAACCGTTATAAAAAAACTGAAATTTTGTAATTTTATTTTCCGTGACATGTTACTGAAAACTGAAATCCAGTTGTAATCATTCAAATCATTAAAAGATAACGCTTACCAAATAAATTAGAATTTCTTATTTGAAAACTAATGCAATAATCCAGTCTTCCTAAAATTACCCAAGGACTATGCGGTTGAGTAATTTTCATTAAGACGAAATTTGCACTTTTTTTTCACTTTTATCCACTTCCCTCATTTCTCTTTCTCTCTTAAATCTAAATTTTTGGTTTTGTCATTTCATCGTCGTTGCACTCATTCTGTGGCTCCCCCTTCCCTCTTAAACAGCGACTTGTCTTTGTGTGGGTGGAAGAGTGTGCCAATTTCATCCGTCGCCTCTTTCTTCGCAATATTTTCGGTTTCCGATGCGAATCACTAAAATAAATTACTGTCAAAATTACTTATTTCGATGTAAATTGCGTATCGATGATATTCGACGATAAAAATAGTCCGGAAATTCTTCTCCGATTGACGTCGATTCCATTGGACGGGGAAAGAGAGAGAGAGAGAGAGAGAGAGAGAGAGAGAGAGAGAGAGAAGGAGGGAGGGAGGAAAAGGCAGATGAATGCAGCGGCCAATTATCTACAAAAGATGATGGAATGATGGAAAGAGGAAGTGAGCGAAATGAACGAACGAACGAGGACAAGAGAGCGACGTATCCTCCATCTCCCTCTCTCATCCACCTCCTCTCACCACCACCACCACCATCCAAACCAAACGCTCCTTCCGGTTCTGCCAAAAATGAGAAAATCGAAAAGCGTTTTTTGAGCCGTTCTTGCAAGGGTGTGAAGGCAAATCCAAGAGAACACAATTGTCAAGAGGGGAAAATAGAAAGAGGAAGAGCCAAAAGGAAAGGAAAAAAACGTTTTTAATAGTAATTTATTCAAACCGATGTAATGCTTTTTCATTATATCTTAAAACGTTGATAAAAAAGAAAATCGAAAAATCGTTTGACGCTGCCACCAAACGAAAAGCGCTTCACAGAATTTTTGAAAACTCACACACTAGGTTTCATTTGCATAAGTTTTTAATAGCAGGTGAATCCTGCCTAGACATCGAATGTATTTTTTAAAATCCAGCATGCATATTATTGATTATATGATGAATAATCTCTCTCTATATAAGCAGTTTCTCTATTTCCTTTTACTCACTACAGAATACTCGTTTCCCTGTTCGGAGATTTAATGATGAAGATAAAATGATCTTAATCGCTGCCGGCGGGAAACTTTCCTTGAAATTAGAGCGTCTTTAAAAATTTGACTGATATAAATAACATTTGACCAAATTTTAATAATAACCATTGTGTTTATTATGCAGCGATGGAATTTCAAACAAAGCAATTATTTCTATACACTCTGCTCTAACCTTATTTTAAAATTTTATCAGTAGATGGCGAAATCATCGTTACTCAGGCCCTATATTCATGCTTCGTATTTGAATATTAAGAATTTTAAAAAAAATCAGTGAAGTAGATTAAATTCCTGTGCAAGTAAAGTTATAGGGCAGCAGACCATTTATTTGTATGCTTGTTTAAAGACACACATGTCTTTAAAATTCAAGTTTTCGATTCTTTTGAAATAATATTCCAAATTAAACTTATTTAATATAAAACAAATGAAACGTAAATAACTTGAATGGCTCCTAAGATACCAAACAGGTATCTTGGGGACCACATGTATAAGAAGACCACCTGCAATGAAGACCACCTGCAATGAAAAGCACCTGCAACGAGGACCACTTATTACATGGAACCATAGGTGGTCGTCTTAGACATTTTTTACTGTATTACATAAACATATTTTGTGTTACATAAATCTTGCCGATGGCAGTGATAGCATAATGCGAACGCCCACCCAATCGGTCTCATATATACAGTATAACAACGTACCAATTCTAACTTGTTGAAAGCTGGTCATTGTGCAGATCACTGTAATAACATCAACTCACTATCTCTATCTCACTATATACATGTATTTTGAATTTGCCCGGCCTTGTGGTTTGATGCAGTCCTATTTATAAATAGGGGTAAGTCTAGCCATAAAAGGTTGGTCCTGGTCATAACAATTACTTGCTTTTCATAATCAAAGAATTATTTTTGAAACTTCTACCTTTTTTTCTCTTTTTTTTAGCAGACGGAGAGACTAAAACTCCTTTTCTCTTTTCAGTTTTCTTAGACAGTTTCCAAAGTTTCTTAAAATAATGAGGTGAATTTTAATTAATTTAAAATCCCTACTTGTTCTAAATTAATAGGCTCCCCAGGCAGTTGAAATGTGTATTTATTTAATGCGAATGATATTAAATGTGTGTATTTTTATACACATACCCAGTCATCGGGTTCCTCCTCTATCGGGAAAGAAGAAAAAAATGAATCCAATGATCATCCAATGATTGGACTGTGGATTGTCTGGAGAAGGATTGCCTGATTTGATGAATGTCGTTTCCAACTGTTCCGATGGTCAGATCAGGATTTGGAGTCTATCCCCTAATGTATGACTACTTGATTGTGTAGACTGAAGATACCGTGTGATTGTTTGGGGAATTTTTTCTTAGCATTCCCGGGGTATCTTAATCACAACTGATCATCGCTAACCAGATGCATCCATACACGCTACTATGATCCGGCAAGATGGTGAGATTTTTCGGCAGGACACTGCTCTATGTTATAAGGTCTGGATTTTCAAAGAGTTGTTTGAAGAAGACATAACTTATAGCACATTCAAACGATCTCGAACTAGTCGAACATTTTTGAATCGAGCTTGAACGGGCGGTCCTACATAGAAGCCAGGAATGCCAGGAATACCGACATTCCGTTAAAAGACAATTCACTTTCGACTTGTCGTGACAGAGACGGCTCGTTCCAAAAAAATTTGCGAGGCTACAGTTGAACTCAAGGCTAAATTCCAAACTCATTTTCCGATTTTTTGAAATGATGAGAGCATAATTTTCACTTCATTTTGTTTAAAATAAATGAATACTTCCTCACTTAATTTGAGATTCAATGATTAATCAATTACTAATCGAATTGGGTAATTGTAATATTCTAAATTGTTTAAATCATTTAAAATTAGTTTGTTAGTTACATATAGTTGAAGTTGGAAAAATCATGGTTTTAGGATTTCTTCTTTTTTTAAAATGAGGGATTTTTTTTTAAGTAGGCTAATACTCGATTAAAATAATCTTATATTCGCGTTTTTATGTAAAAATATGAAAGATTTTAGTTTATAAATTTAGGATTAAATTCATGGTACATTCTTTTAATTTTAAATTCTGTGAGTTTTGCAAATACTTCGAAACGAGCTGTCTCTGTCACGAATTGTCCTGAAACGAAATGTCGGTATCCCTAGAAGCCATAGGCCAGCTTTCCTGCAGAATGTTTCAGGATCAATGCCAGGCATATGGAGAAGCAACACCGATATACTGTAGGTAAGGTTCTTTATACATTGTCCGGAGAGTAAATGCCGTAAAAGGCCTTAACATTTTTAAATGCATTTTTAATCAATTTAAATTTATTATATACTGTAAATCTACATTCATGTCTCTAACAGAGGTTCAATTCAGAAAGCTTCTGAACCCTTATAAAGATTTTCACATAGAATGATAGAATATGGCCTCTTTACTTCGCAATTTCAAATAGCAAAGTAGTTTATCCTTTACCATCCTCAGAAGTTTTTGGTACTCTTGTCGATTCTATATGAATCAGAAAAATTAAGAAAAAAAGATCTCATTTTTATAATAAACAAATATTTGAAATAGTAAAGGAATAACAAGCTGCTAACCGAAATGTGTAGAAAATGCCATTATAATATTATTTACAATCAATGAGTTTAGTTATTTTTCAAAAACTGTTGCGTAGAGCTCTATTCTATTCCTCACCTGAAAATGAAGTGGATTTCTTCTAATATTAGATGTAAGTAGTAAATTATCTATTGAAGAAAAACGGAATTCTCTGATCTAAAGCTGTAGTGATGAATGTACACCCCAAATTGATCATCAAAGAGACGATGGCGATAGTATTGAAGGAACAAGAGTTATTGGCGGGAAATGAGCTATGGTGAGTGTGTTGGGCGGAACTTCAGGTTACTGAAGACAATAGAGCTAAAAGAGGAAGTTCGGTTTATGGGATTTTGAAAGCCCGTGGAGATAAAGTAAGGGGGGAAGAAAGACGATTTATGGGCGAGGAAGCCTGATACAAGACGAAGTGACAGTTTCTAAGAGCATTTCAATAGGCTCTGCAATGTCGTCTCCTCTATCGTCTTGCACATATAACACGCTTATAAGTAATTGTTATCTTCAATTAAAACATGAGATAAATAAAAGGATGTCTTTTTTCGATATCAGTTGTTAAAGTATTATCAATATCTTTTGTAAAGTTAGCTGCTTGGGAAAAATTTCACACTGTTAAAAATATGGAAAAGTTTGTTTTGATATCCAACTTTTACTTTACGTACATCAAAGGGTAGAATTGCGGCACGATTCTTTCAATTCATTTCAGTATATGATGGCTTCATATTCAAACTAAAAATTCCATGGAAATAGGATATTATCAGACTTAGCTTCAAAGATTCTTATTAATTTTAATTTTTTATTAGAAATAAAACATAACATTCGACCTACTGAAGCTTAAAAGATTTTAAACAAAATACTTTAGAATGCGAATTTAGAAATCTATCGATATAAAAATATACAAATAAAAATTACAAGAAAACAATGATAATAAAGAACTTTGCGTTTATCTTGAATTTATTTATCCAGGTAATAAATGCTCACAAAATAATAAAAGCAGAAATAAAATAAATGGCGGTCACATAAGGAATTTTAATTAAATCTTAGTATTTATATGACGTGATTTTTATACAGTCTTTATAAATATTAAATAAAACCAAAAGAGAATACAAATAAGAAAAAACTAAAATTGGGCCGATGTCCATTTTATATTGCTTCATATTGAAATAAATAAGCCTATGCATTTGAAATGAATCTCTGCATCAGTAGAGGATAGGCTTCTAAATATAATGACTTGGCAATGCCGAACGCTGAATACAAAAACGTTTCCTTTATTATCGAAGGCTCTTAAAAGACGCACTTAATCCGAAAGTTACATTTTCTCTTCAACGTCGGCAAAGGCGCATTTTCGGCGCCTTCGTCGAGTTTAAACAGAAAAGACCGGAGGAATGTAAAACAGGGGGGAAACGTTAGAGAGAGAGAGAGAGAGAGAGAGAGAGGGAGAGAGAGAGAGAGAGGGAGAGAGAGAGAGAGAGAGAGAACCAAAACCAAAAATATGTTTCCAAAATCACTCGCAACCCACCGTAAATAAGCTAATCAGTCCAAACGGAAAACAAAAACCAAACCAAACAAGAGAAAGAGGATTAGTGTACTTATTAGAGAAATGTTTTTTTTTACGCTAATGCTTGCAAACAGCGAATCATCACGGGGAGTTCTACCACGAGAAAAAGCTCCCTATGGCCACAAAATAAATTCTCTGCCGCAGTTTGAGAAACGTTCCACGTTCGTTTGAAGAAAATATGATCCAATAAAGGAAACAATGAAACCCTTATCCAAAAGGAAGAAGGCGGATCTCTGCGCAAGTCAGGCCACGTGCGATTATTCCTTTTCTTGGAAAAACCAGTTTCGCCACATCCGCTGTACACATTCTCGGTCGGTATCTTTCAACCCTCTTCCTCGCTCCTTGGGGACCTTCCCACCCCTGAAGAAAAACGTAAAAGAAGAGAGCTTTACTTGGAAATTAATAAGGGTGACACAAGAGTTTCGTTCCGTGGTGAGGTTAAAATAGCAGCAACATCTGCTGTAGTCGAGATTTTTAAAGTCACATATATATAGTCCTAGCTCTCGAGTCTCTGAATGCATACAAAATACCAGCATATAAAATAAAACACATAAAACTCGAATAAGCAGTAGCAAATATCCACATAAAATGAATTCAGAATATTTCGAATCTAGTTAAAATAATCTCTCGAATTATTTGCATGGATTCAGGCCAACGAGTATGCGGCCATATAAGCTCTTTAACATATATATATATGCGTTCTACATGTTCGGGGAAACAAAGTTCCATGGTCACAGAAACACTGAAACCACGATTCAACGAACTCGAGAGCTGGGGATGTACATTCACAAATATACACTGTAATTCATACAAGACAATCAAGAAAATAACATTTATTTATGTCCAATAGAAACAAGATTAGACAAGCGAGGAACAATTATGACGTCATTGGCTTTCAACCCATTACCATTTTTTAAGACGTATATCTTGCATTGCTACATCGCGTGAACTTCCAATAAAATCAGGACCGTGAAAAAGAACTCGGGTCCAGTTCTGTCTACCTCTTAATTGTACTATCCTCGTTATAATTATACAGTAGAAAGCACCGGCAATGTCAAGCGTCTGAATAACCATGGTTTTTGTATTTCTGCTGAGTCATTGCAAGTTAGTTAAAGGTGTGTTATCTTGATTCGGAATGAGATTTCGTGTTGAAAAATTAAGTAAACAATAATATACTGAAAATAAAATGTAGAAAATGGAAAGAATATAATCTAAACACACCGAAAAATTCTTTCGTTTTCGTCGTGAAATCGCATCTACAGCATGCGGATTCAAGCAGTTTCTGGTAAAACGAGTGTTTTCCGCTCTTTTCTTTCCAATTGAATACTATAAATTAGAAAGGGTCTATGTGCCTGAAAGTTAAAAACAGAGAAACGTCTATAAATATGTTTCATAAGTAATGCTGGGGATACAGCTTCTGCCAACTTCTAAGTGCATAAAAACTACAAGAAACAACTTGTAAACTATATAGCTCCTTTACAAATGTATTCTACTTGGTACTTAGACATATTTCAACCATATAATTGAAATTTGCTTATTGTGGCACTAAGACCCTTTCTAATTTATAGTATTCAATTTATATTCCGTTAAAGACACTATGTATGATAAAGTTTATGAGAAGTTTCCGAATTATTTTTTAAAATTGTGGTTATGGCAATAAAAAGGAGTAAACAGACTAGTAAAGTTATTTGGAACTATTTCAAAATATTTGCCCTCATGTATGTGTCTGAAAATATTCTTTGTTTTCGTCGTTGTTTGCATAAAATATATGTACATAAAATTTTCCCTATTTTCCTCTACCTATGCTCATTTTAATGTCAGCATTAAGTTAAGAGAACCTTTCAATAGTTTTTTTTTGAATAGTAAAAGCGAATCATTTGATTATATAAGTTTGGCCGTTTTCATCACCATTCATCTTAAGCTTTACGGTAATTAATTTTTCAAGAACGTGTCGTCCTCTTTTAATGGCTTACATTATACAAGCATTCTCTCGCCCGTTCGCATCGCTGAATATAGACCAAGCGCCATTAAAGAACCCTCAGAGTTGTCTATTACATTTCATGGACTACTCGAGTTGTATTATTGTTATGTATTGTGAAATTTAAAAATGAAAGGCGAAAAAAATATCGAGTGTAGGGGGGGGGGGGGATACTAAGAAGAAAGAGAATAAACGACCGACGTCGTCTTTGGAGAAGTGTTGGAGAGAGAGGGAGAGAGAGGGAGAGAAATAGAAAGAAGGCAAAGAGAGGCGTTACTTTCGCTTGAATCAGATCGCCACTGGAGCATTCTCTAATGACGAACATTGTCATGAAAGTTAGCGCTGATTTCCATCCACTGTTTTCCAGCTGACGTACGACTGCGCATGCGCTGTTTCGCCTCGTTGAGCCCTCCAACTTCCTCGTGAGCCCCGGGAATAAAGCTTTTTCAGTCGGAAAAAAACAACTTTGTCAGATATGGGAAAAGAGACTAATCTAATGTAAATGCCATTCAGACTTAACTGTCGTCATAATTCGGCAAACGAACACCAGGCGCCGCACCTGAGCTTCCCGTTCTTATGGCCGGGAAATTGGGCGACCCTCACTCAACGGTGGTGGTAGTGCCGACAGACGGTTTGCAGCGTCAGCTGCTCTCTCTCTCTCTCTCTCTCTCTCTCTCTCATTCTCTCTCTTTTCCTTTTTGGCTCAATCCACCCACTCAAAGCTAAAAGACCATTAAACAGCCAGCGGCATTTTGCCACCAGCGCAACGACTCTCACGAGATCTATAATGGACCATCGGATCACCTTCTCTTCTCTCCACACTCACTGAAGTAAGGGCAAAAAGGAAAAGAAAAAATCAGGAAAAATTGATTGATTTTTCTGCTTTTTTCCGATTCGATTCCTACGAATTTGGCAAAGATTCTGACACTTCCTATTATCATTAGGTTAAAATTTTAAATTAGATTAATTAGCAGAACAAGATTTTGAAGATTTGCGTCCATTAAAGATTTTCAGAATACTTCAAAGAAGCATTAAGTAAAATAAAATCGGACCCATGGTTCTTATCAAATTGCCTGGAAAACTGTAAATAATCTGCGGAGGAAGCAGATTGTATGCGCTCGTTTATTAATGCGATTAATTTGAGAAATTGTCAATAACAGAAGTAATAAATCTAAATTCATTATTCTTATGCTCCTTTCCTAAATGCATGCTATTTTACACGTATTATCGCAACTAGACACAAATGAACAAAATACATCTTTTTATACCAAAGCAGTGAAGAAACTGGTATGTAGCCTATTAAGAAAAGAGGCTATCCTCTTGCAGGCTATTAAGGCTATCCTTATGATTACCAAACAAATCTCCACAATGAAAATTGAATGCCTCTACATCCATACGAATCTACATTGAAAACTTTTCCGTTTGTGTAACAATCTGGCAAAATAAGCACACCGGACAAAAAATTAGTAACCTGCTGTTAATAGTGCGTTGCACATCCCTTCGCTTTAATGACAGCTTTAAGGCGCTTGGGCTTTGATTTTTACGACTTTCTATAGATAATCATTATCTATCTCCAACCATGCTGCATACAATTTATCCTGCAGGTTGGCTATGTTAGTCGGATGGCTTAAAATGTTGCTCCAGGTGGTCCCACAAATTCTCTACTGGCTTCAAATCTGGCGAATTGGTGGGCCAATCGAAGTGCTGCACACACAAATTCTCAATTTGGTGGAATCATGCTTGAACTACTCCTCCATGCATCTAGCTCTGTTATCGTCTTGATAATAGATATCGTCCAGGTCATACACATCCTTGACGTGATCCACAAAAAACAGCAGTTGTCCATTCAGAATGTCGCGATATTGATGCTGGTTAAGCCCTGTGTTAATTTCAATCACTGTATTGAAAACTTGTATCACAGAGCCACCACCCGCCTGCACCACACATAGAACACAACAATCAGGGTGAAAGGCTTGTTTGAATCTTCTATGCACACGACGTCGGGCGTCATTCGAATAAAGACAAAACTTTGATTCATCCGATCAAATCACGCATTTCCAGTCGTCAACAGTCCAGTTCTGATATCGCTTGCATCACTGTACACGAGCTTTCTTGTGAGCTAGAGTGAGCATCGGACGCTTGCGAGGTAACCGGCTCCAGATGCCCATTTAATGTAGTTACCTCCTTAAGGTTCTTTCACAAACTTGTCTGTGTGGACCATTATTGATTTGCTGCAGTAGTGCTTGCCTAGTTTGAAAGCGGCTGGCCGTGATCAGACGCCATATTCGTCTTTGGTCCCGTTCAGTCAGCACTGACTTCCGACCACAGTTTCGACAGCTGTTGCCACCCGAAGTGCCTATGGACCATTTCTTGAACTCACGGATGACTGTGCGCTTTGATATTCCGACAAAGGTAGCTACTTCTTGCAAGGGATGTATTTTTGCCCTCCCAAATGCTATGACCCATTTTGCTACTGAGATTAGTTTGGTTTACGACCCATTTTTCGCAGGCAAGTTCGACACGGAATAACACAACTGCTTTTAACAATGCTCGTATTTGTTTAGCTAATTACCATCTCGCAATCAATTGTTCTCATGCGAATTCTTTAATATACGTCATTGATTCAAACTACTTTACATAGAAATGCTGTAGAACTCTGAAAGTGACTAACCTGTGCTTATATGAATAAGAATATTAATGTACATTTTATTTATAAATGAATCAGTACATTTTTTCTTTTTTAATTTAAATAAAATAATTATCATGATTATTATAAGACTAAAGAAATTACATGCACAAAGGAATGATCAGAAATTGATAAACCGGTCGTACGGAGCTATATATATGCTTCAACCTCAGAATGGTTGCCCACCTTCCGTAGAGCCCTTATATGGCCCCACTAGACGTTGATTGTTCCCCAAACTGAAGCAACTCTTCGTGGAAAACTTTGATACAATTGAGAAGCTTCTGATGAGGTCATTCAGATAATCAGGGAGATCAACAATGAAAGTCAATGATAGTGTCCTGTCCGGAATACAAACTTCTCAAACGTTGGTAAGATGTGATAAGGAAGAATGGAGATTACATTGAATGGCTTGTAAAGAGATTTAGTAAAATAAATTTGTTTTTCGATACAATCGTACATTGTGCAAAACATTTGAACTGACTCCCGTATTAAAAACAAAGTGCCCTAAATTTTTAATGAAATGTTTCTGACAGAGTCGTTTTAATGATGATATATGTTCAGATCGAAAACTACTTAAGAGCGTAGAAAGAGCATCATTTAGGTTTCCAAAAGCATCAAACAAATGGCTGCAGAGCTCAACTGGAAACTATATCAATGAACACTACTGACTTTTTAAGAATTTAGGTGCAATGTTGGCAGGACTTTAGCTTACACTTGACGTTATGTTTCAATTTGCTGTGTAAATCTGATAAGACTAGAATACTATAGCTTGTATTGTGCCCGATTGAGAACAATTAGTTTAAAGCCGGACATATTTTTAAGCATGCATTTATAAGCGGATTCTTTTAAAATATAAGTGTTGCTTTAGTTATCAAAAATTAATTTATGAGAGACATACAAAGTAAAAGCTGGAAAAATAAAGATCATAATTGAGCAACAGAAAAAAAAGGTGTGAAATAAAAAACAAAGGAACCAAAGCTTCATTTACATTCGCTTCATGAGTAATGAAGAAAATGATCAAAATTTTCATATCTCTTAAAAAGTATTGATCCTAATTTGACGGTGATGCTCTCCTAATCTTATTGTGAAGTAATAACAATAACGCAACAAAGTACCAAGTTTACAAATGGAAAACTAATTTAAGAGCGAGATCCAACAATGACTTCGACCTCGTACTCGCATAAGGAAACGCGAGTGGAAAAAGTTTATAATTAAAATCGAAACACAACATGGCGAGAATAAAACGACAGATGTTTCCGATTGCTATGCATAGTGGAGGGGCCGGAGGAAAACTCAACAACACAAGCGAAAGAGAAGAAGAGAGTTTTCAACAATGCGAGATTTTTACGGCCGCCTTTGTTTATTTTAACGACTCGTTCAACTGTTGTGGTTAAATGGAGTCATCCGGAAGTTGAGCCTGCGTTTCAGATTGATTTTTAACGTGAAACGAGCAGCTACTACTTCTGACGGTGTCTCCCCTTTCTCTCCTTCCCTTGAAGGGAATTTACAATGGTTGGCTCCAGCTTGTCACGACTTCAAACCACTCGGAAAGCGACGACGACGAGCGTTTTACCAGCAGGAGAAAATTCGGCAATGGCACTTGATCGAAAATAGGGAAAGCAAAGGATTTGGCTGTGCCTCTGCAATGATGCTGTTGATTCAGCGTGCGCTTAAGGACCCTAGAATATACGAGCTGCATTGTCCACAAACGTCTCTATATTGCTCATAGCATTTTGAAGGAGTCAATAAACCGAACAAATTCGGTAACTTATCTCGAAAGAACTGCAGTAAACATGAACGCTTTAATATAAACATTTGACACGCTTTCGACGATATACAATGAAAGGGATTTTGTAGATTCCAAGTGAGGCCGTGCACAAACCTGAAATTTTTAAGCGAAGGAGGAGGGCTTAATGAATTGTCAGACTTCGAATTTAAGACCGTGAATTTTTTAGTTCTTAAGATTAACTAAGAGGATTCATTTCACAAAAGCTAATAAAAAACTTACACAAAATAAAAAGCGTAATAAAAGCATTCGCGTTTCAAAAACTTTTTGTGTGCGGCAAAAGCCTTTGTTGCAATCTTTCTCACATGAAATACCTAGAACAGTCAGCCGTGTTTGAGCAGGGATAGAGAAATTTTGTTGGCATACACAATATTAATACTAAAATTGTGAAAAATATTCCATCAAATAGATAACTTTGCTAGAAATTGTATGCTGAAAGTCAACTTTCTTAAGTCAAATTAACCAAATTATGACTTTATTTCTATCTCATGGAGCTCGCCAAATTAGTTACATTTTAAATGCAGGAATGCATTTCATGTCTTCAAAGATAAGACATTAGAGAACGAATATGATGAGTCATTCCTTCTTTTAAATAATAATAAAAATTTTCAAAACAATTTTGCTCAATCTTAAAAAAAAAAGTTTCAAAAAACATTTTCCATCACGTTAATCCATTTTTTTCAGGTTTTATATATTACTAAGATAAAATAAACAATATTTGATAATGCTTATCAAGAGCAAACTGATCGCCAGTACTTTAAAATATTAAAGATAAAAACAATCCAAAGAAGCGGCCGGCCCTCTAATAACGCAACTTTCCATTTCTCCGAGAATTCCTCTTTCTAAGATTAAGTGATCTATTTTTTTAATTATAAAAAGTTTTTGTTCTAAAAAAAAAGAACTGCCGACGGATTGTGATTTTAATCTGGTTGTAACGTCAAAGGCTCAACCACCGACAATTCACCGGAGCTGCATGCCAATGAAGTCTAATGTCCCACTTCAACGGAGAGAGGAATTATAATCAATAGTTTTAATCATATCCTTCATGAACGTGTTCCAAATAAAATTTTCATTTCAGATTTTGCTTTTGAACTCTGCCAATGTTTTCCTATCAATTTCGATAAGTGTTCCTGGACGCAAAGTAATATTCTACTCTTGGAACATTTTGATGTTCTCGACAGTCTCCTCGTCACTTGCCATATTCCCGACTGGAAATTTTGTGAAGTGAAGCAAATTTTTACTTGAACCAAATCATAAATTGAGCCACTTCAGCATTGTGTAGTGGAAATTATTATAAAAATTTCTTGAAAATATCTAAAAATATTCGTTGCTATTTTGAGAAAGTTAATGATTTTTGAACTCAGCTAGTCCGTTGTCCTAAAATGGGTTCTTCCTTCGCAATAATCAAAAAGTGTATGCAATTATAGTTAATTTCTACAAATTCATCACCAAGAAATGGTTTCAATTATTTTCGATTTACACGTCTTAAATTCTCCTCAACCTGCAACTTTAAACTGTATCTTTCTCTAGATAATTGATTAATACAGTTGTGATTTAAAAATTATTTCCCTTGTCAATTTTTAGAGGAGTGCTCATGTAAAATGACCTTAAAAAGTGGGTTTCAAAATATAATTTTATTCTCTTGCAAAGCATTTTTAAATAATTTAATAAAAAAAATTCATAATAATAATAATGCTAAGCAGCGAAAATTGCGATGACGGAACTGTGTTACATTGTTTTCTTATATTTTGGTTGAGATGATGTTGTAGGAAGCGCGATATTTTATTTAAAACTTTACTAGAAGTGCAAACCAAAAAATTAATATCTTTATTCAAGGAATAGCTAAGAAGAGGCTACCAATAAGCTGTTGAAAGCTGTTTGGACAAGTCATGAGCCTCTGGAAAATCGCAACTTCACGTGTAAGATGCAAGGTGATTTTTTTTGATCAAGTTTTATATTATCTTTACCTTAAAACATGATAAATTTAGACTTTGTGAACTTTCTTGCCTTTCTTTTCTATGAATGCTTGATGGGGGCCAATGCTTTGTAAGCCCCTCGAATATATTCATATATAATGTTTTTTCAATATTTCAAAATTCTAATAATATGTAATATCTGCTATATTAGAAATGATTTTCCCTGTTTTAGTAATAGCCTTTCACTATATATTTTTCCTGATTGTTTTCCTTTCTTGTATATACGAATGTTTATTTACTCCTAGAACTTTTGATAAATCTATATGGGTTAGGCAGATATTTTATAATATCCTAATAAATTTTTTAAAACATTCTCTCTCTCTTATAAAAATAAATTTCTCTACTTATGAAAACAAAATGTTCTCGTGTTTTCTCTTCTTTAATGAGAGGAAAACATTAGCGAATTAAAACGACCTCTTAGTACGACTGAATGAGGCAGCTGCCGAAATGACATTTAATCCTTTTCTAAATTTCCGGGCTGAGGAGACAAAAAGGAAGAAGCATAGAAAAATAAACACTCACGGATGACATATTGAACGATGGAATTCTTTCTAAGAGTGGCTTAAGGAGCAAAGGAAACTCCCTTGTACCTTCAAAAAGAGGGAACGGAGTGAAGTTGTGAAGAGAAGAAGGAGTAGAATGCAGCAGGCTCGACGTCAGCAGCATCGCTAACAAGACAGGGGCTCAAGGGTTAAAGATCGCAGGCTCCAATTTCTGAAGCGAAATAAAGAAGCCGGACAGCAGGTGGCTCTGAGCAACTCAACTCTTAATTAGGAATAACAAAGGCGCACAAATAAATCGAGCAATGCGATTCCAACAGAGCATATTTATCTTGGCCGTGAGAATTCAAAATAAACGCAACAATATCTGACAAATGGCTCCTGCGAACCTGGAAGGAAAAAAACAAAGAAGGACTCGATGATGTTAAACAAGTCGCTTGGAAACAAACCACTTTGGGAATTTACTGCTAAGGAATGGTCTTAAATGAGATTTCACTGCTCTTTTAAAACATTTGCTATGGCTGTTTGCCTTTTGAAGGGTTCTAAAAAAAATTTCTTACGGATACAAAAGAAAAATAACTATTCCATGATGTAGAGGTTATTTTAATTTAAATGTTGGAATATCCCTTTCAACAACGTGCCTTTATACTTTTTGCATATTATTACAACCATGAATTTGCTAAATTTGAATTTTAACATAAATTTAGTAAGGATAACAGCACAGGAATAATTTTAAAGTTGAGACAACTGCTAAGAAAAAAAAGCTCCTAATTTTTTTTCTCAATCATTATAAAGATAAAAGAGTGAAATAATGCAGTCGTAATAAACTGTTAAAATAAGACTGTGATCTCTCATCTTACTTCCTACGAGTTCTATCATTGTAGTCTACTTTAAAGATGCGCTGCGCGGAATAAGTTTTAAAGATAACGAGGGTGTGAATTATGCAGTGAGGATATGCCTAAGTGAACAGGTCCAGTTACAAACAGCGCATGCATACTCTTGTCTTGTACTAGCCTAAGAGAGTACAAAATAAATGTTCGTAAACATTTTTTTGTCTGCGTGGAAGTAGGTGAAGAAAGGAGGCAGAGGCTCAAACACACGAACATTAATCAGCCATTATATTGAACAACTCAAAAACGAAAGTTACATACGTCATATAACAATGGAAGAGGACTATTCGCAAATGACTCTCTTGTAACCACAATTTCCCCCTTACAATAGAGTCAGTCCGCGAATCGTCCAAGTCATCACTAAACATTAGTACACACTAAATACCTGGAACATTAACAGATGTTTTTAACATAAGCATTTTTCTAAATCAAGATTTGAGAAATGACAAATAAACTTATTCGTATTTCTTAACTAATAAACGTTCATATTGTTCAAATGTTTTTCGAGTTTCACAGCAGAAAGTGGTTTGGTCAAGATATCTGCACACAGCTCATCACTAGGCATGTAAACAATTTTGTAATTGTTCAGTGTCACTTCTTCTTTAATCAATGTCACTATTCTCATGAAATGGCGCACTTTGTTGGAAGTTGTAATGTTATCACTTGCTTGTATTGCTGCCTGGTTGTCATTAAAAATTGTGATGGGCAATGGTAGATATTCAGCTCCATTTAGTTCAGCAGATGGTTTGCATTCGGTTTTCTTCCGTTGTATCGTTCTTGTGGAGTTACTTTTTTGTTGATTTTCGTTGGGCATGCGTTTCGTATGTACGAGGCAGTAGCAGCAGCCTCAGCCCAAAATGTCAAGGGCAATTGTGCATCTATCAATATAGTTCTTGTTGCTTCAACTATTGTCCGATTTTCCCTCTCAGCTATTCCATTATTTTGTGAGCTGTATGGAGCAGCTATACCTTTCAGTTCTTTACCAATGAATTCCCCACCATTGTCTGAACGCAGTTTCTTTACTTGTCTACCAGTTCTTTTTCTTCTGACTTTATAAAACTTCTAGTTTTGTTGCTGCTTCATCTTTGTGAACAAGAAAGTATGTGTACACTTTTCTCGAATAGTCATCCACCACTGTTAACATATAACGTTTTCCGCCAAGTGAGGCTGTTGGAAATGGACCACAAAGATCAACGTGTAATAATTCTAGCGGACTAGTTGATTGATGCTCACCTATTCGAGGAAATGGTTTTCTTGTCATTTTTCCTTGTATGCAAGATTGACAGGTTGGCATTGTTTGGTTTGGATATTTCAATCCTTGTATCTTATTATTATTTTTTAGTTGGTCCAATCCTTGCTCATGCAAATGCACAATACGTCTGTGCCACAACATTTTCGTGATCTATTTCATTCGTAGTATTCTTATCTTCAATAGAATCTGCGGAATTACTTATTTGCTCATTACTTGCAGTTATTGCATTTACAACCTCTTCATTTGTTTCTTCTTTTAGAACAAAGAAGTTCTTTCTCATTTCTGCAGTTGCCACTATAATTCCATTTCTGTTTTGTATAATTGCACCACTTATATCAAAAATCACTTTGCTTCCTCCTTTTGTTATTTTGCTAATTGAAAGTAAGTTTCCTCTAAGCGTGGGAACATGTAACACATCTGTCAATTGCACAACATGATCATCATTTCTGACTTTGGTTTTCAAGTAGATGGATCCTTGTCCAGATATTTCTGCCACACTGTCATCTGCTAGTTTCACTTGCTGTCGTTTAACTTCATAATTGTCAAATAGTTCAACATCAGGTGACATGTGAGTGGTTGCCCCAGAGTCAAGAATCCACTCATTTGTTTGTTCTGTCTGCAAACATATATTCCATACTTCATGAGGGGTTTCAGTTACTTGCTTTTGTTCAGCATTGCTTACTGCTAGCCTAGCTTCATGTTTTTTAGTATTATCGGCCCATGGTTTTGTTTTCTCTTCATTCTTGTTACCTCTTGCTTGGTCATTTTTACTTTCATTATTGCTAGGTTTCTTTCCATTTTTAAACCAACAATCCTGTTGTTTATGTCCCATTTTTTTTCAATGGTAACAACGAATATTCTTATTTCTGTTTGTCTGCTTTACTTTGTATGCTGCTTCAACTGGCCGTTTTTTTAGAATCTTCTTCTTCTTTTTCTTTCTCGTCATGAGATAATAAAGCTCTTTTTAATAAATCAATGCTCACATTTCCAGTGGCGTTAAACATCATTTCAATGGATCTATATTTTCGTGACAATCCTTTAGATATATTTAGGGCTTCTTCTTTTTCTGTTATTTGTAAACCCAAGGATCTAGCTTTTTCACACAATGCTTTTCCTCTTGAAATATAGTTGACCCAACTCTCATCACTTTTGCATTTTGAGCTTAGCGATTTCTCGCCACATATCCATTTTTTTGATATCAGTATTTGCTGCATGCATATCAGAGAGTCTATCCCATACCTCTTTTGCAGTTTGCAATGTAATGATTTGAGCTAGTTGTCCGTCTTCTAACGCACAGGTGATAAAACTCATCGTTTGTCGTTGATGGTTTGCCATACTTGATGAGCGTCGGTTGGTTGTTCGGCAGGTTCTGGGGTCGTTATGGCAGTATAAAGCCCTTCTGCTTTTAAGACTAATGTCATTCGGTATTTCCATGTTGCATAATTATTTTCATTAAGTCTGGTAATACTCAGTTTGTTGCTCACTGCCGCTCCGCTCACTTCCATTGTGGAAATTGAAAGTTCGTTAATACTCACTGCGTTGATGATTAGGCCTAAACGTCCCGGGCGTGGTCGCTCTGCTTTGCTCGGCTCACTTTTCGTCTTTTTGCCGGTTCTTTTTTCAATTCAATGCGCAGTGGAAGCGTGCTGGGCCCATAACCATTTTGTTGGTAAACTTTTGTCTGCGTGGAAGTAGGTGAAGAAAGGAGGCAGAGGCTCAAACACACGAACATTAATCAGCCATTATATTGTACAACTCAAAAACGAAAGTTACATATGTCATATTCGCAAATGACTCTCTTGTAACCACAATAAAAACAGAGACATTTACTCTGTTTGAATAAATCCTTCTATTTTGGGCATACTTGCTAAGCAACCATATTTTATGGACTTCTAAGCTATTTTTGTTTCTGAGATTGTAAACTTCTTTACACACTCTAGACAATAATAAACCAAATCGCAGCAACAGAGTTTATTATTACATTTATCCTATCTACTGATTCATAAGCTCAGTTCTAGAAAATTGGGAAAGCATGTTTCATGAACACTGCTCTACTTTGAATGGACTCAACTATCCAAGAAAATACAGATAAGAAATAAAAAAAAAAGACAAAAGTGATTCCAAAATCGTAGAAACTGTTGACGACAACCTGAGTTCAAGCTTGACGACTTTAATGAACAAACATCTCCACTAACAACATCTCCATTAACAACGTCTCCACTAACCAAAAGACAGCCGTTTTGGACGGTTTCAATCCAAAGAAAGCTACATGTTGAGTATCCACTACGGGTCTATTTCTCCTGAATATATTGGCATTGAACACTTCTCTAATCTCCAGTCGAGAGAATATGTCGATATATGTAATACAGGAAACATTTTTTCAACAATTTTTTATAACAATCTTTCATTTACATGACTGCCAAAAGAGGATATTATACGAGAAAGATTTATTTAAAGATACTTTTGATTGTTGGTAATCGGTAAAGACAGCCTTTTTGTGTATTTAGTGTACAAATGAACAAGGAGATATTCAAGGAGATGGGACCGAAAACTATCTTGCAAGCTTATAACATCAAATTATAGAATTTCTTGATAAAAAGATTAGTACTCAAAATAACGTTAAAACGTAGGAAGGTAATAAAAAATATAATCCTTTTAAGAGTGACTCTTAGAAGGATTATAATCTTTCCATTACATTCTAAGTTTCTCCGTAATATATGAATTAAGAAACAGAATCACGTAGAGGATTTTACGACGTGTCTTAAATTGAAACATTATTTCCACCTAATATTTCTGTAAGTAATCATGCAAAATTCCATTATTGAATGCTTTGGAAGTTTTCCAATATAAAATAATGTCAAACAGGAATCATAAAGAACTCTTATTATTTTCAAGAATATATTCCATGATTACTTAGGAAGATATAACAGAAGAGTCTCATAATTCCTTTCATCGATTTTGATGAATTTCATTGTTTGATTGTAGGATTGTAGGTCGTGAATCTAATGGTAATCTATGTAGGATATGCAGAAGCTTGGATCCAATATAAAATACCATAAAATTATTAATGATTGAGCTAAACTAATAAAAAATATCGCTAAAACCGATTCTGTGCAACTCTTACAAATGCATTACAAATTTTATCGACGGCGTTGCAACGTTCGAGGAAACGATCGCCAAAACCACCAGAAGGAACGACAATCGGCAAAGAGAACCATATTGTTTATGGCGACGCCATGATTCACATCGATCATGAAAAAAGTTGTTAAAGTTTAAATGGATTATTTTCTATATATAGAAAAAAAAGGAGAGAAAGTTTTTTTTTCGTTTGAAAGAAAGAGTAAAGCCTTGTTTTTCCAAAAACTTCAATTTTATATTTTCATACTCCCCACTTTCTTCTCTCTTTTCTTTTTTTTCTCTCTCTCTCTTTCAGAGCCAGACATTCCACGAGCGATAAAAGGTTGGTCGTAAAGCTTTTCGTCCAGGGATTCTTTAAATCCAGAGCCTTTATTATTGTATGAAGGATAAAAATTTATCATTGATTTCTCTTCCCATTATTTGCCAAAGGTACGGCATTTGACCCGTTGAATTTTGAAGTAATCCTCCTTCAGCCCAGTTTCTAATGGTAGTTTTCAGAAAAATATTAAATTAAAAAATTAAATTCAAAAAATCAAATAACTAGGAGGAAAACGTTATTCTGTATTGAAAATCAATGCGAAGAATATATTCCAATGGGACGAGAAAATATTCCGATTCAATAGAGCAAGATAACTTTCGTTTTTTGAGGTCCAATTCGAGAAGACCAATTGTCAATCCTGAAAATATCTTGGAGAATAACTTCGAAAATTTTTTCATAAATTTAGAAGTTAAAAAATAACTTCAGAAAGAACTGTATTTTTAAAATATCAAATAGCGATTTAACAACAGCTCATTCAAAACATTGTTTTAATATTGTTTTAAGCAAACAACAGGAGAGAGGATCAATAATATCTTACACATTCATAAACATACAAAGAGGAAAATATAAAAACCAAGAAAAAAAGGCAGACTAATAAAACAATATAAACAGAAAAATATTTCTATAGAAATTTATAATTAAATTTTGTGTGTTGTGTGTCAAATAATGTATCATATTACCAACTTAGGATTTTCGTGCCATTAGGGTAAAATAAAAGATTAAAAATATTTTTAAATTAGCAAAAAATGATTATATAATTTAATAATAAACTAAGTTTATAAAGGGTATATCTGAACGGTCTGTAAAAAGGGAAGGTAGTATGGATGATTCTAAGCAAAAGAGTTCATATGAACATGGGTCCGAAATTGAACGATAACGGAGATATGAACAGAAATAAAAATGCCGCCACCAAGATTAACAAGTTAATAACTCAGGTTCCGTAAAGCCTAGATTAATGAAATTTGAAAGAATAACATGGTTCCTGAAACTGCGTATACCGTTAAAATTTGATCGAATTCCAACAAGAAGTTTCCGAGTTACTTATTCAAAATCATAACACGTGTTCACTTGTGAGTACTAACCAGCACTTGTTAAAATTGGTTAGTACTCACAAGTTGCTGTTGATCTTGGTGGCGGCAATTTCTTGCTTTGCGATACTGTTCCGCGAATTTTGGGATTTTGCCCGCCCTCCTTAACATTTACCGTCGACCGTTCCATGTTATTGTTACATTATTTTATGAATTTACGAGTTACTAAAATTTTTTGAGTGCCTAAGTCGTCTACGGCTTTTGGCAGTTCCCAAATACTCCCAAAGAAGTATTCTTAGCTAATTTTTTTTGGTGACTGAGCGACATCAAGTCAACGTATGTTTTCTCCCATATTTTCTGTATACGCTACTGCAAAAAAAAGTTAGATAGAAAAGATAGAGTGCGCCATTGCCTTTTATGACGTTTGTTGAACATAGAGACCGTAAATACAACAAAACTATTTTAGAATTAGGCACTCGTATAATTTAACTCAGTAAGATTTATTTGTCTGTTCTTTTGAAGAATGTTTATTTTTTTTTTCAAAATTATGAACATTAATGATCTATGTTTAGATACTTTATGCTTTAATATGATAGCCGGTTATACACTGTTTAATCAAGGATAGTATGATTAAATACATATTTAGTCGGTGTTTCTCAGAAAACTGTTTAGGCATTTATTAAAGCTATCCTTTCACTGATATTCGCAGATGTAGCATGAACAAAAAATTTAACGTAAACATTTAAATTTTAAGAAAAGTTTAAATGAAAATTTAACGCGCATTAATCTCATTAAAATCCAGTTGAAATTGGTTGCGGAGGAACAAATAAGTAGGTAGGAAAGGTAAAACGATAAGACTTACAGTTTATAAATATATCTATGTGAAGAGCGAGGAGGAGGTGGAGAAGCAAAAACGGGAGAAGAGATCCAGTGACGGATGATGTAAGAGGAACACTTGTTCACGCCAGTGTAGAGCGAACAACTCTTTTCAAACACAACTAACCCGACTGTGACGAACGACTTTCACATTACACCCTGGCCTTTTAAAATTTGCCAGACGCCAACAACGGCTAGAATTGAAAGACTTTTCCAGAAGATAAAGAGAGAGAGAGAGAGAGAGGGAAGGAACCATAAAACAGGGAATATTGATACAGGGCTTTCCGGGAATTCGAGGCCGGTGGGTATGGGCGCGGATCTCAGCTCCTTCCGAGATTCATAAACACGGGGTCGTTAAGGGGAGGGTCCTCGAGGGAACTGTTGCCACCAGACCATCAGGAGCTGTTGAAGTTTTCACAGGAATAACCATGGGAGAGGGAAAAAAGCCTTTCTTTCTGCTCAAGGAAAAACACCCTCGTCGAAATGTTTGTTCACGAACGTATTTTGCTTTTTTTTTTTCTTTATGGAGGTTTACTGTATAAGCATTTTACGTTCTGAAATTTTTAAATCTCTTTTAAAATGCTAAATTTTTCAGTAATTAAAGTAAAGTGAAAAAATAAGCGAGTAAAATGCGAATATAATGCCTACGTTGTTGGATAATTTAATCAATAAGTAATTCTTTTCGGCAAATTTTATCGTCTCTTTTAATTTTCGCAGTAAAAGCAATGAAACCGTTAGGAGGAAAGGTGAAAAGCCGAAAACTCAAAGGTGCCGGTTCGTTGAGTATTCAGCAGCCATATTTTAATACAATTAAAGGGAACATGGAAATTCTATCAACTAAATTCTATCAACCATTTGAAATAAATTTGCCTATAACAAGCTAATGCAATACCCGAGTTAATATAGCAGCTTATTCTTCAGTAAATTGAATACTTCAAAATAACAGCATTTTACTTAATAAACGAACCCTACTAGTAAAATACTGGTAATTTAAGTGAAAGGTTAAAGATGTCTTTGGAATTCACCATTACTGCCAATAATGATAAAAGATAGTATATTTTGAAAATATAACTATATATAGTAGTAAATTCTAAAATATTGTTTCGTACAGCGTTTTTTGAAACTAAAATAAAAATCTAAATTAATTTCATTTGACATTTCTTGTCATAATTTTTAAATTATCAATTATTATTTCATTTCCTAAAATATGATAACAATTCACTATATTTTATTGATCAAAGTCAGCTATGGCGGTCGTGTTACCAATACGTTTGCTGAGGAATGTTTACAGGATATGAATCCTTGGACAGCATAATTGTTTGTCCATTTATACCAGAATGTTGTTTAAGAAGGATTTGTATGCTATACCATATCTACTAGTACATTTTTACTACATGTGCGATGTTAAGAGATTGAGGGCGAGATAAGACCTACAATGTTCATTAAATTTATTTTTAATTATAAAAATATTTCTGATAAAAAAATGAACGTTTCTGATCATTGCTTGAAGTCGTTTCATAGCAATTGGCAGTCATTCAAAAGCACGAAACTGTTGATTTGTATTAATCAAAACTTAAAATAAAGGGTGATTCAAAAGTCCGTACCCGATTTAAAATGCTGCAGCAAACATTTAACATTCAAAATGCTAAAATGTTAAAATAAATATAGAGGGCTGCAGTAAGCACAAAATATTCGTCATATCAATTTCGAAATGGTGAACTACAGATGTTCAATATGCCCCCCTCCGGCTGCACGGCACGCATTTACAGCGATATGTGTTTTCATCAGAGGCATAAGGTCATCTTTGCGTTATCCGTTACTTGGAACGTTTGATGCCATTTTCAAAGGCTCTTAGCAGTAAGGTGTTTCGTTCAGAATCTTATAAGCTGACTCGTACTTGTTGAAGCGCAGGATGCATAACGCCTTCTGTTGGTCATATAGAAAATAACTGAGATCAGGGAGACGTCTACCGGCAACCTCAACAAACTTAACGATCTCCTCTTTCCAACGGTTGAAATCTCCTCTTCTGGTTACAGCGTCAATCTTGAGAAAGTTTTGCAGAATCCGTTCATCCGGCGTTCTGTGCCTTTGTTAAGCGAAGAGCCCTTTAACTAAGCTTAACTAATTTGATAAGATTGCCGTTGGAGTCCTCTGCGTCGTTTTAACTTTTACCATGTAGCTGTTGTAATAGGAAAAATCTGGGAAATGGAAAAGATTCTCAAATATTACCCAGGATTGAGTAATGTAATTCAATTTAAAATTAATAATAAAATCTATTCTTGTAAACATATAATTTTAAACATATTACATATTTGTAAATAGTTTTTCTGCGCATTCATCAATAATTTTACTGAACCTGTCAAATTACCTAAACGAAGTAATGATTTCCTTAGAATATCTACAATGCGTGGTCGCCAACCTTTTGGAGTAATTGTGAAATAAATTGTTGTCGGTGATGGTGTTGAGTAGTTCAATGTAGTAAAAAAGTTAACAGCTGAGATATTTGAAAAACATTATAAGAGTAAACTTCGGATATGTGCCAGAAACTGTGGATAATGTTAAACCAGACAAAATGAGGAAAACACAATTCCCTAAACAGTATTTCATACACGCACATACGTGAAGTAAAATATTTTTGTGGAATTGTGTTTTCTTCATTTTTGTCAGATTACTATAGGAGTATCTAGAATTATTAGTAATTTCGAGTTTTATTTGTAGGGATTATTATTTACATATACAATTGGAAAGTGAAAACAATGGTGATGCACGGACACATTTACTGTTAGATGTATACAATGAGAGACTGTAATCAGTCTTGATAGCATGAAGCATCAATAATAGAAATTTTAGCTTTTTGTTCAATAATCCAAGTTGTGTAGCCACGCTAATGGGATTTTGATAAATTTTGCATGCTAATCGTGAGCAAGGCTTTGATAAATATAATTGAATTTATTTTTAATGGGCTGTACATGTACGATATTCATCTTTAAAAGAACGAAGAAAGTTTGCTTCGAGACAAACGGCGACTTCATTGCATTGCTCCACTAAACTTATTTACGAGATTAGGTGCTAAATTGCCAGTGAAATTTATTTATGAAATCAACACTAGTTTCGTAACAAATATCATGCGATTTACATCTAGATAATGCCTTTTTGTTTAATGAGAATTAAATAATACAATGAGAGCAGTGCTCACTGAACTTTTCCCGATTTCAAACATGACTGCTCACAACGTTAACACTCTCTTCATTCATCGGAAGTCTACGTGTTCTTTTAATATTCATTTCTGAATTTTTGTGAAATTGTAACTGGCGAAAGGTTCATGATGCCACTAAAAAGATGGAGGATACTCTCTTTCATAGACGCCTTTGATACGGTGACTGCAGTACTAATTGTTCAGAAACAAAACTCTAAGAATAGGCCACAATTTTCATGTTATTATGTAGCAGTTTTATACTAAAAGTTTTCAAATGAGTTTAACAAATATAGTTATAATATAAACTGTCCCAAGATTTGTCTCTCACTTTTAAGTGCTTCATTTTACGTCGAGACGATACTCAAGTTCCTCCTAAACTTCATCTACAGACTGTTTGATAAATTGACAAAATATTTTCATATACAATTTCAGAGTCACGTCTTTTAAATATTTTTGGATATTCGTATTCACAAAATTTCTTTTTTCTTCTACACTCATCAGGAAATCCTCCGTCACTAATCTCACAGTAGTAACAATGCGATTCTATAAATCAGATTTCCTATTTTATTTGGTGGATGTTGATTTAGTATATCGTTGAAAGATGGAATTATCCACATTTGAAATAGAAAGAATCACTTGAATACCACTCTAATATTGTTCCTAAACCACATATTTAATTAATGAAGCAAACGAGTTAAGTAAAGAGTATCAAAGTAAATTTCACTTGAAATCCACTCCAGCTTCCTCAAAATTACAGTAGACCTAGTTAAGTCTCTTCGAAGTACAATGTAAAACCACAGCAAAGAAAAGCAAAGGCACTTTAAGTTCTCTCGAAAGAAGGCACGGATTTCAAGAAGCTTTACTTACAAGTACTTTCCATGTAAAATTTTATGAGGAAAGGAAAAATGCAAGAGAAATAATAATAATAATAATAAGAAGAAGAAGACGGACAATCATTAATTTATTTATAAAGTAGAGCTCATTTCTCTAATTCTCATTTTTAAATATAAACACAAAAATCACATAAATTATTTTACGGTTTTCTGCTAAAGTTAAAACATTTAAAATTTTGTAGTCGTAAGTTCTTATTTAATTATCTGAAATAAGATGTTAATAGTATTAATTTTAATTTTAAAAGATTTTTTTTAATCTAAAGGAAAACTCCATTTTTGATTTCGGAATTATAATCTAATATTAAATATCCAATGGAAATAATAAACGTTGAGGTTATATGCTGTTTCATAAAGAAGATAGATATCTCAACACTCAAAGATAATTTAATAAATAGAATTTAGTGACTAGAACAATTATAAAGTAACGAACATAAACTAAGTGAGATTAAAAAATTCAAATACGTATATAATTTTCTCTCAATTTATATAAGTACTTTATTTTTAATTGAAAAAGAAATTATCAAAATTTTAAAAATGTATCTTAAAACCTATAACAAATTTCTATCAAATTTTATCACAATATTCTACAGGCTTTGAATATTACTCGTAACTTACATAAAAGTTTGAAAACTATTCAAGATAAAATAATTCATATAACTTACATATAAAGAATTCATGAAGTAAATGACACACTATATTCTTCTTATTCGCTTTTGGCCATCTAGGGATCACGTGAAATAACACTCGGTGTTGATTGAAATTTTGAAAAGGGGGAATCGCTATATACCTGATTCAAATTTGAAACTGCAACCGATTTGATCAAGTAATCGTGTACCTCTGTGTAAAAAATTGTAAAAAAGTCCAACAGTTGATTTACGAATTATGACTTCCCAAAGATAACTACTGTACACAATTCTAAAGAGGACATGCGACTTATGAGCAGTAGCCCAGCCATGGTACCTAATAAGTGAGGATCCGGCGAAAGGCGATTGTACTGGCGGTATTCGAAGTGCAATTGCAGAATCCTATGGCAATTGTTTCAGTTAAAAGATTTATGAAATAGAATGCATATGTTATAATTTTCTGCTTAAACGAATAAATATATTGACTTAAAATTTGCTTTTCAGAAGAATACAGTTTGCATCTTCTAACAGGTGCTAGAACTCGACGACCTATGTCTACCATTCTCTTTGGCCTACCAGTTCGTGGTTTAACGGAGATTTCTATTTAACAATGATGTTACATGCAGTTGAACAGGGTATTTATAGAATGATAGAAATCTCGCGTACAGATTTGCTGCTTATATATCATCCTATTATGATACTAGATGAACTTAATAAACACCGCTGAGTGATCCATACTGCATCAAAATGAATTACAAATGAGTCCAGAAGAGATGCTTCTATTTATTATTATCTGGACATCATAAACATGTATATTATGACACGTAACTTAGTCTTGGATGGATGCTCGATATATTTTTGATCAGCTACTGTATTTGCAGAAAACTGCGTACAGATGTAAGGCTTTTCTAAATATTTCAGTACAAACAATTTGTTTTATTATATTAGAAACATATTCATGTATTATATCGACATTCCAGATAACAGGATGTATTGACAGATTATCGACATGTTTAAGCCATTTTTATGATATCCACTGAAAATTGAGTGAGCGTATTTTTAGGAAATGGGAACTGGGGATAAGCTGCGACGTGATTGATTGATTTGTTGTAGCGACGTGGAAAACGGACGCAATAAACATTCTGTTTACGGAAAATTTTGAGTAATTTATTATATTGAAGTACGCTTTTGTTAATTCCCAAACGTTTAAAATTTCGGAAAGGAAAATTTTCCCTCTACGCTAGTGTCTGATTAATCTAGAAAATTAATTTCAACTCTTTATCTTATTTTAAAGATGCACAGAATCCGAAGATTTTCAGCTTTTCCAGTAGAGAGATTAAAAAAAAATTATTTGTAATTGTTTTCAGGAAGTAACAACATCGAACAAAAAAGCTGATTTGGAGCCAATTGGACATTTTTAAGATTTTAGATTTCAAATAAATTTGCAAGATTTAAATATTTCATGCTATGCTATTTATTTATTCTACAAGATTATAAGATCGTCAAGGGCTTCGTTTTAAATTGACAGCTTCTTGAAATTAATCGACTATTTTTCTCTCCGCGATGTCAAAGAAATTTGACAAAAATATTTAATCTTTTATCTAATAATTCTATGGAAATAATTATTAATAACGTTTATAATAGAAATATTAAAAGAATACGGCCGTAGCACAATGAAGTAATGATAAATAAAATAAAGCGAAATACCATGATTTCTGCTCCTTTTTAATAGTTAATGCAAAATGGTGACTGTGTCAATCCTTTACCGATCAATAACTATGCTTTTAAATCATCCAATCCCATCGCAATGCTGTAAAACCTCCCCCTCCTCTCCACCCGTCTTCTGTATAGGCTACTGCCAGAATGTTATACATTTTCTCATAATAAAATATATGAATATTTCAGATTTGACTACATAAAGTCGAAATGGAATTTAAGTACAATTACACGAGGCAATTTTTTTTGTAAGGAACTGCGCAGAAGCTATTTTGATAAAAGTAGATATTTAAATATTAAAATATCTGTTCAGAAAAATATTTACGTAAAGAAGAGCAAAATGTTTAAGAATTATTCAAAACAGACGAAAAAGCATCCGTTAATCGATTCGTTTTCCATATTTGAGGTTTTCAGTGATGCTCCAATGGTTTTCTTGAGCGATCTACAAAAATTCTTTTAAAAAAAAATCTTTCATCCTCAACCCTTCTCTTGTATTGCAAGATTAGCATTCAATCAACAAAATTTGTTTTAAAAGGACGTTAAAAAAAGGAAAGAAAGGAGAAAGGAGGAGGAAAAGGAGGAGGTTCACGTAGATAAGAAAAAAGCTTCTTCCAACTATGCTAGAATCAATAGCAGCCGCCATACCATCACCCCTCACTTTTTGGATGAAATTCAGCAAATAAGAAAAAGAAAAAAAGAATAAAAAAGAGTGAGCTTCCGTTATTTCCCGATTCTTATAAACCTGAGCAGACGTCAATAATTCAGTTGCAAAAGGTAGGGGGTGGGAAGGAAGGCTTCTTGGAACTTGCTAGTCACGAACACTTGAATGACTGACGCATGAATATTAGAAGCAGCAGTCGTTGGGCCGCGGCCCCTTAAAGACGGGCGCAGGCCTTAGCCGAGCCTTTCATGAATTAATGAATGGGCTGTAATCCGTTTAAAACGACCTGCTTTAGAGCGTATTTCGACTCAATGAAGATAGATGGCGCTCACAACATCCCCCTGCCGCTGCTGGCAAATGCTCTTGTCAGGCAACATTTTCAAATAAGGAGGCAGCCACATTAAACCATCTCCACACACACACACACACACACACACACACACACACATCCAAACATACCCTATATACAAGAACAAGAACCCAGAGTTTTGTAGACGTGTTGAGTAAAACAAGCCTTGTCTCATATTTCACGTATAATTATATTTATAAGAGGAATGCCACTATCCCAAAAGGTGAAGGCTTTCCGAGGGTGGAAATCAGGTTATCGCGAATGCTCCAAACGAATAACGATGAAAAATGGGCCCTAATCGCCATTTAAAATCACATTATCTTAAATCAATACACTCAAACCCATTTAACTTTAATAAATTTTTGATTTACTATTATTCAATTTACTAAAGATGTAGATCTTACTAATCAAACTTTCACTAGCTTTAGACAGGAGAAAATTCTTATGTTAAGACGCCGAAGATAAGTTGAGGATGTTCTCTGAACTTTTAATAAATAAAACAAAATCGACAAGACTATAAGAATATAAGATTTCATTTATTTTATTAATATATTAAAAAAAAGATTTAGAGCGCAGTATACTGTTTTCAATTTCAAGTATACCATTTGCCAGAATAATTACCAGAAGAATGCTAAAGAGTTTTATTGAAATTACTTTCCCCTTTTAGGTGAAAATATGACCATTCGCTAACCCGTATACTCGAACCACTTCAGATGAATACGGATCGCGCTTCAGTGGATAAACCTCACGAAAGGAGAAAAAAAATGTTGGAAGAAAAATGGAAGAAACAACAAAACAAACAAGGTAGATGGAATTTGACGAATGTAAACAAAACGGAAAATGCAAACAAGGGGAGATTTTTCATTCACTTGCGAAGAAGAATCCAACGGTCGTTGTTTTATTACAGCGCTTTTACTCATCTGTAAACATCATCCTCTCCCTCTCTTTTTCTTTTTCTTTCATTTTACGTTTTTTTTTCTTTAAGAATGGGGAGGGAAGATCTATTGTTTTTCTACAGAAACAGATGAACAACAGCTGTGTAGTCTTTTCGGATGTAAATAAATCCCATTGAATTGTGAATCAAATATCATCAGAATGAGGGGAAAAAAAGTTATTTGCTGAAGAAATGTAAGAGCAGTGAAATTCAATCGGACTCGCATTCAAATTTACTGCGTTAAAGTTAAATGCAAATTTTAACCTTGTAGCAAATAGGATTTTCTAAGTCCCCCTTCCCATTCTTTTCCCGTTTTTTGTTTCTCATCGAGATGCTCAAACAGAAAAGGCGCAGTAAATATGAAAGAGATTATTTTAGAAAAAATAATGCTGTTGAAGGCTATGAGTGGATTATTCAAAGTGGATTATTAAGAAAAGAGGATGATACACCTTATAAGCTAGAATTCATTAACTTCACTTTCATTTGTTTCTTATTCTCAGTTTCACTCTAAAGTTTGTTTAAGGAGAAATTACGAGGATTGTTCAAGAGAAACAAAATAGGCTGGGAAGCAATTTTTTTTTAAAGAATTCTCCATAAACATTAAGCCGCGAGTCTCATAGATTTCCTTTTGGTAAAATCTCAGCGGTTGTTGGCGGGAATAGCAAACTTCATGTCAATCCTCGTAATATCTCCTTAATGTAATAACGAAGTTTAGAGTGAAAACCCAGCTCAAGTTAATCTTTCATTTTATTAGTATCTCAAACAGATGAAAGTGAAGTTAATTATTTCTTGCTTATAAGGTGTATTAATCTCTTTTCTTAATAATGCACTTTAAATAAACCATTCATAACCTTTAATGATTGTGCTAGAGGGCCAAAGATTGGAAATCGCACGGTGGCAAGTCGGGACTGTAAGGTGGATGTTCCCAATGTATGCGAGTGAGCAGATCTTGAATCTTTCGGACTACATAAGGCGAACATTATCATGCAAAACGTTAACACCGTTTATGAATTTCTCGGGACGTTTATTCTTGATGCTGGCAGGTAAGCGTTGTAAGGCTCTGCATATTGATCAGCATTATGTCGACATTATCATAAGGCCAAAAATTGAATAACAGCATGCAGATTATCTTTGGACGGATTGTCTATCATGAAACGCCATCTTCCAACTTAATCACAACTCTCAGAAAGAAGCAAACAGCTTATTGTGTGACAGAGACCTCACTATTACTTGAACAATGCATACAAACTGCTTTCTCTTGTCTAGGCGATACCTTCGTGGCTGCGCAGGTCAAACGTGTTTCTATTGAAAAATCTTCTTAGGAAATTTTAAAAGAACATAAAAATTAAAGCATTGAGTTTGTATGATAAATGCAGGTTAGCAAAAAAGAAATGGACAATGTTCACTGATATTATTGATATACGTCCTTTGTTTGAGCCCTTTGTTATCCGGCAGATATCAATACGATAATCCGATCCTCTACTACGCGTGAGATCCCTTTGCATACAGTACACAACCAGTATTGTTTCTAAAATTTCTTGCTGCAATGGCAAATGAGCCTGCCTTTCCGGTGGATGTTTATCATAAGGAATCATTGTCAGTCATTAAGTGCCTCGAAAAATGCCGTAACTAGCGCGACCGGAAATGCTGAATTTTGTGAATTTATAATGAAAAACTTCCATATCTCGGCAATGGCCTACAAAGATCATCTAAGTAAATCGAGACCCACGTTGCAGAGATCATATAGTTACTGAGATATTTTAAATTAAAAGTTGGTCACAGCTAATTTACCAGATATTTAATGTGAAGTACAAAGCGATTCAAAAAGAACTGCCTGGTGATTTTTCAATTGAAAAATGGAAGGAAAAATTCTGCGACCCGGATTCGAACCAGGAACCTCGACTATCATGGCCGACGCCTCTACCAATTGGGCTATCGCAGACACCACGGACAGCCAAGCTGTCTCAAGATGTCTTAAAGACAACCAAGTTGTAACGGTTGAAAGCCCAATGGAAGACGGGAACCTGGCCCGCAGATCGAGAATTTCTCCACTCCAAACCATCAGAAAGTTGATGAACTCACAAGTAAATAATAATAATTATAAACTGGACATCCAGTTTATAATTATTATTATTTATTTAAGAACTCCCTGGTTTCGTGATTTTATTAAAGGGACTCTATGGAAAATATAGTCGTTATAAAGTCTGTACCTGATGCCCAAAAAATTTTGTTTGGAATCGAATGGCAGTTCCACTTTGAATGGACTACGGGATCACATCACTACCATTAACTCGGACATTCTGCCGTGTTTCGCGAATTTTGGAATATCGCCCTGAGATCTGCCATGTCACGCGAGGAAGTCGCATAGAGCATCTCTAACTGCTTCAAAAAAGAACCTTTCAGAATTTTTCCACAACTTTAACTAGCTGTATGTTCGTATTAATCTGCAATGAAGAGGATGATTGAGACCAGGGAGTAGTTTTTGAATATCCTTGTATAGTTTTATTATAGTTTTATTATTATTATTAATGTTAGCCAAGTCGACTGATTAATGGTTTGAAATATATGTCATTGCCTAGTTAAGGCAGGAAATTATCTTTTAATATATAACATATTAAATAAATAATATATAATTATATATTTTTTAAATATGTCGGCAGCAGTATGAGGAGAAAAAAGTCAGATATATAGATTGAGAATCGTATAGTACTGTATATTGTAATCAGCGTGAAATTCTATAGCTGATCGATTTCTTTACTGTTAATCATCGCGCGAATTTTCATTTTCTCCCTCGTTTTAATATGCATTTAATATAATCCTCCAAATCATGTAGTGATGCGATATCGAATAAGAATAAAATATTTACGCGTTGAATCAATAACTAAGTCTGGAAACATTTGGAAATTTATTTTCTCTTTGCACTTTTATGCAGACATATAATGGCATTGTGAAATGAACAACGCTTTAATATCATTCTGCATGTCGGTAGTGTCAGTTAACGAGAAGTTGCAGACAATTTCAACCGCCGTCACTCTACACAACCACATAAACTCACAGTTGCAAACATGTAACTTGTTGGCAAGTTTAAAGAAACAGGCAGTGCTGAAGACAAAACAAGAGGTGGACAACCGCGCACATCAACTGATGAAGTTTCTTCCATTATGATTTTGACAGCGGTTACCAGAAGCCCACAGAATAATGTTTTCAGTCTTCTGAGAGGTCCCGTGTAATATAGCATTTGCCGGATCATACTAATTTCTTGGTTAAAACAATAAAAAAAATATAAAAATCTTTAAATAAGAAAGCCAAATTTTCAGCAAAATTGATTTTGTGTTTAAAGAAAGATATTTTTTATAAAGTTTTAAGCAAGAGTATTTTTTAATAGTGGTATCTCCATGCAAATTATAAATAATCGGTCAAAAGCTCATTCTCAACTATCTCATGGATTGCTTTTTAAAGATAATCTTTTATAATGTAGAGTAAGGACCGGTTAAAGATATTTCAAGAAAAACTGTATATTTTAATACTTTAAAAACAAAGACTCATGCCGAAACAGATTCTTTTGTTGATTTCATGAATTTTCAAAATAAAGAATTATTTACATCATAAATATTAGCTACTTTAAGCAAATTTATTCAATGTCAAGATAATTTGTAGTTTCATTGATTATATTTCCCATGAAATGACTGCTAACTGAACGTTCATGAATAATGTACGTTGGACTTCCAGCGCTTTAACTCATATTCATTCCTCAATATGATAAACTCAGCCTATTAAAATATATGCAAACATCAAACCCGTGAATATTTTATTGACTTTTTTCCCTTTCGGTGTAACTAATTTGCATGAGGGTCTATGCGATTACCTTATTCCACATTCAACAAAAGGCGTTTTAAAAATACAGGAAATGCAATAAATTTTGATAACATGTCACTTGCAGGTAAAGGGGCAGGTACTGCAATAAATTTAACAGAGGCAAGAGATTTGTGAAGAAATAATCCGCGTTTGGGGGTTGATTGAGACTTATAGTGAATTTACAATTGCAAGAAGCACCCCGCTTTATATACGTTAAATATTTCCTTTGTAATAATTTTTAAGGAATTTATGTGGTTAAATCTCAGAGTATTGCTATACACGAACTAATGAAAGACAAATCCAGATAAAGCAACCAAGGGATGAGACGGCCATCAATAAAATGCTGTTAAAATTGTTTCCGTTTCAAGCCGAAACGTGCTGAAGAAAAAAAAAATCATCATTTTTTTTATTAGGAATATTTATGCTTTGATTGTAATAAATAGGTTTACTTTTCTGAGATTCAAAGTTATACATTCAGTTACTCCTTAAGAATTTAAAAACACGACCGGTAAACAAAGAGCATGCCTTCATTATCTTGGGATATTAAAGAAGTATGCTCCGGGTGAATCTTCGGGTCTTGTTCAGAAAATAAGAGGGAAAAAAATTTCTTCTCATTATGTAACATCTGTAAGAAGATCCTGTCAATTAGAGGATGACAAGGAGCAGCAGGTCTTTAAAGCAGCCCTCAAAAAAGTAGAGTTTGCAAACGACTCCCTTCTAATTCATATGGAAGAAATAGAGCCAAGTCTCTTTTGTAACACACTTCCATATTTGACAAGCCGCATGGAAATTCTAGCGCCTGATATCAGCACACGGACCCTTGACAACCAGCACGAGAATTAATGACTTTTAATTAAAATTTGCGGCGGAATATGGGATAATTGCATTTTCAACGAGTGCCACGCTCAAAATACGCTCCCCGCTAATGCTTTTCCTTCAACCCGTTCTGATTGCCTTTGGACGATTTAAGAAGGAAGTCGAAAAGAAAAGGCAAAGGAAGGAAGCAAAGAAAGGACGTCGAAGAAGAAATTCCTTCAAGAAGCACACACACACACTCCCATACACACTCGCAAGCTATTCCCGTTAATTTAGTCGTTTTACAAGAAGATTAGAAGAAATTGAAATAGACGATTAATTAAGGAGAAAATGTCATAGGGAAAAATCGTCCGGACACAAAAACAAACCTGGAACCTTCCTCAATCGCCGATGAAGAATGAGAACTGCTAGGAAGGAAAAATCGAAAAGGAGAACTGAGGAAATTCCTTTTAATGGAGTTTGCTCACTGTTTAATTTATTGTGTTTATCATAATGCAAATATGATTGCAACAGAAAAAATAACGAAAAATGAGACTCAAAACCCCGTTATTGAATATTAATTAATGCCTATCTTTGTATAATAAGCATAACCACAGACATATTTTTTTCATGTCTTGTCTTTTATCCACTCCATAATGAATGGCTAACCATTAAATGACATCTATCAGAAATAGTAATAGAGAATTAAGCATTGTCACAAATTTATCATAGAGAAATAAAGGTGAAACTGATGAGCAGTAAAAAAATAGAAATGAATTATGCATTGTATATCTATTTAGGTATGTTCAAAAAGAAAAAAAAACATAG
The DNA here is from genome assembly GCA_023313115.1 of Rhysida immarginata. Classification (NCBI taxonomy): domain Eukaryota; kingdom Metazoa; phylum Arthropoda; class Chilopoda; order Scolopendromorpha; family Scolopendridae; genus Rhysida; species Rhysida immarginata. Next base: position 1,766,911 of record JAHWFO010059101.1, read on the forward strand.
GCATGAAGCAGAAACAGCTCAATTCTACATGTTCGTCATTTAAATTTCCCTCTATAAATAATTACTTAGACGTGAACGCAGTGTAGATATAAAATGCAACGAAGTTGAAAATTTTATCATAAGCTTAGAAAGGCCAGGGAAAAAAATCGGACAGAATGAAAAATTCTAGGCACCATTATTTAATTTTTTTCACATTTTATATTAAATATACGTATTTTCATCAATTTCAAATCTAGCTTTACGAAGATGAAATGTGTAACGCAGAAAAAAGGTTACTCTACACCATTTCGCCAAAAGAGGTGGAGGAAGAGAGTGGCGAAGGCATAAAAAAACATTAATTTTTCACATGGACCAAATTTAATGAAATCTACAGATGTTCTATGCAGTGTTTTTCTTTCGACGAAGCTTGGGATTTAGTAATTTTTTGGGACTTGGGCGGGAACATTATTAATGTCTGAAAGGAGAAAAAGCCATCCACCCGTAACACACATACACACAGACGCACTGGAAAAAAATAAATAAATAAAATAAAACTTAGCGGATTTTTTTTTTTAAAAAGAAAGAGGAAAAAGCGCAGCTGTACATGGAAGACCCTTCTCCCAACATCCTCACCCCTCCTTAACAGTATTGATTTCGGATTTCGTTTAATAACAATACCAACGACTTCCAATAAGCAGTTCTTCAATAGGAAAAAATCTTAACATATACGGGCGCCACACCTTCGAAGAAACCAACGAAACAAGAAGAAATGAATTCGTCGTTTTAAAAATTTTCTCACACAAATATTTTATATAAAATTGATGTAAATCTTTAACCCTTCTCCATACCAATGCAATTTCATGTCCATTAAATTAGACAAGTTATTACAGGTTACCAAAAGCTTTTTGTTATTCAGCATGAATGCTTTATCGATTTGTTTTCACTAAAGAGGCCATATCTACTCAATAAATATACATTTCAGTATTATTGTTACTAAGAGTATTCGGACATTAGGATAGATTTGATTTAGGATGGATGCGCAGAAAGTTGAGTTGTAAATAGGATGGTAAGCGTATAAAGCTGACATGTTCTCTCGTCTTATGAGTGCTTTCACAAAGAAATATCACGTAGACGTGAACTTTCCCAGTTACAAAGTGGATAACATTCGGTTTTTCGAATATGAGATGCAATTGTTCGATTGGCTGGATTAAGGTCCCTGATCTTAACCCAAAGAATCCGGTTTTGGGATTGGAGCGACGGATACAATATCAAACACAACGACCGTCTTCTGTGCAGCTTTGCAGGACGAACGGCAAGTCATTCGAAATATGTCGAAATTCAAGCTGAACAGATTTATTGCTAATTTTCATAATAATAGCTTTCTCATAAAACATCGTGTTGTCCGAATACATAGTGTACTTACTCTAATTATCTCAATCATGTGTTTCAGAAAGATAATGAAATATCGTCAAAAATATTCACACTAGCAGAGAGCTCACACAAAATTATCCAGGACGTAAGTATACAGGTCCATAAAAACTGACTTTTTTTACAAAAGTACTTTATGGTTGGCAAAGGGAGTCCTTTATTCCTTCATTTCACTATATGTGTTGGCGTAATTTATTATATACATGGTACCATTAAGCTTGAGAGCTCTGTAAGGGTTGTGGATTAATGCTTAATTGAAACATTCCATCTACGTTATAATTTTCCAACAAGGGCAACGCAAATGAACAAATCATTTCATTTCCTTTATTGCTTCAATAAAACAACTATAAAAAGCGTTTCATTGAAGCTGGTAGCCTGACAAAACTAATATGATTTACAGTAAAACTGTATTTATTGTTTTCGGGCTTGCAACTTAATACAATGAAACGACTGTTATAAATTAAAACGGAAATGGGATGTCCTTTTTGGGATGATTGTTAATACGTTCAAAAGAGTATTCCTTATTTTAAAAAAAAGTTTATTGTTTAATGCAAAGACTGTACACTATAAATATATAATTTTTTCCTTAAATGGCCCAAAAGATTATAATTATGCAAGCGTAAAATTTAAAGATTTATGCAATGCTAAAAATAGTGATCTTTTACTAACACAAAAACAGAACCAAGAGAATTGGTTTTTACAGAGCCGTGGCCTGGTGGGCTTTTACTGAATCAACTTCTATGAAGTTAAGCTACATCAGGCACGGCTAGTCACTGGATGGGCGATCCTCACCCCCCGGCTGCTGCGACCATCATACAGCAGTCGTGAATCCAGGTCCATCCAGGGACCCAACTCGTCGGCCTCTGGCCATACAGGTCCTGGATGGACGTATTAGGTTAAAATTAAAGATGGTGAACTACATTCATAGAACCGCCAAATGGCATTCAAAATTTAAACTTGATTTCACCCTTTGTAAGCAACAATGATATCTAAATGCTTATCTCTTTAGCAGTAGTCAGACCTTTGTCATTTACAATATTGACGCTTTTTGTTCGCAGGATCTTGCAAGGTAACAAAACCCGGACTTCTTTGTAATTTTATCTTAAAGCACGCTACTCTGAGAAGCATTGTTTCCTTCAGGTGGTCTTATATAACCTGAGAACCAGATCCTCCAGATCGTGGGCGTTGTTAATCGTGTGGTTTTTACGTGAAAAACTACCAAAAACTTCAATAAAGATAACAGGAAACCACTGATACGTTCTATTAAAAGTTTTATGTGGATCAGTGGTTTCCTGTTATCTTTATTGAAGTTCGTCCACAGTGTCCGGCTCCAGTTCTCTCTTATACCAAAAACTTGATTTTGAGTTGAAATCTCTTCTCTTCCTGAGATCTTCCGTTTGGAGCAAAAACCTCCCGCCTAGCGGATGAATAATCAAGGAAAACAGCACTTTTGTATACAGATGTGTATACAGATGCCATGTTTCTCATGGTAATAGGCGTAAACCACGTTAGGAATCTGGATTCGTCGGAATATGCGATTTTTTTCCAGTCATCTACGGTCCAATATCGATGATCTTGTGCCCATTCCATACTGTCGATGAACTGTGAAAGAATATTCATCCTATTGTAGCAGAGGCATATTTGTGAACTGTGGAAGTGTGGTCGCTATGAACGATGCACGAGTTAGGTTAGGTTAGCCTTCTGACATCAATGAGTTTTGGTTGAAATATAGCTGGATGATGGTTCGTCTTTGCCCGTCTTGGCATCACTTTTACACACACCATTGACACAGCCTTTTTAGAGTTACTGGTTTCGAAGTACGATTTTTTTCCTGTATCAAAATGTGATAAATAAGCAGATAGATCTTACCATTCTGACTTCGGATATACCATTAATAGAATGCTCATTTTTAGGATAATAAATATTTCTCTAGGAGTTTTATAGGCGCGCTCTTCGAGAAATACAGTAGAACCTCGATAAATCCAATTCCTTTCTAATTCGAAGTTTCAGTCCATTCTCTTCTACTACCGAGCTAAAACCTCTGAAATTCGAAGCTCCATATATAGATTTTTTGGAGGAAAGTTAGCCTCTATAACTCGAAGTTAACGCAAATACATTCGCCCGCAAATCGTATTTTGTCAATCCAGACCTCTGTAACTCTCGTCCCTATTCACAAGCGGTTCTGATTGATTTTCATTCATAAGTACAGTCAACCAAAGGAAATAATCCACACGAGTGTAATACTTAATATTACATTTCATGCTAATGTGTTGTTTTAATAGCTTTTTTTAATTATAATTATTTAAATTTAATAATCTTAATAATGTTAACTCTAAATGTAATATTAAATTATTAAAAATAAAGTAATAGTGAAAACGGTAAAACTTAGAGTAAAATTCAAGTGTGGATTATTTCCCTTTGATGACTACTTCTGATTGGCTTTACAAGCATACTCTATTCCAATTGGCCAAATATTCATTAGACCAAATAATTTATACTATAGACAAAAAGAAACGTTGGTAGGCCTAGATTAATTTATTTTTAACAATTAACACAAGCAATCTACTGTATGACTTTTACAGTAATTGTTCGAAATGACCGCCATTCATTTACATATGGACTAATCGTATTTTACAAAGGGGTTGGATACCATGGAATCTCCTTGACGAAGTTTGTCCTAAGACTTTTCAACAAACAAGCACGTGCACCTTGAAATTTCTTTGCAAACAATAACTTTTAAAGTAATTTGCTTGTGTTAATTGTTAAAAATAAAATAATCTAGGCCTACCAAAGCACACTGCGTCCCGGTGTCATTTGATTGTTCAATGCAGTATTGTATGTAAACGGAGCTGCGGGGACCCCATGTTCATATGACAAAAAATACTTCTAAGGACCTCTTCTATCATCTCCCAAAGAATCTGTACTCAATTCAAAAACACCCTGTATAAATGAGTGGGGGGAAATTAACATTTATTTAAAAATTAGGCTAGCGTGAGTTTCCTTGCTCTCTACTAATCCTACAAATCCCGCATAGAAAATTTCTACAGTATAAAAGATGTTATCTTTATTAGGATTAATAAGGATTCACGTCTCTCTAAAAACTCTCATGGTATAATTTTATAATATTTCTTAAGAATTCTTATTACAGTTTCTCGCCTTCATCGCGAGACACAGGCATTATACCTCGTTATTCTTGCCGCTCTATTTTCGCGTTGAACTACGCTTGAATAAAAAATAAAAACAAGATAACGACGCCAGTGGTTTATTATTCAAAATAACGCTGCCTTGCTACCGCTTTAAGTTGGCACTTAATATCTTTTCCTGGAGAACCATAACGCGTCTTGTAACTCGACGCGGAGCCCTTAAGAGGAGACGGTTCGGCAAGGAATGCAATTTCAAAAACAACTTCGATCGGGGCGAGAGGGGGGGCCCCGCCGTTTGTAAATTAATTGACATTAGCTCGAAGGAGTTGGTGTTTCTATGGGCGGCAAATCGCAGCTGCCATTACATGTGAATTTCCATGGACTAATGCTCATCAGGTGGCGCACCTCAATTCGGACTCGGAGCGATTTCCTTAAGAGAAGGCAAAAGTAAAGAGGGAAGCGGGGAGGAGAAGGAGGAGGCGGGGGGGGGGGGTAAAGGACCTGGGGGTTAGCATCATCGCACGTCGTGTTGACGAACATTAACATTGTTCGATTTGCAGGTGAATGACAGCACCAGGTGTCGCGCACGAGGGCCCCTACTGCTCGCCACTAATACCTCGACACGCTCATAAAATCATCCGCAAGACGTCGCCACTATCGACGAATGGTGCGTCGCACACCTTTGGCGTAATAACAAACGGGCACGATTTGCATACATGGGGCCCCATTTTGTTATTAAAGCAACTATTCATAAGGTTTAGCGAATCAATAACAACAAAGTACAAAACACCACAAAGGGGAGGGGTGAGTTGGTCGAAAGGTGGAGGGAAAGGGGGTTATTGAAATTTATATCACAGCGGTGGTGGCGATGGTTGTGCTGCTGTTCATTGTGATGAAAGTCAAGACCGACAGATTATTAAAGGTCGAAACAAAAGCAACAATCCTCTTGGAAATCAGTGGCAAAATCCATATTTTATTTTCTAAGTTATGGAGATTTCAAGTCAAATATAATATTTAGGGCCAATAGTTTATATATCTATCTAACAGAAGAGTAAATTAGAAAGTAATTTGAGAACGACTGTTCTTTTGGGAATGGTTAGAACACCTTTCTATTTCATAAAAAATAAGCTATTTCAAAATGATATTAACAGTGGTTCGTAATTAAGCTAATGGGTATTACGCTGGTAATTTTGGATGAAAGTATTCAGAACGTTAATTGTTTAAGGGCTAATTCAATGATCAAGTTAATTAGATAGAAACAAGAATTTTGTAAATTCTACGCGTTTCAGTTTACACCTTCTGCAGGTTGCAGGCGAATTCAATTGAATCATCGATTAAAGATAGTAGCTTTAACAATAGGATTGATAATTTAATATTGTTATGTAACCCTTTAAGTTAAAAATAGTTTAGTCTTTTCAATGAATGTAATTGTTAGATTTCGCTAACTTAATACGAATGATAAAATCGAATTGTCAAAGGACTATTGTAAGCCAAAAAAAAATGGTGGACACAGTTATGAACTCATGATCCGTTTTCATATATTTTCTACTTCAGATAGCCAAAATCAGACCAGTATTGAGCCTGAATGTATCTAGCCCTCTGGTGAGTGCTTTTGTCCCTAACCTACTCTTTCGCTGACGTAATAATGAGAACCCGGCAGATTCGAAAATGGTGGATCGGCTGAAAACTTATTCCAAAGAAGAAGTGCTGTTAGTCATCTGTTTCTTACACGCTAAAGATGAGAATCAAAGAGAAATAATTCGGCATATATCCGAGATTATACAGTGAAGGCTCAGATTTATAACTGGTTGAAATTTTAAGAAAGGTGTCGCTTTCGTACAAAATGAAGACCGGCAAAATCCATTCCACTCAAGTCTAGCAGCATGCTTTAAAAGTTTGTCACCTTTCTTGTGCATACCGATAGGTGGCGCAGAAAACAGTAGGTTAGGGAATTTTTCAATGTGGAATAGGGAGAACTGTACTTCTAATGTAAAGAAATAACATATGTTAAATCAATCTTAATATAAAATTTTAATAATGTCAATTAAATAAATTCTCTGCTTTTCTATGGTTAAATTGTGCTACATTGGTGCTACATTATTTCAATAAAATAAATAAGAAAGATTGTGGGAATGGCATCACTCTTAAGCGTTATTCGCTCCCTTGGAATTTTGACTTCTTTCCAATCAATAGTATGAACAAAATAGCGTTCGATGAAATGTTCCTAATATTATGCAGATATATTATTGTATTGTGTATAAGCGTGAAGTACAATAAAGTGCTTGTACCTTATCAATACAGCTGGTAAATTATAAATTTAAGAAGATGAAGATTATAACCTAGTATTTATTGCTATTATTATTTTATCCTAAGACATATGCTCTTATTTGAAAATGCAGGTCACAAACAACAGCTTGGATCCCGAAAGTGCAATTTTTTCGAGGGATTTTTCTTTCCCATGCTATGCGCATTTCTTCGGACTTTGGCTTGAAGAAAGAGCGCTTTTCTCACTTGCCAGGTATCCAGACTTGGATGGATGGATGGATTTTCAGCCTGCATCTCCCCTTTTATCCAGGAGACTAGCTGTTTGGGATGAAAGGATGATGGTGAGAATAGACAAACACAAACATCCATGTCCTCGGCGGGATTCGAACCCGCGATTCGCTGATTACGAAAGCGGAAAGACCTGCGCCTCAACGCTCTCGGCCACCGAGCCAGCAGGTATCCAGACTTGCATCCAGGCACAAAGCAACACTTTCCCCATGATCTTGCCTAAATTTCTTTTAATAACTTGGACATTATCATTTCAAAAAGCACGCTGTTTGTCGAAGCCTGCCGATCTGTACACAGTAATCGCAGCCATTAAAGTCATTGAATCCCCCAACCTGCTAGCAACACCGCCGCACTAGCGGACAAAACACGCTGTGTGACAAACTCTTCCATAACTCGGCTAGACTTGAGTGGAATGGATTTTGAGACCGGCCTGAAATAGTAAAGACAGCTGTGTTACCGGAAAACGTTGAGCCCATGGGGAATCTGATTCAGAGGAAATTGCGTCATATTGGTTTTTAGCCACTGCTTTGTGTCTAGAATCATTCATGACGAGCGGTGCATGTGTGTTTGAGGGAAAAAGACAAAATCTTTTATTCTACTGGAATCCAGGTACTTACAGGTCATGCCATTCTCAATAGGTAATGAGAGTAGCCAGTCCGTAGGGCGAACGAAAGATGAGGAATTTCATCTACTTTAAACCGCACAGACAGCGCAACACCAAAATTTGATTATTGTGTGGGAATTGGATGCCTTCTAAATGAACAGGAAGGTTTTACATTGTAGAAGGCACTTTAGGACCAATATAGAGAAGTTCTTTAAACGCGAAATTTTTCATAAGTGAGTAATGGAGATTTGATTCCATAATATAATGTCAATGTCCCTCCCTGGTATATAGGGTAAAGTGTCCTAATATGGGCTGGTTCCTAATATGAGCTACACCATTTTATCGTCAATCTGGTACTGTCATCTATCCACAAGTGGATGAGGTGAAAAAGCTTACGAGAACACGTGGTTGTGTGAAAATTCAAGTCTGTAGCTACGCAGCGAGTTACGCTACAAGCAAACATTGAAAAAAAAGTAGGTCCAAAGTTTTCGTTATATGAAACTTATTCTAGAAAACGTATATGTGACATGGATGAACCAAAAAACGTAGTTAATACCGTGTAGAGTACGAATAGAAGTTCATGTCAAGCGATTAACTTTTGTGCTTATCGACATTGGTTTGGTGGTTTTATTAGAAACTTGGCGTCGACTACTAAGGTCATTTTGCGCCTTTTACACAAGTTATAACAGTACGCAGCCCGGGACAAACACAAACATCCATGCCCACGGCGGGATTCGAACCCACGACCAGGCGGACTCGAGTACTAGAAAGCCTACGCCCTAGTCCTCTCGGCCACCTGGCCGGCTTATCGACATTGGGGTTGGGCAAATTGCCTTGTAAACATGTCGATGAGACGTGCGTATTATGGGCTACCAGGGTGGGTCCTATTATGGGCTAGCCCATTTTAGAAACCGTGCACATTGAAGGTTCGTATTTGATGTTGGAATCTTAATAAAAATAATATACGGGCTAACAATAATAATATTACGGTAGTTGCAATAGAAATGATGAGTTAATCATATTGCACGGTTTTTGGAAGGCTAATTTTTGCTTTCCTTTCAGATGTCGTTTTCGAAACCTAGGAGGAAATCTTGGAACCAATCCGCCATGAAGGCAGCTGTTCTTGAAGTTCGAAATGGGAAAATGGGTACTTTTAAAGCTGCGAAGTTGTACTGTGTTCCACGGGCAACTCTTCAGCGGTATGCCAAGTCTATGGAAGCCCCTCCAGAAGACTCCATCAATATTCCTATGGTGATGAGGAATGTCTCATCTGTGCAGAGCTGTTTTCGGACGATCAAAACGGGGAGACGCGGGTGAGATGTCAGATGTGACTGAAGCGGGTTCACAGTGCCTGTGCCTGGGACCCAGAGGGAGTTCTAGGACAACTGCCACCCGGACAACTGCCTCTCGGACAACTGCCACCCGGATAACTGCCACCTTGGACAATCGCCACCTAGGATAATTGCCACCGAGGACAATTGCCTCCTAGGGCAATTGCCACCCAACAATAGGGATTATGCATGGATTTTTTTTTAAAAAAAGTAACAACTGTTTTTTTATAGAGATGGACATGCTAAACATGAAAAATGTGGCCAAAAACGCTACTAACTTCTAAATATTGATTTTAAAAACGCGGAATCCATTCCCTATTTGTAAACGATTTATTATTTCAAATTTGTGATTGGTTTTCCTCGATTTGAGAATCACATTCAATCGGATTCACATTTCATATCGTCGAACTTTTTTTTTACTTAACAGAAAGATTACTATGACGGATCCAGGATATAAAAAGGGTAATCTGAAATTTGCCGACTATCGAGCTAAAAGTTGGGGACTTTTAGCGACTTAATTAAGACGTAGTTTCGGGCGAAGTTCGATGACATAAGCTATTTCCTTGGCTTACATTCGCCTTGTTCACTAACAGCTTACAAATATATTTTAATATGCCTGCAAACTTAAAAATCCTGGCAGAAAATGTTTTTATTTTGATGGAAAAATTAAAAATTTTCTTATTTAGTGGTCATGCGATTGACCATGTTGTTTTGTATTTATGCGTTGTTACCGACTTCAAAAAAGGAGGTTCTCTGTTTGGTCCATGAAGTCGGTTCATTTTTTTAAAAAAGTTCTTGTTATATCTACATTGCATTAATTGAAAAAACCTTACACTTGAAATATATGATAATTTGCCGCACGAATATTGTAAGCATAATACTTAAAAGCGTATTGCGAATAGTTTTTTTAGATATATTTAAAGAAAGAAATAAGAAAAAAAAAGGTAATTTAAAACCGTTTAAGTTTATTTATTATTTTTATTAAGATTTAAAAATAAAATTTAATTTAAAGCGGATACTGAAATATTTTTTTTGTGTAGAGTACAGTCCCGAAAGTTTGTTTTATTTTAAATCTTAATAAAAAATTTATTTTTGTTTTTCATATTGTACTTCATATTGTGTAAATTGAAAATTATGAAATTTTGAAAAAACTTTTAAATTGTGAAATTCTAAATTTTAATGAATATAGTACTGAGTGAAATAAATTTACTAATTAAAAAAAATGTGTATTTAATGGAGATTCTAAAGTGGAATGAATAAATACTCTAACCAATGAACTATTATCATTGTATGAAGCTTTAACATAAAATCAGAGTGAATAGAAGGGGGAATTTACGAGGATTGAATGGCAGCTTTGGACCCTCTTCTGGAGTACGATAACGTCCGCCCGCACAGGAGTCACCGCACACCAGAGGCGTTGCTGCGCCTACAGTTCAAAGATGAAAAATTGCAGTTCAAAAATGAAAGACTTTGCACATTGCGACTTTCACCATTTCCCAAAGAAGAAAGCCTCTTAAGGGACATGAGTTGGTTCTGATGGCGAGGTAAACGCTGCCATTCAATCCTGGTGTCGACAACAACTCAGAAATTCCTCTCCGACGGGTTCACCCAAATAGTCACGCGTTGGCGCAATGCTTGGAAAGGAATGGGGACTATGTCGAAAAGTGAATAGTGCATTACATGGAGGACAAATGTGAGTATAAGATACAAAGAGAATTTTGAAAATCTGTTAACAAATAGAAAAGTTACAGCCATGGAGAATTTATTTATCAATCGCCCCTCGTAAAACATTCTAATTAAATTACAGCTCTTGTCTGGAGCATTATGGGTGGCAATTGTCCTAGATGGCAATTATCCTCGGTGGCAATTGTCCTAGGTGGCAATTATCCTAAGTGGCGATTGTCCTAGGTGGCAGTTGTCCGGGTGGCAGTTGTCCGGGCGGCAGTTGTCCGGGTGGCGGTTGTCCTGGTGGCAATTGTCCGGATACCCCCAGAGGGATCCTTCACGTGCGGCAATATCTGTTTACAGTGGCAATCTTTATTATGAAATTGTATTCCTAATATGGGCACTTGCAATGGTTTTTTAATCTATGTTATTTTTCTCATAATAAATGTTTTTTTTACTATTTCCGGACTTGCATATGCTTACTCAGAAAATATACTGTATATTCCTACAGGTGGGGATACCTGAAAGTGGTTACACTAAATCGTACGAGCTCACTAAAAAAAAATAGCCCATAAAAGGGCACCTTACCCTATAGATTGGGAGTAAATCCTTTCGATCTTTACGCAATTGCAAGGAAAAAAACTCAAAGTAAAATACTATCACTAACAAGACTGAGCTAATAGTAGAACTAATCCGAATATAAGAGAAAACATGAAAAACATGTTAAACTGCATCAAAATGATTATAAAGTACAAAAGATGTCGTATAAATATTAAAGGTTGTATATGTTGTGTCAATAATAGAATTTTGTAAGAAAAAAATTAAAATTTGTTAAACACATTGTTGGTGTCTAATAACCTTCACGCCTTTACAATTTGACAGAAGGTGTACGTTAACCAAGATTATGGTATATATGTTCAATTTATCAGGTAACCAAAAAGTTCTGTCGCTTTTGTAAATGAAACATCAAGACAGTAAATGTCTAAAAGAACTTAAATCATCGACATAGTCACCATTACATTCGATAACCGTTTTTCAACTTGATATAAGCTCATATTTACCGTGTTGGTAAAATATACTATACAGGGTGTCCGGAAATAAATGGTAATTATTCATACACGTGAGAGAACATGTATAAAGAAGCATTTTTATTCCTATGAACATGGTGTCGCAAGCCAACCCCCACAGAGATACAGGGGGATTAAAGTATGTTGCGCTGCCTGATTGTTGGCTTCCCGCGAGCGACTAGGCAATGTGGTGCAGCCCACATTGGAGCCTACAGACTCAGTACTCACAGGCTCTTAATAACTGCATCAACGATCCCATTTGTGAGGGTTCAGGTAGCAAGCTTATTTGTGAAATGGTCCCGATTGTGTAAATGTATGCAAATCAATACGTGTGCCACGATCTCCAGTGACATTTAAGGTATTAAAGGTTTGTGGAGTGACCTGACAGGGGCAGCCATTCGAGCATACATTGCCATCTCTTGAACAGATGTGGGCTGCACCACATTGCCTAGTCGCTCGCGGGACACCAACAATCAAGCAGCGCAACATACTTTAATCCCCCTGCATCTCTGTGGGGGTTGGCTTGGGACACCATGTTCATAGGAATAAAAATGCTTCTTTATACATGTTCTCTCACGTGCATGAATGTTTACCATTTATTTCCGGACAACCTGTATATAGAGGCTAAAACCGGCCCACTTCTGATTTAATCTCTGCATCATCACGGGACTGTCTCGTTTGCAAATAAATGTCTAGACCACGGAACAAGCGATAATCGCTTGATGAAATATCTAGGGATAAGGTGGATACGGCAGCAGTTCTCATTTCAAGCGGTAATGGCGTTATGGGTCACTTTTGCATTGTGTGGTCTGGCATTGTCCTGCAAGACCCGCAACTTTTTCCTGTTTGCAACGCCGTGGGCGGGTTTGGCCTTATGGAAGGAACTCGTGGGGCACAATATCAGCTGATGTTTATCAGACATAGAGCATGAGCTTCTTGGGATGAGAGTAGCCCATTGCAGTGTAAGGAACAGGATCTGTCGGTAACAGCTATTGATATAAACGCTTGTTCCTGGAGTACTGGATCCATTTCTCTTCACATGTCAACGGGAAATATAGAAACTGTTCCATTAATGACGTTCGAATAAGGGCACACTTTTCACAGGCATTGAAAAGGTGCTATTTGTAAACTAAAACCAAACCGAACATTAAGAAAGTCCTCGAGAGGAAGCCTTATATGTGAGCTGTCCGATGCAAATGCCAGCGCGATTATCTCGACTTTTGCAGCGAACCCCATCAGAGAGCGATAGAATTTTTTTGGTTATCTGATATTAAAATCCATCCTAAATTCAACATTCTATTCGTTGAACATTCTATATTACTGTAATGCATAATAATTAATTATTTTGTGATGTAGCGATGATAGTTAAACCACTCGATACACTTAGCTGTGTAAAATATTTGCACTTTATTATTAATTACTGGGGAGTCTACTGTACAACCAGCTAGAAGAAGACGATAGCTTCTTCAGACTAAGCAATGTCAAGCTAATAGCAAAATGAAACAGAAAAGCACATTTTAAATGATGGCAATCTTTTCGTCAGTCCGTGAGTTTTTAGAATACTGTCGTAAAAATTATTTTACAGCTCAAATATAGACAAAAACTTTCTTTCTTAAACTTTCCTTAACTCGTTTGTTTTTTTACAGAGTAAGAAGGGTAGTGGGGAAGAAGGAAAGGAAATCCCAGCTGCCGATCACTTAGCCCTAGAAATAGAGTGTTTACCAAGTGGACCTGGCAGTTGACATTAATGGAGCTCGTGGAAAACGTTGCACCCGCCGATTATTTGTATTGGCTCCAAATCTCGTGGTTTGTGAGGAAAGGGAAGGAGGGCATGGCGCTTTCCCTTCAACAGTCACGGTCCCCCTCCGATTTCATCCAGTCAGTCACTCAGTCAGTCGGTCCGTCCGTTCGGCAATCCGTCTATCTCACTCACTCTTTTCCTCTCCCTTTCTCCCTCCTGCGGCGTAAAGCAAATCGCTTCAATCCACCAAGTAGAAACCGGAGAATTTTGTATCTACTCCCCATCTCCTTCATCTTTTTTTAAGCCGAAATATAAAAATAGGCCCTCTATCCACTCAATGTAGCCAACTCAATGTAATTACCAATGGAGGGTTCATATATTGCCATAATAGTCTGTGTTATTTAGAGAAAAAATTCGCTTTAAAATAAATTATAAATTTCTCAATCTCTGACAGAATCGTATTATATAAACAGGATGGAAGAGTCGTGGCGCTACGAAGAATCGACCAAATTCGTGGATCTCTGGAGAATGCTGAATCATTCGTCGACGAGAAAGCCCGACAACGGCTCCCGGGACGACGAGATGGAAAACGGCACCGTAGGCAATACTTCGGAATATCTCAGAAATGATCAATGAATATGAAGTTTCAGCAATACATTATATAGGGGAGAGTTGGAGGATGGCGTCTTCATCTGTCTCAAACCACCTGACGACAACCCTATCTATTTGCTTTTTTTTTTTTTTTGGCGCTGCCATCTCCAAAGATGTTCCTCTCCAGTGGGAAGAGAAATGAACTTTAAATGGGGCCGTTAAATTGTATGCCTAGCATTTTAAAATAGTTATACCTTTTACAGAGATTTTTCACAAAATTTACTTAAACTCTACCTTTTATAAAAAGCCACACATGACTCATTTTTAAGTGTTATACTTTATTAATAATATAAAATTTATTACAGAAGAATTTTATGAAATGTCCAATAAAAGCGTTTAACTATACAAAACTTAGATACCCATCTTAAAAGGTTACAATGCAAAACGCTTGTAATTTTAATATGCTTTCGCTAGAATTACGTAGAATATTAATGGAAAATAAACTTAAAGAGGGCGATGTTCTTTAAAACAGTAGAATTTAAGCCATGTAAAGTTTATCATATTGTCTGTGTTTGCTATTCTATCAGAATGCTGAAATTAGTTTTCGGGCTAGAGAGAAATTGCATTAATTCTTCTTTCTTAACTGCACGCTTAATCGAATTATCTTTTAGATGGACAAAATTTATCAATAAGCTGAACTCTATTGTAGTGCGCTCTATCTTCAATATATCTTCTTTTAAAAAAATATTTTCTGCTGTTGTTTCGTAACAGCAAGCATTCATATACCCTAATTGTAATACCGAATTTTATCCTTTAGCATTCATTGTTAAGAATGCATATTTGACAATGTTATTACAAAATCGATCGCTTTCGACAAAAATCCACAAAAATTGATTTTTAGAAAAAACATCTAGGGCATAAGATAAAAATTGGGGTGTTGGGTTTTAAAATGTAATAGTAGTACCAAGGAAACCTTTATCCTGATAATCCGATCCTACTTGTCAAATGGTTTGTATTTAATCGCGCATATGCACTTTACTATTATCGTTCCATTTGTATTTAATTGCTCGTGTCATCTATTGTCATTCCATATGAACAGTTTCATATAATAGTATATTGACTATTTAATTTAAGAATTAAATATTGAATTTAAATTAATTTTGTAATTACAAATGCACCAACCACATTTCGAGCGTTGGTGCAAAATTTTGCATATTTTGGGTATTTTTGGTTATTAAGGCATATTTAAAGTTAATTTTACAACCGATTAAGTATGTTAGTTAAAAAATAACAATATAAATGCTTTCATTGATTGGGCCATTGTAAGCCAAGAGGCACCAGATAAATGCTCACTCCGCTTACAAGAGCCACTCCATTTATTAGAGTAACTCCGCTTATAAAAATCAATTGTTATGTTCTGTAGAACATCTGGAAAAATTTTGATTGTACATGTCAATAAATTTTAATTTTTGCTATGGTTTAATTTGTTTTCATTTTTATCGTCCATTTTTATAAGTATGACAATGAAAGCAACGCGTGAAAATAAATTTTTGGCACATTTTTAGTGCATATTTTAGCTTTTATTATTTTATCACTTTTAGTGCATATAAATCCGAACCCTATGTATAACACCGACCGCAGTGGGCCAATCCAAACCAAACAAATAATGACATGCCCACAGCAAACAACCTATATTACAAATTTCATCATTCTATGTCAAAGGATGGTAACAGACAGACAGACATGATAAAACCATTAAGTATGAGCTCTATTTTTTTGCTGCTTAATACTGTAAATTAAAAAAGTTTATTTCTTAATCTGTAAGTGTATATTTTTAGTATTTCTTGAAAACATATAACTTGTTTTTAGGATATTTTTAAAACACAAGCCTTTTAAAAAGAGCTAAGTCCATAAGCCAACAGTAACCTATCTATCAGATAATCCTGAAAGACAAATAAATAAACTTAACGAAAAGGCCATTTAGTAATCTTTATTCAGAGTCAACTGAATGAAAGGACGCATCATAATTATTCATATCGTACATAGAACGCATTATATTAAAATAAAACCTACAAAGAAGCTACATCGAAATTGGCTTCATGATTTTGAACTATAACTGAAATTTCATATCGTAAATCATTTCAAAGAACATGAGCTGCTATAGTTAAAGTAGCTGAAATTCATATAAATTCTCCAATAATATCCCCCTTACCTAATCCGGGGAGATATTTGAAATAAATAATGATTACTTAATAATGAGAAAGTTTTCAATTCGTCTTATTGCTTCCAATGAATAGAAGAGATTTTCTACATTTTCTCGATTCCTCCATTGTGTGGAAGAGATCCATAGGGCTCGACTCTTTTTAAGAGAACATTCCGCTCAAATAAAAGAAGAATTACTGTCACTCGATAAAAGAAAGAGGCTATTACAGAAAATAAAGGTTTCGACATGGCTAGAATCTACTAAATTCCACCTAAACTCGAGTGAAAAAGATATATTTGCTGTTCCAACAAAAGAAAAAAAAAACCCAGGGAGCTGCGTAAGCGATTTACTTCTATATTACGGTCTTGTTCTTTTCAATTCGCATAATAGCGTCAATTTTACGAAATATTTAATATAAAAATATTATAATTTTTTTAATAAGAGAGAAGGAAAAACAAGTGAGCGAAAAAAAGAGGGTCAATTGCTTCATTCCCACCCATCGTGAAGCAACCTTCTAAAAACCTCTGGACGTTTTTCGTGTGTTATATAAAATTTAAAGGTCATAGGTGAAACCCTCGTGTGTTATACTAGTTCCCTGTAAGAGCCAATGTCCTTTCTCGTTCCAAAGCTTTACTAAATCTCTTCAAGGTGACCACGAAATGAATAGGGTAGGTGAGCCAACAAAAGAGAATATAAGGAAAAAGAAGAAGAAAAAACATGGTGGTCAAAGTTGCGTCGCTGGAGAACACTGCGCGCGCACACACACACACGCACACACACGCACACACACGCACACACGCACACGCACACACACAGGATCTGTTGACACAAGCGATTATTTTAACACCGTTGTAGATAGGATTTTTATTCTTTTTCTTTGGATCGGACTAACGTTTACTTTATCGAATTTCTGGAATAACGGCATAGGTTTTCGGTAAATCTTTTATCAAGTTTTCTGTTGGGAATTTTAACTGCACCTTTGAAGATATAGCTGTGTGTGGTTTTTGTGCATTAATAATGGTACTTTCGACGGATTTTACAGTTTCAACAACAATCCGAAAAATGCAGTGCATTACTTGATAATTCTGCGAAATAAAACGATTATCATTTTATCCATCAAATTTCAAAATAATATTTTCTGCTGTTATTACATATCTGAAATCGTTACTGTGCGAAATCCACGAGCTGTGCGAAAGCTCCGCCTGAATATATGGAACCTGGCTTCACTACACAACAACAAGGGGAAGCAACAGAGGCCTTAAAAATTATCATCATAGTAGCCTATAAAAATATCACATGAAATTTTCAGTGAAGACACTTTTAAGGTTGCAGTAAATGAAAAAAAAACAAACTACTAACTATAAAAATACTCATTTTTATAGAATTTTAAAAGAAATCATTTTTTTACTAAGTATCAAAGATATAATTGTACATAGGGCTAAGTCCATAAGCCAACATATTATCATCAATAAATTAGCATTTCAGTAACGGCTGTTATAAGATCCATGTTGACGAGCATCTAACACGTTCCTGTGTGTATTATCTTTTTTGTTCAAATGTATTCAAGTTCCTTAATGAAGGAAAAAGCTCACACTTACAATATAATTTCAGAAAGTAAACTTATATCTCACGAATAATACACGTTAGCAAACAATATATAATATTACTTCTTGACACTATAATCTCTCAGCAATTGCAAAACATTGTGTGCAACGAAGGACCACATAATCCCATCGTACATACCCACATACGACAATTTTGCTGTGAGATGCATTTACCTGTAATCTAATACTTTTTTTAAATTTAGGATTTCAAGGTTGTCATCCACTCTGGGGCAATCTGCCAATGCCCCATAGTATTCGGCCAACGGAAGGAAGAGTGACAGCAAGAAGAAACCATCTGATACCGAATTACGAATCAGTTCATATTCAGTCGCGTAGTTCTAAAGACCACCGGCAAATCCCCTTTATTTTCTGATTTCCCTCATGCATACTTTCCTAACAATCTAATTATATGGTATTATAAAAAGTAAGCTCGCCTCTCGCCCAATTTGTTCCTATGGTTAAAATGTACAAATTGTTAAATAAATTTTATTTTAAAAATCTAATGTTACCCATTGTTACTTAAGATTTCACGATTAATAAGATTAATTATAATGCATAAGTTGCATGAATTTGTTTTTACAATTAGACCGCTGCTTCGAACAGATTGTGTTGAGCTAAATATCAAATTGTGTTAAAATATCAAATATGATAAACAAGTTAATAAAATCAGCATTAGAAATGTGAAAGCACGCTTCCAACAAAACTCAACATATGACATTACTCGCCATTAAACTCAACGAATGTACGCAGTTATGAAGCGTAATCTGGGGCTTAAACATTGTCGGCGAGATGATGAACAAGCAAGTGGCGTCAAAGCACGAAATAATTTATGTGGTGTCAATTTTAGTATTTTTTTAATATCTATGTATAATTAAGAAAAACGGATAGGGGAGAGTGGGGCAAAGTGGATCACTTAATTCTAGGTTAAGATTAAACCTACGCAATTTGAATTATTTTTCTCAGATTCACACACATCCATTACATCAAAGCAATGGGAACAATAAGCTGAAGCAATCACAGTTATATACTCCAGAATTTTTTTAATATTAATCTTTTTACAAAAGTGTGCAAATTATCCACTTTGCCCCACAATATGGGCAAAGTGGATCAGCGGACGGAGGCAAACAGGATCATACACACAGAATAGCCTAAGAGGTACAGTGATCACAGACAAAATCAAGTTATCCTTCATAGGATGCCAATGACGCCGGAGCTTTTGAAAGTTCAAGTTTCTTCACACATTTCTTCGAACCTTTGCCTCTCGAGCTTCTAGCTGCAGAATTGGATGATTTTTCCCGTTTCTGGCGAGCTTGTCAATATTTCGGAACGTTTCCTCCTGACACGTCGTTTACGCACTTCTCCAACAGTCTTGGTAGGCAATGGTCTCACATCTTTCCTGATCCATTTTTCCCCTTCATCAATTATCCACTTTATAAACAAAAAAATTCCATCAGCAACACATTAAGCCTAAAGGGCGAAAACTGAGTCAAATTATATTATCGATAAATCATTAACACACATATCTAGAAGAAATTTTGATCAAACGAGTCATTACGGAACTGCAGCTAAATGAGGAAACATTGTACATTTTACGAAAACCGCATGAAAACACATTAACTTACATAATTTACTTCGTTCGGTCTTAACACCTCCCACGATGACTTGAACTCTGTGTGCACTGACTAAGAAACACACGGAAAGGTGCACATCGTGCTATCTATCTGGAAAAAGGGAAATATACGGCTGATCCGCTTTGCCCCCTATATCCACTTTGCCCCACTCTCCCCTATTCCTATCGTTATATCAATGACTAATGGCTTTTCTTTTTTTGGTTCTAGTCAAATAATCATAAATCATATTCATGTCTCAGGATCATGTATCGTTAATATATGGAGGACATAAATAACCATAAACATACAAGGTGCTACCCAAATTTCCGAGAAAACGTACTTTACACCCTAATTTCCGCTGTCACCTTCAAAGTAGTCAGGAATTCCTGGCAAAAAACAACTTGTCCCCGCCCTCCCTATTCTCCTGATCTAGCTCCCTGAGGCTTCTACCTCTTCCCTAAAATGAAAGGGCGGAGTTTTGATTCCACTGAAGATATCCAAGTGGAATCGCAATTGATCTTGAACACCCTACAGCCTTCGGACTTCCAGGAGTGCTTCCAAAAATGGGAAAATCGCTGAGATCGTTACATTTGTGCCGGAGATGATGAGTGTGCGGGCGCGTTATCATAATGGAGCAAACAATCTTTATTCTTCTACAACTCGGACCGTTTGAGCGAAATTTTACCTTAGTCTCTTGAAAACCTCGCAGTTAAACATCCTGTTGATAGTCTAATTAGATCGAATAATTTGGAAATTCGCAGAAGCACAGGAACATGTTGCAAAAGAAACAGCAATAACTCAAAGAAATGCGCCTGCGATTACGAAACTTGACAGAGCAACAGCTGAAATGCAGACCAAGAGCCATCTAGTTGGAGAATCTCGTAATGTTTTTGTTTGGTTTGAGCAGAATGTTCAAATTCTCGAATATTTTGGGTTGCATCTTACGTGGTTTTAGTAACCTTCCATTATGTGTGAAAAATTGCGATGGAATATAATCCAGTTAAACAAAAAAATAGGTTTTAGTCCTTTTTACTCTGAGCTTATAGCGAGAGCGATAGGACATAAAAACTAACTTATTACTAATTGATAAAATGAAATAACAAGTAATTACTACCGCGCATAACCACAAACCGCATGCATAGATTTCCTGTTTTGCTTTAAACTAACTAAACTTTAAAAATTTCACGAATAAAGGTTAAATACATCATCTCCTTATACAATATTTGAATTTAAATAAAAGATAAAACTAGCCGATCTTGTTTTGTCTGGATATGAAGTCATAGAAACTCAAATTTAAATGTCATTTCATTATCTTAAGAAACCAAGAGCTCTAGTACAAAACTCAACCATTTCAGAAATAAAATACGTAAAAGCCCTTTAACGCTAAAGTCATAAATTTGTTGCAGAACTCAATTTGAGAAAAACCGCTTCAAATCTCCGTTTGCATATTAACAATCCTTGGAAATTGAAAGCGAGACAGGGATAAAGGATGACGGATTTCAAGATTTACTGAGAATAGGAAACCCTTTAATGGAAATCTAAAATTCGTAAGAAAAATAAATGTAATAAAAGATTTATAATAAAAATGCTCGACGAAATCTTCATTTAAATAAACGTATAAATAAAATATTAAAGGAACCTTTAGGAATTACATTAAGAAAGTTTCTCCTTTCACTCTTCTTTCCCTTGACTTTATCAGATTTCATTGATTGCACATCTTGCGAGATTTCAAAGGAACCTAAGTTAAAGTTAACCTAAGTTTAATTTCCCTATAGACATCAATTAAAATATAATCTCTTAAATGGACCAAAGTTTACTTTCTATTCTGGATAGAATTAAGAAAGGGAGGACACGATTTTACAAGTTGACAGTTAAACAAGAGGATGAACTGATAGTGGAAAATAATTTAGTCGAAGGATAACACACTTAAGAATTAATGAAATTCCATTAAGGAATATTTAATTTTTAGGCTTATATTTAATTTATCTTGTCACATATGCTGAACATGTTAACATGCACTTTAAGATGATAGCAGTTTAGAAATGAATGTCAATATTTCAGTAATATTTAAATTAGTTAATGAACCATGAAATGTTAATGAATTCGTATTTTTGGAGTTCCTAATTTTAAAGGGAGATCCGAAAAATTGCTATACTCATTATTTTTTGAAAGAGAATCATGAAAAATAGAATACAGGAAACTGACTTGCGTTTTTTTTCGGAATACTCTATTTTGGAATTAATCCATAGTATATCAAAAAAAGTAATATTTATCTAAAACGGATAATCTACTTTCGATTGTATTATCTGCATTACAGCTTATTTAGTATATCCTTATCCCAATTTAGGTTGATTAATACGCATCCTCATATATTTTTTACTCACTGTTATTAGCTATACCTTCGCCATGTGTTGGTTTTACCGTTTCGCTACAATTCACCATAAGAAATAAACAGTTTCTTTTTGGATAATTGTTTTGTAAAAAAAAACAACATGAAATTACTATTTGAGCTGTATTCAAAAGTACCTTTTTTTATTTGTAACATGTTCTGATTTATTTTGAAAATATAATTGGTTCATACTGTTATTTCGCAACTAAATGCTAAATTGTACAGGCTCTTGAGACCATATCGCCATCTCTTGATATACTGTATATAGAAAATAAAAAAAAATCAGCATGTGTGTGGGTATTTTTAATTACTAAAAATTATTGTGCGTTTTTCCATTGTTGGGAGGTTTCAAATACAAGCAACCAAGCACATGCCTTAGGATAGTTTTAGTTTCTTTTTATGCGGATTGATACCAGCTTAAGCATGCGCGCTTCGATTCATTAAAATATTTCCATCCAGTCACAAGTCATTTTCGAAGACATTCAGCTCTCGTATAATTCAGTTACAGAAATAAATGACATGTCATTTTGCTACGTGATTACCACCCTTTTAAATACACTTCTCACACCGTTGCACTCCGAATGTTCCTGCAGATAAAAAAAATTTAGTTTCTGTTTTCAGCCAGGAATGAACCGCTTCCCTGGCCACGTTTCTAGTTTTAAACATCTCTATCCACTTGCACACCCTACTTTCGGCAATTCGCTACTTTCAGTGAATAAAGAGGGCGCTGTTTTTTTGAAAAAATGGCATCGAAAGTAGGATTCTTCCATTTTTAAACTAAAAAATAGATGACTGTTTAGGATAAAAATTCGTTCTAATAACTATTATGAGAGAATGTTATCTGGGATTGGTGCTCTGTGTTATAAAACTCATGTTTAAACTAATTCGAATCCTACTTAGCTCAGTTCAAGTAATGCCACAAGGGCGGCGCCATTTAATCTGAAAGTAGCGAATATCGGCATCTATTGAATTTTATGAGATTTCACACCCTCAAAATACCTGATTTACCCTCAATAGTTGCGACATTTTATAACTAAGCATCTCCCAAATGATTGACTACAAGAATGGCTACAATGGCGGCCAGAATCGAACCAGAGTTGTCGCAACTCTTATATACATGTATTGAGGAATTCTAGCTACGAACAGCTAAGAAGGCATCATGAATATATACTGCCCTGGGGGATCAATTTATTTGCTTTTTTGAATCACTCTCGTACATTAGTATGTATCTATTGGTGTGTAGACCGTGATTATTATATTCTACAGCAGTACTATGCGTGTGAATTTCATTTACTTTGCACTTTTTCATCAATTCCGTATTTTGATAGTGAACTGTGGAAATTAATATAGAATTAATTAGCCTTGTAGCCTATCTTGGTTTAACCAAGTTTACATATATTTTGGATTATACGTGCTCTTCTCTCTCAATCATTAGCACAGATATTCGGAAGTGGACAGTAACCTACAGTACATGAAGCATTAGTGAAGAATTTTTACTTTACTACTTCACGATCTTAATTTTACAATTTTTTAATACAATTTTATGGGTACCTAGATAATTTAAAGTGTATCTTGAAAAAAATTTACGCCTAAATAAGAGGTGAGTTAATTACAGTTTACTGTAGCAAATTCAAAATAAATATTTCACGCGTTATTTATTTTTTTGTTTGCGGTTCCCGATTCACTCCATGTAGAATCGTTTATGTCATCAGATATGTTATTTGCGTCGAACTTTCAGTTAATGGCGCATTCGTATCGAGCTATAGTTCATCTTGACGGCGCGGCGCCTCAACTTTGAGGCGTTCCTGTTGACCCCATTGACGCTCAACATCGGACATCCGGGTCTTTTTGGATTCCCCATCTCTCGATCTATATTCCTGTGACGGATTCTATAATTTTTCTCGTGTTTATTAGGCATAAATTTGAAAATTCTGTAAATTTTGCGAAATTTCCACACTTCGAAGGCCAATATCCTAGACACTATTAAATATTGAGGTTTAAATTGTAAGCCATTTTATAAAGCGCAAAAAGATAAAACAAATGACACCTCAAACGTCGTGGTAGTACAAAGGAAGCCGGAGCTAGACTAATTTAATATCCGCCATAGAGCAGATTTTCTGACTCAACTTTGCACTGCGATTGCGTCAGCCAATGAGATCAGCACGAAGTCATTGGAGGTCTATAACATGCTTTGTTTTATACTCTATCGATTGCGATATCGATCATTCTTCTATCATTAATAGTATTCAAGTTATTAAAGTTTTCGTGATCAACACTTTTCGTGACATTCACGATTTAATCGTGGCATCCTAGTCTCGAAACGTAAGACGTATTCTACGTTAAAAAAAATGAACCGGAAAAGGATAAAATAATTTAATTTGAAGTTATTTATAAGTACGGTCATGTTTTTAATCTATTCGTAGATCTATAATCGTGGGAAATCAGTTCGGTATCCTATTTGAATAATTCCTCCGCCTTCCAAACACGGATGTTTCATGATAGACAAAGAGATACTTTTATTTATTAGATCATTCAATATGAAAGTGGAGTGAGTGAGAAGAGAAAGATAGAGAAAACTCCGTTTGAAGTCCACATCGCTAATGATTGCACGCAACCAACCGTTCTCACGGGCCAACCATCATTATCTTGCAAAACAACCGGGCAGTTGCCATGGTGACTGTAGTACTCCCTGGCGCGCGTGCATCACTTCCTCCAAGACTGGCAAGTCACGTGACGCCTGCGAGCTCCACAAACGAGTTTTCGCTGTTATTTCCGCTTTCGAGGAACCCGAATGAGTTTTCTCCTTTTCGAGTTCCTGAAACGAAACACCTTTGCCGGAACCAATCGCCCCGGCTGATGGAGGAAATATAGCCACGCTCTCCACAGGCACCAGCCGGCTATCCAAACGGCACCAACATCCAACTCACAAGCGAAATAAAGAAAAAAAAACCCATCGGGATCAATCGTCTCAAACAATCAAAAAGACATTCCGAATGGAATACGGATCCTCTTTCCGCCTTAATTCGAAAGAAATTTTTTTCCTTTTACCGAGTAAATGCTACGCATAGATAGATATCAGATTTTCCATTGAAGACATTTATTTATCAAAGAATACAATTTGTAAAATTGTTGTCGGATTTTCCAATGACTAATTACAGATATTTTTTTCCTAATGTCTTTATATTAGCTCCAATAAGATTTGTAGCCATCAAGGTCTCTGGAAGGTTAAATGAAAAGGTCAGGTTATACTCTTCTTTGTTTATTCTTCTTTGTCTCTTCCTTTCAGTGGAAATTTTTAGACAGAGAAGGTCTGTAATAGATGGAAATTTTTTTTGTTGTTAAAATATGTTAAGAAAGCCTCAATACTGTCTTGTAAATTATTTACTATCCCTCTTCCACGAATACTGCCCGCTTTAGGTAGATATTTGTTCTATATTTGAAAATAATATAGAATTTGTGTGGATAATTGAAATAATAACAATTCAACCAACTATCTTGAAGCTGCTATAGCCACTTTCACACTAACTCTGTCATTGAGGGCACAAGTAGTAACTACTGTATATGACTTTCTAAGTGTCCGTTATACACATACCGGCCAATGAATTAGAAACCTTCGTTCAATATGGTATTGACCTTCCTTTGGCTGTAATTACAGAACATACGCGGTTTGGGCATGGACTCTACAAGGTGTTGCAATACAGGTAAGGTAATCGCAGACCATGCATTCGTCAGAGAGACTTTCAGGTCCTGCAGAGTAGACGGAAGCGGATGCCTTCGACGAATGTCTCTTTCCAACATGTCCCAAACATTCTCCATCGGATTCAAATCCGGACTTTGCGCTGGCCACGGCAGATGATGCAATTCGGTGTCATGTTCAGAAAACCACTCCTGAACAATTCTTGCTCGATGGACAGTAGTATTGTCGTCCATGAAGAACCCGTCACCATTTGGGTACAAATGCACCATTGCAGGATGGACTTGATCTGCAACAATGTTCAGGTAGTCTTTGGCTTTTACCCGACTGTGCCATGCCAACAAAACATGACCCATACCATGACACCTCCTCCTGCAGCTTGAACTGTGTTCACAGCACAAGAGGGGTCCATCGCTTCATGGGGCTGTCGCCAATTCTCTGTCGGCCATCGGTGCAAAACAATGTGTAACGTGACTCGTCCGACCACATCACCTTTTACAGTAGTCTACTGTCCAGTCAACCGTTCTTTACACTAATGCAGGCGCACTTTCCAGTTTGTTCCTGACACCAGGCGCTTCCTCACTGGCATGCGACATCCCATCCCTATTCGCTTCAACTATCGGCGCATTGTTCTGGAGGAGATGGGTTGCGATGATCCTTCATTGAAGTCTGCCGTCAGTTGTTCCACAGTAGACCTTCGGTTTTGCCGCACAGTCCGTCTCAGACGACGTCGGTCCCTGTCTGTGTTGATTGTTTCTGATCCACAATTCTGCCGTTTCGACAACTCTTGTGGATTCCGATTCCACGCATTGAACACCTTGGAGACCTGACCTTTTGAGATACCGGTCAGTTGTACTGTTCTAGAAATCGTAGCTCCTGCTGGACGGGCTCCCACAATAACTCCTTTTTGGAACTCAGACAGGTCTGCTGTTTTCCTCATTTTGCTCAACTTGAGCAGCTACAGCTTGTTCCTACCCTGTACCTGCAGCTTGGAATGAGCATGTACCTCACATGATTGCATTCATTTGCATATCACAACCGTTTCTGACCTGTGACCCCGCTTTATATATCAGTACAGTAATTCATCACGGGTTTCTATTTCATTGGCTAGTGTGTGTATAAGATTGCAAGTGTCCATTCATTTTATAATAAACCTGTATTTTTATGACTTTTTGCCCTGCAAAATGTTACACTGCATTTTGTAACTAAAGTGACAGACACATGAACGAAACTTGAGGGAATGGCCATTTCTTCCGTACAGACACTTAATTCCGGAGTCTACCAAAAGTAAAAAATATAATTCATTAATTTGGATTGAGATATTTCTAAAAGAAAAAGAAATATCCACCTAATCCATGAAACATATGTATCTTATAGAAACTTAAAAGTAAATCGTTATTGCGAATAATCTCCATATTCACTTATGACCTGGTTCCTTGTTTCGCTTTGGCTGGTCAAATTCTCTTTTTATATAATATTAAAATGTTGGATAGTATTACTACCAATTTAAGGCTTCGCATTTCATGTAATTTTAAATTGACTGCAATTTTTTGAACATTTTAATAAATGTAAATAAATAAATAATTCATTACTAGATTAATATTAGATAAGCACTTTTTTAAGTATTCTCAACGCATTACTTTAAAATTCAATTTTAAAACGATTTCTTAAATAATATGGTGATTTTAAAGAATCAGTTTGTACTTGGTATGTTTATTGATTATTTTCTCTCTCACTTTCGTATTTTTCATAAAGCAATTTTCCCCAGAGAGATCAATGCAAGTTGAGTGTCACGAGTATTCCTGGGTAAATTTAATGAAAGTGTGTATTCATTTGAGATGGATGACGTTTTCTTTTTCTCGGATGTGCTCTCCTATGTCGCGATGCAAAACAAAGGGAGCCCAATGACTTTGCATTTGATATTGTTATTAGGCGTATCGGTCGGTCTTTCGGTCGGCGAGTGCGTGTGGAGCGTGATAAGTGCTCGGCCCATGATGGATGGTCGAGAGTTTTCCAGGCGACAAGAGTGCATCGGCAATTTGTTTACACCTTGAAGCATCTTGACAATCGGAGGGTGAGTGGGCGGTTGGGGAAGGCCACCACCTTAAGCCCACCGTGGCTTCCTATTGTTTGCGTCGTCGTCAGCGCATCTCGTTGACCCGCCGTCCGACTTAAAAATCTTTCGTGCTCGCTCTCGAATTCAAAAACCGGTCGAAGCTATTGTCAAGAAAAATCCCTATTCATTAGACATACGGTATTCGGTCACGTAAAATAGTGTTGCAGGGCCCAAAGAGGCGAGTAAGCAGGAGAAAGTTAAACAAAAAACACTGAATTCTCATTAAGTCTGTACTTTCTCAAGTGTGAGTTTCCAGGAATTCAAAAGGAGACAAGAAGCTGCCCTTTGAAGAGAATTGTACTCCTTTAAAATAAATGAATGCCTTTAATGTAAGCCCTCAAGAAATTCATCTGCAATGTAGTAAAAAGTAAAAAAATGAAATTAAACCTAGTTTTGCAAATATTAGCAGGACTCATCTAAACACTAAAAATATAAAGGAATCAGAGAAACAGAGAGAGAGATAGGAGAAATTCCTAATTTAAACAATGCATTAAAATTTATTGGAATTTAATTTCTTGCCTGAAAAGTGTAATTGTTATAGTGCGCATAAAATTATAAAAAATGCAAAAAATAAATAGAATTTGAAAAATTAATTAATACAGATAGACAACTGTGACCTAATTTTATAAAACTGTTGTTGTGAATGCAACGAATCATGAGAGCTGTCAATCACTGCGTTACCATGAAAACCAGCTGGAGTAAAATTTAGCCTCGTTTTGAGATTTCTGTTAAATGAATTACTTGTTAAATTGGTGACCCTTAAAAGGACACGTTTTTGCAATTAATGTGAAATTAATTTTCGTCAGAAGAATCGTAATATATATTTTCTTGTTTGACATGTTGCTTGAGCACGTGTTGAACAAAGCGCGCTTTAAACAGGAAATACGAACGATAAATAAAA
Source organism: Rhysida immarginata (assembly GCA_023313115.1). Lineage (NCBI taxonomy): Eukaryota > Metazoa > Arthropoda > Chilopoda > Scolopendromorpha > Scolopendridae > Rhysida > Rhysida immarginata. The sequence continues at coordinate 1,795,530 of JAHWFO010059101.1, forward strand.
ATTCTGTGCAACGAGGCTAAAGTAGCCGCTGATTGGATGATGAAGTTAGCCAACGTCATAATCAACGTGATCTATTGCAGGAGGAGCGATTCTCATGACTTGTGTGTTGAACTGTAAATAAACATAATCTTGAGGGGCACTATAATCTTATATGTCAGTCTCCATAATATTTAAGTTTTGAAACTTATTATTATTAATTAAAGTTGCATCCTTTGGGGATAAAGTTCTAAAATGTACTAAAGTGAAGCAGGATTAGATTTACATGTTCGCAACATCATATCATTTGAATGATTTGCGCAGATGGGTAATGGACATTTCATCATGGAGTGTCTTCTGGTTCTATAATTCATATGTAATCTTTTTAAGAAAGATCGTCATGGTGAAAGATGGCTTTAACCGAAATTTACGAATTGTGTTGCGCTGCTTGTTCGTGGGTTCTGTAACCATGGTTTGTGTCAATGATATCCCAGAAAGGGGTAGTTTTATAACTTTTTTGTATGCGAAATGTAAGCAACCCATTAAGAATCTTAACAATGGTATATTCCAATATAGGTATAACTTTACATTTTATTATTACTATTGCGAATCAATAACATAAGAAGTTTCTTTGATAGTACTTAACAATTAAGAAACAGTTTTCAATAACGCCGATGAATATTAAAACTCCTGAACTTTTAATGAAATACTATAAGTATTGTAAAGTTGTTAGAAATTTACATTACATATGTTAATTATATAAGCAGAGCTCGTTAGATTATTAGTTCTAATATTTAATGATGTTTCATAATCAGTTTTGTAACAAGGATAAAGTAAGTGTCAATTTTCTATATTTACATTTCTTACCACTCTTTTAAAAATCTTTTTAATGTGCTATTTTACTTCGTTTCCTAAGCCATGAACGTGTCTTTATTCGTCTAGGTTATGCTGTGACATATTTTCATAATTTTAGAGAAGCATCAAGTCGCTGTTAAAGAATTTCTCATTTGAGTCACGTAGTTTCATTCGCTCTTTGCAATAAGAAACTGGGAGGAGGGAGGAGGAGAGCGAAGCTTTCCATTTATCATGGCAAAGAAGTAAAGCGCATTTAAATACAATAACTTCGGAGGTAATTTAAGGTGCAATATCACTTTCGTTTCATATAGATTCAGATGATGAAAAACGTATGAACCCGAGTTGAAAAGATCTCCCCAGGGGTCACATCATCTGGTGAAAGACGAACCCTTAGACTTCTCGTTCTTACGTTTTTTTTTCTCCCCACCTTCCTTCTCGCCCTTTCTTTCCTTTTGATTCCAGTTTCCATCCTGCTCATATATTTAATTGTTCGGAAAGGTAACATCACCCAAGCAAAGAACTCTTTGCGATTGAATCTCTTAAACAAATTATCGTTACTAATTTGCACGCGAAACAAAATAACTTGCTCTATCCATTTCCCCGCAACGGTTTCGAGAATTTGATCCAGTAATTAATTAGGTTTTCACATACATCAGACGCTGCAATGAAAATTCCCTCTCGTTTCGGTAAGCTCAACATCGATGAGTTTCCTGATTTTTCATGAAAAAAATAAAAAAAATAATAAGTTTGAGAATGCATCTTTGATTAAATCCCATTGGAAATCGTTTTATAACTACTTCTATTTCTCTATATTATATACCTCAATTTCCAGTTAACTGTCATTTTACTAATCCCTGCAGACTTTTTTCCAAATAATCTTAAAATTTTTTCCACACTTGTCTGTCCCTTAAATGAACATCATAACATAAAAATATCTCCACTGATTGCAATCTACATTGTTGTTGATATCTTGTCCAAAGCCTTACCGTTACTAGATTTACAATAGACAATTTTTAATATTGGACACATGTAATCTGGGATTTAGTTTCATCTTAATTATTTCGTTCTGTAAGTCTTCGTTTTATCACTTCTCAATTGAAGATTTTTGTCCACGGATTCATCCATTAATGGGCTCTATGGAGGATCTCTCCAAGAGTAATTTTGTTCTGTAAATACCATTGTATTTCCTCCGTTGTTTTCATACTGTAAGCAGTTCGCATTTATCTATAATACAACTTTATAAGTCACTTGTTTAAATAGCTATATATTTATTGTTTAATAAATTTAAGGACTAATTTTAAGGTTGTAATAAAAAAAAACTCACTTAAATTTAAATTAATAAAGTCACTTAAGGTACCTTTGCTAGTATTTAATAATAATTACTTAATTCTCATTCAAACTTCGGCCAAAAATTTAAATATATTTAAATTAATAATTCTTAGAGAGGATAGTTAATATTTATTATTATTATTATTATTATTATTATTATTATTATTATTATTATTATTATTATTAAAATACTTGTAAATTCCTCCTCAAAATTAAACGCAATTACTTAGATCAACGCGCAGTTAGCGGACGACGAAGATTTTCACTAACACAACAATTATTTGTTTTTAATTATACACTATACGATTTAAAGAAAGAATTTCTTAAGAAATTGTTGGAAATATTTTGCAGCTGGTATCTTATACTCTTTTCTATGAAAGATGAACTGGATGTATCCAGTTAAATTTTCCGATTTTAATTGTTAGACATTATTGCAATGTAACAAAGCCTAATAACAGAAATTGGCAATTTAATTCAGTTCGTGCCATGTTAATTTTTCGTTGGTCAGAATATAGTAAATTGCTAACAAAATATTAATTTATAAAAGCGTATTACATTTTATGGTATTTGGGATTTATATGATCCCAGATCAAAACAACAAGCTTGCTATCCATAATCAAAGGCAAAGCTGTTTTTAGATCTTTTTTTTCGATGAAAGGCCTCCCCAAAAATATATTTATTTTGATTAGAAATAAATTTTTAACTAAAAACAGAATGCAAAGTTTTAATGCTCATTGTATAAAGTAATTCCTACATAATACAAGCATTAAGAGATGTATTAGCAAAAGGCTACCTACCGTGCTCAAGGCCGCAAATTACTTTTCATAATTCAAATATCATAGAAATAGTGCATCTAATTTTTAATGAAATTCTTAGAATTATTACAGAGGATGGTCATGAATGATTATAAACGATTTTGAAATTTATCGGTATTAAAAAATTAGTTTCGCACAGCATATTATTAACCTTATTCTATTTGAAGTCCCAAGTTATTGTAAATATTTAATGTGATTATTTTTTTCTAATTTCTGAAGCCTTATTAATAAATTTCTGGGAAATTATTTTCCACTCGTCGACTAGGAAATTTTTTCAGGCATGCAACAGTCTTTACGTTTGGAATTAAATCCTCAGGTAATCCCAAGCAAAATAATCCATTGGGGCGGAATCTTGGTGAAAGATGGCTTAACTTGTGGGTATAGCTTGGGTACTTCTTAGCTTGGAAACAGTATAAGAACATTCATCATATAGAAATTTGAATTAACTTGCTCCTGTTCGATATAGAATTAGGCTGTTTCCCTGGAAAGCAATTCTCGCAGACAATGAAACTTTTGGAACATTACGTTTTACTGACAAAAGTCTTTGCAGGCATTCTCGAGACCAACGAGAGAGACAGCCCCTGACGCAGAAAAGTCACCTGACCACAGTACTCCAAGTAAGTATGTAATCTTCAATATTTCTATCACGGATATTAAGAATCGTTTATTTTTCGTTTGCTGAAAACAATGAAGGTTGGATTGTTGGTCGGTGTAATGGTCAGTTGACTCTTCCGCGTCAGAGCCTGTCTTTCTCGTTGGCCTCGAGGCGTTTTGCATCCACGTTTAGAAAATAAATCTTCTCTGGTTCTTTTAGAATGTGATCAAATTATTTTAGGGGCAATATTTGTTTGCACTCTTAAACTAATTGTATATTTAAGATGAAATGATAGTATTTACTAACTTGCATGAGCGAAAATTCGCGTTTACGATTTGAATTTTCAATGGCATTTCAAAATCGTTCGTAATTACTGTTGCCCACCCTCTACATGAAGTTCACGGAAATTATCAAATATAGGAATGGTATAAAAACATGAGATATCGTAATTATACTTATCTTGAAATATCTGTCCGGAATTTGTATAAAAATAATCTTCACCAGAGAGTGGACAAATACATGTAAAACAGTACTATTTAATAAATGCCTAATATGCCACTTTTTTAAGAATGTGACAAATTTGTCTAGACAATATTTGGAGAAAATTTAATTTTCTGAATTGAAACATCATTGAATTTTACATAGGATTCATCGAGTACTTATCATTCCATTTCCAAGAAGTTTTTTTTAAACTAAGGGAAAAATATTTTTAGTTGACAAGGAGAAAAACCCCATCATTATAAGATCTCATTAATTTTTTTCTCCTTTCCGTTTATTCAGTGGAATGAAACGGGCGGCAACTGTTTCTAATGTAATGAACCAATCAGCGACCGGCAAGAATGAATAAAAACGTGACAGAGGGAAAAGGAGAATTGATTGCAAAACGAAACAAAGATTTCCCACCTCTCTCCTTTTTTTTTCCCGGGGTCTCGTTGCCTTCCTTTTCTCCTCCTCCCACCACCACCCAACCATCACTTCGCCCACCAACTCTTTCGTCATTTGGTCTCGGCCTTTTTTCATTAGCACGAGAAACGCAGCAAGAGCGTCTGATTGCACTATCATCGCACGAGTAATGACGACGCCAACTCGTGCCGCTTGCTGACTGATTACGCCGCTCATTCTATCCGTCTCATATGAGAGAGAGAGAGAGAGAGAGAGAGAGAGAGAGAGAGAGAGACCTGCTCTTGTTCGTCTGATTTCTTATGAGTTGCATTATGCAAACGACTCAGTCGAGACCCTTCTCGGGCTGCACTCCCTCTCTTATATCCCTACCTCCTCAACTTCAATTGTACTTGGCCCGATTCATCCCCTCCGGTCTCTAAGCATTCGGAATCCATCTTGCTTGTTATCTTCTCAACAGCCATCCTGACACTCATTAAGAACCGTGATAAACACCCTAAGCGGGGCTCATTTGAATGTTGCTTACATGAAGCGACCTCTAACGTCACTCGTAGACGATACCCAACACAAAATTACGTCCAATTATAGAGTGGGCGAGAGCGAGAAGGGCGGTTGCACGCATGCGTGACCAGGAAGTTAGGCTCGCTTTTCTGTTAGCATGGATTCTTCTCCTAAACTTTTGTTGGATGGAATCCATTAATATATTTTGAGTTGATGATCGTCTCCGGGAATGGTTAAAACGATGCGGTTGGTGCACACTGTACAATTCTGGTCAGAGTCCTTTTCCGTGCATGTTCCTCTCTTACATTTGGTCGCCATGGCACCAAATAGAAAAGAGGAACAACAACGCTAATCTTTCCGGCATTTCATTAAACGAATAAAACATTTTTAGAATTCATAAAAATCTCTAAAGAAAGTTTTAATATAGCGCTCATTGTTAACGCTCAGGACAAGACTTTAAGATGAACAGCATACTGAACATGCACTTTTCATTTACTCGAGAACTATAAAAGAAAATGTTTGTGGCTTTACGCAAAGATGTTACGAGAAGGGCTTTCAAGCAGAACGTAAACAGCGAGGCTAATTATTCTTTTCTTTGAAATTCTGTTTTCATAATGACGGCGAAATAAAAAGGTTTGTTCGCTATTTTCAGATTTCTAAGAACTTGAAAGTAATCGTGTCATTCTTAAATGCAAAAGATTTCTGGATTTCAGTTTTGAAACTGCACAATAAAGAATCAATAACGGTAATGAATTCATAAATAATCCTGATGCATGCAATTGAAGGCATTTCTATGGAAAGATCATAAATGAAGCATTTAGGTTCACTAATTGCCGATTCTGCTAGAGATAAAATTCGAATTATTATTTCTTCAAAATTAAATATCAAACAAAGTTAACTGCGAGCAGCAAACGATGCTTTAAAGGGGAAATTAAACAGGACTAATTAGACATCTGAATTTTTTCTCTTCCCTTTTTCTAACGAAACAGAATTGGATATTTGTTTAAATCAATTTATTCAAGAATGTGCGTTTTCAATTTATCTACGGGGGGCGACACCACCAAGGGAGGGGGGGGGGAGGACGAAGTGAAATACATATGTGATAAGATTACGAGACAAAAGTGCACCAAATACCAGATTCATCTTTGCAGAGTAAAGCCAAACCCAATACACCAAAGTTTTCCCGTTTATACCGTATTTCTATCAATGATCAAGTATTTGTAATAATTATTTATGAAAATAGGAAAGAAAATTCCCCTGCTTGGATTCGAACTAGGAACCTTCAGCTCATCGCGCTGATGCACCACTGCTTACATATTTCGCTATCTACATGTTCTTTGAGCAGTCACCTAGTTCCAGGTTGGGACTATCTTTTCTAAGGCGTAATGTTCATTAAAGATTAGGTCAATGAGGGTTTTTATCCACATCTCTTCAGATGTCTAAATTATTGATGAAAATATGAAAGAAAATTCCACAGCCTGAATTCGAATCAGGAATCAGTAATTTTCAACCTGCGAACTAGGTAACTGCTCTAACGAAGGTTCCCGGTTATTACAAACCATCATTACACCATTCTTGAGTTATTCTTTAATTGTAATAATACTTAAATTTACTTGATTTCCTCCCTGCCCTCTCCCCTCCCCTTGGTAATGTCTATGATTATATATACAGAATGTAATACACATTTCCATAAGTATTAAAAAAATCTGGAAGAAAAAAGCAACCAGCCAATATGAATTCAAAACCGTAAATATGGGCATGAAAATTCCAAGATTTACAGTTGGACCACTACAATCTGGTAGAATCCAAATTTACATTTTGCATATTTACTATATATACACATTGATGACTTTTCTTCTGCATGGAAACTTTTAATTGAACGAATATTCGTTCAAAGATTTTTTAATCAAAATCAGCGAGGGGAAACTTTGCGGAGCTTTCTTGTAAGAATTGAAATCTACTCAATGATAATGTCCTCCCTCCTCACGAAAACGCCGGATCTCACACACCAACGTCATGCAGTACGTGCTCCAAAAATTCTGATGGGAGTGTTGAAGCATCTAGTTTACAGCATAGATTCGGCCTGTCCGGACTCACTTCAAGTGTGCCTATGACGTGGACCAGCTGCAATAAAGAGGCTACATAGGTAACGACATGAACTTTTCTGTTCCGGTCATGCGTTCCAAAAATTATATGAATTACCATGGTGAATACTACGAAAAACTGTGATTCATATCTTTGATCACATCGCATGAACGCTTTTAGGTAAGGTACGTTTTCCTTTCTCCCATTATAATATGCAACTTTTAATTCTTATCGCCCACTATAAAATAATAATCTGCCTGGAAACAAAACGGCAATCTAAGAAAAAATTATTTTTTGCTTTAAAATTTCTCCCTGATTAGATTTCCATTTCAATAACATCCGTTTTGCCGAGAGCTTTAAGAAGCTCGACAACAAAAGACTTAATTAGAATTCTAGAGAAGTCCGAACATTGATGATGAATTTAATCTCGAAAATAATGATATTCATAATAAACATACAAAACGCGTTAGTTTGTTTAAGTAAAGAATACTTTCCATTAAATTTCGTCGACAAAAATCCAAAAATTGATCATCATTAAAAAGAATATTAATGTCATCTTATCTTTTTTAGAAGAGACCCTCAAGAAATTGTTTTGACTGCTGAATATGGCTGCTTAATTAATTTTCTTCTTTTTTAAAAAAAAAAAAAACTTTAAAAAAATAGCTGAGATTGAGCAAAAATCAATTTTAAGTCACAGTGAATGAAAACAGTGAACTGTGAAAAATCAATCCATGATGTTTTGTAGCTTGTTGAGGGAGGTGGTTCTACATACTTTTAATATAGTTAACAAGTAATTGTCTTTTAAAAAGAAAGTCTAGAAGATGACTGCTAGCAAACAAAGAGTATAGATTTGGATCGGAAAGCTTCTAAGAAACTACCCAAGAATATTCAAATTTCTCTTAAATAAAATAGAAGAATAATGACAATATTTAATTAAATTTCGAAAAAGTTTTTAATTTTTATAGTTTACATCAAGCAAAAATTATTCAAAATTTTGTTTCCGAAGTAGTTACTTCTTTAGTTAATTAAACATCTTTATGTCATCAGATTAATTGAAAATCATAAATCTGGATAAAAATTTGGTGGAATATATATGATATTAAGAAAAGACATAGACATAGACAGAAAAACATGAACCTTATTTTTATTCGACATGAAATTACGCTTCCTCAAGTTTCAAGTACAGTGAACCACTGACAATTACTTAGAACTGTCCATTGATGTGGAATTGAGGTGAAACATTTTTTATCAATCTTCTACAGAGAACTTCCGAAAAGGAACACAAGACTTTTCCAGGAAAATTCATTAAGTAAAATATAACAGTTCCAATAAACCTCTTTCTCTCTCCTCATTTTCTAAGTAATGCTGTTGTCTATGAAAGAGAAATAGTTCTAAGGAAGATCTTTTTCTAAAACTTTCAAGAAACAGGTATTTTTGCATTTAATCAAAATATTATAAGTTACAATGAAGTTTTTCAAATATTTAAATTTTAAACTTAGTACTAAAAGTCATTTATCCAAGAGAATAATATTTTCCAGTAACTATCACAGTATTCTTGCCTTTGAATCGATCAATACTTCTGCTACAATAAGATGTACCGACTTTTATAAAGAAATTAGTTTTACAACCCAAAGTATATGGCGTACATAAAACCTAATGGACAGTTTTGTTTAAATCCATTTCTCAGAAACCACAGTGTTTAAAGAATAATGAAGGGGAATTTCATCTAGCGACCTGCCCTTCATTAGAGGAATGTATTGTGCACATGTTTAACTCTTAGAATCTTTGTGGCAGCAGCGAGTCTCATTAAATTTAAAGACGACCACCTCAAATTATACTTTTCCATTTTACCAATCCAATAGAAAGAACTAGTCAAAAATTTGAGTCTTCAATTCATATAGAAACTAACTAAAACGTAATTTTCTCCATATTCGATAATTTCGTTTTACTTCAACATCAACGGTGGCTATTCTGAAGATGTAGATTTAAAGAAATTATTCTACCAAAATTAAAATAAGCTTTTTAGTTGTTAATATCAGAAGAAAGAACGTCTTCTTTTATCTAGCATACAAAATATTTTGCGATAAATATAGAGAATTTAAATAACAACCAGGGAGAAATGCAATCAGTTTGATGAAGTTTCCTTCACACAAACACCTATAAAATTACCCTATATTTAGTTGTGATCACCTCACTGGTTTATGGTGACGTCAACACCTTCGAACGCACTAATTTTCACTTTGTGAACTTTGACCTTTTGTCAAGGCTTCTCTTCTAGATCAGGTTGCTTCAAAAACAGCATTCCCAAATCATCGAGGGAAAACAGACTGAAAAGTCTTTTTCAGGTTTCAAAGTTTCCCGTAAATCTAATTTTCTTACGATTTTTCTCAGAAAATGCATTTATTAATTAAGTCAAGGTTACACAACAATTTTAATAATATGCTTGGCGACTATAAAATCTCTATACAATACTGTAAAAACATTTTTATCGCAGAAAAAAACCATAGTTTAGCAGAACACATAATGAATAGGTTAGAATGAGACTGAAAAATTTCGACATAGCTTGTATAATGTCTGGATGTAATGCATTGTTTCAACTTTCAACGCTATGATCATTCATCTAGTAAACCTTAGACTTGATAAATCCATAAAGCGAGTTGAAAAAAGGAACTCAAGGAACTCAGCGAGCCCCATTTACAGGGAAGAACTTTATTAGAGTAGTCACCAACAACTGCGACAAAATAGGGTGCTGCCTCATCCTAATGGACCATAATAATGTTTAGTAGTCTATTGGACAATAATGGTGGTTAAAAAAAAGTGTTCGAATAGATCGAGGTAGGTGTATACTGCGAAAAAGCAGGTCTGTAGACTCTTCTCCCCAACATCAACATTAACATTGTATTCTTGGCATTCTTTCATATCACCTGCTTAGAAAAAACATCTTGTTACTATAAATATCGCAAAACTATATAGGGACTTTATAATTGAAATTTTAACAAGCAACTTAAAACTGTAAATTTGAAAAGCCAAGAATGGTCCCTTTTGGAGTTCCATTTCTCGAATCAAAATTTGTGTCCGAACTTACAATCTTCAAAACCTCCTGCTTATTCAATTTATATTCCCATACAGTCTACGCTTTCTTAAACAACTCACTTCTTTGAATAATATGACATTTCTAATTGGTTTGAGCGTGCCTGCAAAATAATGTAAATTTTGATTATGAGAATGCCTATATGCACTGTAGGTCTGAAACTAATAATCATTATTCTTTTTTCTTTCCACAGAGTAAGATAAGTTAAGAGATTGGCAAGGGAGGACAAATGAAATAACCAAATCTACTACCTATGTGAACATAAAACGCTTACATAGGATTCCAAGTCAGTTTAATAAATTACAAATAAACAGGCAAATTACAGCTCGCTGATTCTATACTCGGAATGGTCCATCGAGATAAATTTCGTTTAGACGTAGGGGTGTAACAAAATTTACAGTGAAAAGGTAATGAAGTTTTTTTCCCTTCATTTTATCCATTTTTTCAGCGTTTCTCAGCTCTTTTATTTCTTCTTCATTTGGAACTTTAGCGAAAAGAGCAATGATGCAATCAACCAACCAGTGAAATGTGTCATTCTCGCTTAAAGGGTAGCGAGCATTACGGGAGACCGGGTGGGTGGGCTACCGAAAGGAAAATAAGGCAGGGAAAATGGGGGTGAGGGAGGGAATAAGAACACAACGAGTGGCTCATGTCATTTAGTGAGCAGTGTAAGAGGAGTTGGCACAAGAGAAAGTTGGGAGGAGGGGGCCCACCAGTAGGGAGTTGTTGTCAACCAGCGCATTTTACGATAATAACCCAAATGGTCGAAAGGGAAGAAGAAAAAAAAATACGGAAGGGGAACCAAAAAAGAAAACGAAAAAAAGGCGAATGCAGTAGCAGCAGCAACAGTAGCAACAACAACAACAGCAACAACAACGGTTTGAGAGAGAGAGAGAGAGAGAGAGAGAGAGAGAGAGAGAGAGGTGAACACTAAAGCAGCGCTGACGGAGATGCTTATTAGATTTCCCATTCAACTTCTAGGAAGCCGTTAACGACTGCAACAAAACCAGCCAGCAAAAGAGCGAGTTCCCGTTTCACTGCTTGCGCCTTGCTCACTTGGAGAGGGGAGGGACTATTAAACACTGCTTTGTTGATCGGTGGAAAATAGAAAAATTATTTTCTTCTGATATGATGGAGGAACGAGCCTTCTAAATTCTTGGCAACTCTACACGGATCAAAATATACTTAAAATTTACACAGTGGGATGCATCAAATAGATTCTTAACATCGCACCCTTTAAGTTTAATTAAGGCGTACATTTTCGTTCTTTAGATTCAACAAAATATGCTTATTCGGTTTAAATTTCATCAATCAACACTGTGAACATTATAAAATTTATCCACAACCACGTACAAAGGCAAATCATTTATGATAGTAAAGAAACTAAGGGAGAGAATAAAAATACAGCAACACAGTAAAACGTGTCTCCGAGTTATGTTAAAACTAAGAAAGCCTTAGTAAACATGCTTGATATTTGTAAGATCATAGCATTTAAAAATCATTTCTCAAACAAGAATACAGTGTTTTAATTGTTCGAAAGTTGAACATTTTTAGGTCAAGTAGAAACACATTTACCTCTTGAGTGATACTCTCTTCAACGAAAAAAAATGATTGGCTGTGTCCAATTTTTAATTCTTAAAAACATTTTATTTTTCTTATATGAAAGTTCTAAACGCGTGCAATCTTTCTTTGATTATATGGTAAATTGGGTATTCTTTTCTCCTTAGCATTGTATATCTCGAAAATGAAAATTGAGGAGACCATGGTTGCTTTAAATATCTATGGTCTCTTCATGATGAAGAAGACTGAAATTACCAATTTTATTGTAAGTGTATAAATCATGGCTTCCTATTTCAATAATCTAACACTCACTGTGGTGCAAAACAGAGAAGCTACTGTAAACTTATTAAAAATTAGAACACCATTATGCAGGATGCTTCTGAAAAGTCTGTACAAATATTCAGGATGTTCCAGGGACCAAAACAAGCAGAAATATCATATCATCATCGGGTTGAAGACGATTCTTTCTGGAGTTATAACGATTTAAAGGTGTTCTGTAGTAGAAGAAGAGTTACGACAATTCAAAGAACTGGAGGCCATTATTTGCTATAGCATTTGCCTTTAACAACATGTATATTGTCTTGTTATAACCTAGAAATAACTCACAGTTTTCAACTCCTATGCGCTTTAACGTTAATTTCGTCTACCAAACCGTTAGAATCTAGAAAGAAGCGTTTTCGAACCCACTTTCGTATGATATTTTCTGCTTGTTTTGATCTCCGGAACCTATCCTGAAAGTTTGTACAGATTATTCAGAAATACCCTGTATACTCGTAATGCCATAACGGCCTGGAATTTCTTACCATTGAACTGCAATGATCACTGTAATATATGTGATGCTAACCAAATTTCTCGAGAATTTATATGTGCCGCGTTAAACATTAGCCACGAAGTTGTGCTGCTAGATACTTCTTATGTATTCTTTTAACCGTCGCTCCGTCAACTGCATCTTTATAAATCAACGTTTCGGCTGTTTTCTTTACACCGTCCTAGTGTATGCTTGCAACTATCGAAATAGCGGGCGTTAAGGAGCAAAGAGTTAAATTCGGCTTCAACCTTAACAAAACTGCAGATGAAGCCCTCAAATGTCAAAAGAGGCTTTTAAGAAATTTTACATCAGACAAGAAAATTTGAGTGCTTTAAGTGAGCGAAATTCGTAGTGAATGCCGATCATTTTTTAAAATTAATGTTCGAGGAATTGTGCGTAAAAAACTTTTTCCACTTGGTCAGACTGTCAATGGGTGGTTGTACTGCGAACCTTTGAGACGACCGAGAAAAAAGTATGAGGCGCAAGCTCTCTTAGATATGAAGAAAACAAGATTTGTTATTACACAATGACGGTGCGCCTGTACATACATCCCCCGTAAAGTGGCAAAAGCTAACGTGACCACGGTTTTGCGCTATATTTACTCAAGTAATATAGCCCCACCATCGGTTTCTACATGTTGAAAGGGAAACCTTTTGACTCTACCGAGGAAATCCACGGAGACCCGCAACAGGTGTTAAACACACTAGCTGTTTCTTTCCTCCGAAAAATAGCCGGGAATAGTCAATACAAGCCGAGGGCGACCAGTTCGAAAGTGACAGTGAAATTTACGACTTAAAGTAATGTTGAAACGAGTTCTCAGAAATTTTGGATAGTACCTGGTACTTCATCAATGAGTGATCAAAGTAAATATGTCAGATCATTTCTCGAAGGCGAGAGAGACTCAAGCCAAAAGAGATGATCAGACAAAGTCCGATAGAGAGGTTAAGCAACGAGGAGCGCGGTTAGCAAGAAGTTGGGTGGAGCGACAAGAAAATACCTTCCCTCCTTCTAGACAATTTTTTAAGAACGCCCGAACACGCCATAGCCAAGATGTTCGTCAACGATTGGCTAGGAGTGAAAATATGCAAAGCAGGCTGTCAGAAAATCAGAGCATCAGTTCCCCGACCCGTGAACGGAAGATGGAGGCCTCCCGAGCTTCGCCAGCTAACCGATTCTTCAACCAGCCAAGGACTTTGGAGGAATCATGGAAGGAATAGCCAGCCGGGACTTTGCACGCAGCCAAACTGTAAGGCAAATTATTTGAACTCTAATAACATTAGACAATTTATGTGTTGGAAGGGTGCCCAAGGCAGACGCTTGCCTAACCAGAATCCGAGGACGGAAGTGACGCAGCCAGCCCCCTTCGCATTGCCGTTCCGACAGCGTGATTCGGCCAGGAGGAAGATAAGGAAGGCCACCGAAGGGCTTGGATCAGAGCGGACATAAGGAATCGCTCAGAGTTCACCGCACCGTGGAGCAGGCAAGTGCATGCTCAGATAAGTGCCAGGATAATTTTAAAGGACTTCGCACGCAGTCGAGTGCGAGCGGAAATTGCCAAAACCCTTTCCTACGCCAGAAAGGACCCCGCAGGCACGTCAGGACATCTGAGAGCGGAGTACGCCCCTTCGGCCCCGAGGAGCATCGAAAAGAGGAGGCGGCGACGTCCAACGTGCAGACCGAATCAACGGAGGACGCATCCCCCATCTCGGACTGCCCCCTAAGCCCGCACGGTGATAACGTCAGTGCGAGACGACAGCACCTCATCGAGGTTACGGATAGAGAGGAGTCAAGCCCCCAGACGTATTCTCCAGGATCAGAGAAGCTGGTCGGACCAAGTCCTCTTACCAGCCCAACGCCCACTTCGGAATCCTCAGTAAAGGATTTCAACAAGCCGACCGAGGAGAGGATAGTGGATACTGCCAACGATCCCCATGCTAGTTGCGGCCGCGCCGAGATCTCGAGTCGCGTGTCGCGCTTGGCTTCATCAGTATTCCTATCTAGTGAGTGCGTTAGGTTTAAGTTTGGAATTGCTAAATATCATTGAATAAATTGTTAGACATAACTTTTGCCTTCAGGACATCGGTGTCTCGCCAAGAAGTCAGGTCGGTGTTTGGTAGTGCATTAATATCGTTTTGTTTGCTATTTACAGATTCTGCGGTCGTGCTCCCAAACCCGATCGGGTCGACGCGTTCCAAGGTATCAGCGTCACTATTCCATTATCAGCTTTACTATTGTGAACCTCAGTACTTGTGTTGTGACAAGTCTTCACGCCAACCGGAAGTTTCCCCGCTAGGTCGATGACCTTAGAGGAATGGCCTTACATTGACGGCAAAAGAGAAGACCACATTTATACAGGAAGAACACGATTGTAAAGCTTACCATTATTCTATCATTTATCAGCTTGTCCATTCATTTAAAAGCAAAGAATTAAATACATAGATGAAATTTAACCCTTTTCGCCTCCTTCCTTCTGTCCACGAATTGTGTTAGCCTCTGGGGGGATAAACTCGACTCTGCTGTGCGAGTTCTATCCTAACAGTTTGCGATCGTGACAAAATAATTATCTAGTGACTATCACTGTTTTCTGCACCTTTTGCTTTAAACATTTCCTCTAGTTTTATCTGACAATTATGTTGTTTTTTTTTGAATGATAAAAAATATTATTTTTAATATTAAGCTTAATAATGAATAAGAAATAGAATTTTTAAGTAAATGCAAGACTGAAGCTTTTACAATAAAAATAAAATTCTTCCTGATCATTGAAAACGGAAAAGTAGAAATCAAATAACAACGTATGCTGAATCTCAAACAATAACTGCTAAAAGCTTAGTTGGAACGATAATAATAAAGCAAGCAGTAACCCTAAGTGTACTTTGAGATTTTATCAAATCAATAGTAATAGCTAACACGTAGTGATAAATTAATTACCTTGGTTGTGAATCGTCAAATTGACCGTGATGTTTGGAATGGACGAGTTATCTATCGTAATAAAGGGGGTTCTTGAGCAAGTGGTGACTGAGAAGTCATTGCCTACCCTCCAGCAATAGTAGAAGTCGTCATCAAGTTGAGGCAATTCACCTAAATAAAAGAATAAATAAATAAATATTATACAAAACCTATCTCGGATTCCCAGAATGCGTTATTTTTTTAAATTTAATAATTTTGAAGAGAATAATAACGTTATTTATTTTAATAAACAACTAATAATATTTAATTACAAATCTATTGCTTCCTTAAGATCCCGTCACCAATCAAACCAAATATCTTTTTCAAGCTCAACAGAAATTTTTACTTTAGTTAAGCGGATATTCTATTTTCGGTTTCCAAGCTTAAGTTAAAAACTGTTTTTTAAATCGAAAGATGCTTACTGCAAAGCATTCAAGCATTATGAATATTATTAAGCAATTTTACAAAGAGCTTCCGCCTATAAACCTTTCAAGTATCATGGCAAAACGTCGGAACGAATTAGATGGTGAGCATTGCCAGGAACTAATTATTGGTCATAATTTAGAAATTCAAGAAATTGTAAACATCGAAATAAATGCATGGGCTAACATTTCTACCGAGATAATATATGAATTATTCGCTTATTAATGCAATCTTTTGGACAAAAATAAACCTATTTAAAAATTAAAAAAAATCAGAAAAAAAGATGTGGCCATAGATAGCTGGGGACGTCACATGTTTACAGATAGAGATTTGCTTTTAAATATAACGGAAAATTTTTCATTAGTTTAATCCCCAATTTCCCTGGATTTTTTTTCTATCCAGTTTGAATATTTTAGCGTACATTCAGCAATTTTTATAATGTACGTACATCCTCTTGTGTCCAAGTAATCCATTCAAAATTCAAATAATCCCCTCATAGTGAAACAGCGAAAAATAGCAGTTACTCTCGAAAGAATGGGAATGGGTACTATTGGCGCTTCGCATGAGAAATTAGAGAGGGAAGCCTAACGACCGACTGGGAATAAACATAAAATTTCTGCTCAACTGCAGATATATTGTCTGTTATCCCTAAGACGGAATGATGCCCGTCCAATTGGTACGAAGAAATAATGCTGAAAGAGAAAGCAAACCAAAAAAACTGTCGAAGATTAACACTGAAAACTTCTTTGGTGCGAAGAACTACATGAAAGAACCTTATCTTAATAAATTCGATATGATGATCACGAATCTGAATGCAAATTGCATTATTTCTGAAATAAATATATTGAAATTGAGAAAATCAATGTTTTAAACATTTTACATGCCAAAACAGTAAAAGCTTTAGAGAAAATATTTTTGAATTATCTTTGTCAATATTCCCTCTGTGTTGTATACGGAGGGTCATTTCACCACGGCTGTCCCAACTTTTTCCCCTCCCAGGCGTGAATGAATTGATCTAATTTGACTAAAATTTACATGATCCCGGCTGTCTCATATACTATCAAATGCAGTGGAATACAACTGTGAGACTGAAAGCATGTATAGAAAAAATTAGTTAAAGCATCGTT